>LUCM01004073.1:86699-152598 GCA_008360955.1 Fasciolopsis buskii
TTGACTAACGCTAGATCTAGGACCGCAGGCGAAATCTGCAGTCAAATACATCGCCTGCTTAATTTGATCCCGCTTCTCGTCCACATTGTTGCCCGTCGGAGTTCTTAGTTCCTCGGGTAGTTTTTATGCATTGCTGTTGCGAACAGCCGAATTAGACAGACGTTCGACAGCCAATCGCGTTTGTGGCCTGTGTTGATCTGCAGCAAAAATCGCACTAAAACTAGCGCATGGTCCGAATCGACGTACGTGGCCCAGTATGATCTACAGTTCTGGACAGAACCGCGCCAACGGTAGCTAACTGCGATATGGTCAATCTGACCCAGAGTACCTGTCGAGTTACAGCGCCATTTCGCAGTGCGACGCGAACTCTGCTTGAAATTCGTTCTAGTCAGGAATAGGTGATTGTCCGCATGGAATTGTAGATGTCTTTTCTAGTTATCCGTTCACTGTGCAGGTTATTTGCACCACCCACCTAAGCAGGTTTCCGATGCGCTCATTTTTTCCAATTTGGGCATTAAAGTCATCAGGCACCGCTAATACTCTTTCAAACAGGTGTGACGAGTTTATGATGAGACTTCTTTTTTGTATTGGCGCTGCAGTCTGTTGGGGCTTATACCGATATGACTATTAAGCTGCGCCTAACGCTTATATCCTTTCACAAGCCGCTTGACTCTTGTTTACCGAGATCCAGTTCTCCAGGCATGTTATCTGATTTAGGTCCTCTATGAAGTCAGATGCCGCTGATCGTGGAAGCATATCAGCCTAATTGAGCTTTAGAACGTCGCTGTAGCAGCCTGTGAATGCCGTTTTGCGGCGGCCGCAGGAGCTGGCAGCGTCACCGGCGACCACCGGTCACTGGTTCCACAGCTGCGGTCAGTACTCCGTACGCTGATTATCATCGATTCAAACAGTTTCAGTTCAGGTTGTTCCGGTTTTGGTTTCTGTTTATCAGCACCATCCGTTCAAAAGAAACAACGAGGAACAATCAATATAGACTGCAAAACAGTAATTTGAGGAACTATACCGAAGAAAAGTTTTGAATGCAAGAAAGCCGCTGACTGCGGCACTCAACCATATCACCTGTTGGCTCTTACCATGACTTGGACGATCTCGTAGCCTGCAACCCGGTGGTCTAACTGCACTTTCACTAGCCAGTCCATTTGATAAATATTTCTTAATATCCACCTACATCATCGTTTGGTCACCCCGAACCGTCCTTCAACTATTGACTGCCTCGAAGAACAGCGTACAGCGTGGCAGTCGTTCTCAATGGAGAGGAACTAACGATTGTGGACCTTTTCACCTCCCTTGGTAGCTGCGTCTGGAACGATGGTAGCGCGGGAGTAGAGGTAAACACGCATATATCCAAAGATCGAGCAGCTTGCACTGGACTGAATTACTTGTGGCGTCGGTCTGATGTTTCACTAAAGTTGAAAGGTCGTGTGTACTGTGCCGCAGTGCGTTCAGTTCCGTTCTACGGTTGCGAGACGTGGAGTATGCGTGTGGGCGATGTTTGTCGGTTGGAGTTTTTCGACCACCGATGTTTACGCAATATGGGTAGGATTGGATGGAGTGACTGGATGAGTAATATTGAGGTTAGGAATCTGGTATTGGGTGTCACTTCTGAAAATAACTTGTTTCAGCGTATGAAACTTGGTAAACTACGCTGGTTGGGTCACGTGTTGCGTATTGCGTACACTCGTCTACCATATGGTGCCCTATTTTGTGTTCCTCCTAAGGAATGGAAGAAGCCATGTGGAGGCCAACAGATGATGTGGCACCGCGGGATGAGAAAATGTACAGCGAAGTTAGGTAAGGTAGATGTCCCACTTCTTCGTGGTTGGGATCCGAAAGACTCGTCGACTTGCTGGCTGGAGGCACTGAAGGATATGTCAGTGAACCGTGAACAGTGGCGATCGTGCTATCATTTTCTATTGAATCAGAATGATTGAAAACACGTGCGTTTGTACGGTTAGACTGTGTTCCGTTTGTTGGTTGCAGCAGCTTTTTATCTTTTCCCGCCTGTGTAGGTCCACTCCCTGTTCCCCTTGGACATTTCCCCTTATAGAAACGTGTGGCTCTGGGTTAAGGGCAGTGGTCAGAGGGGCATGCGCAAGAGTGCCCCAACCACTTTTCCTCCGCTCACTTTCAAGGTCTGTTTTCATGATTTTGCCCGAATGGCCAGTAACGTACGCGTGAGCCCCGAGTTACTTGCACAGTTCTTCTACTGTGTTTTGCCAATACCACGAAGACAGCGGTGTTCAGACACAGAAGGTATTTGTTAGTATTGGGAGATCGAATGTTTTCATGAAAGAATTCACCATGTGGTATCATCGCTCAGCTCACCATTAAGAAACCATGGAAGCACTGTAGAGCTGTTCCATCCTTGTTAGGAATTACCACGTGGTGAAGTTGAGCAAACCGTTCAGAGCCTGCCGGTAGCCTAATGGCTAAGGCGCTTGACTCAATCGTTCGTCCCGCGTTCGAGTCCCAGTTCGGGCGCGGCGGATAAGCACTGCTGATGTTTCCTAACAATAATGAAACAGCTGTACAGTGTTTCCACAGTGTCTTCATGGTGAGTTAAGCGATGATATCACATGGTGAATTATTTCACGAAGACAGAAGGTATAATCAAATCTGCTCTCAAGGACCATGTGTCGGAGTCGTAGAAGAATCACGATCCCAGCAAAATGTGGTTTGGTTAAAACGTGTCGATCTTATTTCCAGCCAACGCTTGTTGATACCGTAGAATGGCTCCTGAAGCATCCATCGCATTACGTCAGGCAGTGGAAATCGCAGGGTACTGAGTATGTCCACTGTCTACAAATTCTCCCATCCCAGTTACCACTCGCCCAATGGTCCAAAACAATAAATTGCAGTTGCAATCAAGATGGTGAAATAATGCGAGAAAATTGCGGGAGCATGGCAAATTAATGGAAGTAATTTGCATTGTGATATTTCTAATAAGACCTAGTATGTTTACCCGCAGCAACGTCATAGAAATTGCAGGCTTCAGTCGATTTTACATGTCATGGCGTTATCGTCGCTCTCGATTAACTCGTCATAAAGTGTTCATAGAGTGTCGCTTATTTCCAAAGGTTTTTTATCGAGCGCCATAATGAAAATGGATTTCATGTTACTTCTACGAGGACGTTTAACCGATATAATTTTTTTTAAATAATCCCTTCGTGTTGATGTGCGTCACGTTCATTTAACACTTTGGAAACCATTGTTTATCGACCGTTCACCCTAACATTGCCATGAAATAATGTTATTTCCCTAGTTATTTTGCGATAATAATTACCGGTTTTTTATCTGCTCGTTCGTTATTTGTTACCCAAACCGGTTGCTCCGCATATAAATCAACGTGTTGTGTCTGTCCTGTCCACATATGATTGCTTTTCACCATATTCATTGGCATTTAAACGTCATCTCGGTTCGATGATCCCCTCATATCCTTGCTCTGCTCACCCATCTTCAATAAGATGGCTAATTGATCGTCATTTTAGTCCTGCAACGATTTGCCTATCACCTCAGTTTCACAATTGAGCTTCTGTCAAAGGAGGTCAAATGACGGTAACAAATTGATGCTTTATTTTCATCCTCCACTCTGATTATCTGAGATAAGTACTGGACATGTGAAATTTTCTCGGAAAAAATTCACTTGCTTGGGTTTCCTTTGTAGATCTGGTCACATTTGTGCTTACGCTGATTTTGGTTTTACTTTGGCCATCGCCACAACTCACGATTTTCCAACTAATATGCCGCTCGTAACAAATAGGTTGTCTGAGTTCGGAATTCATGTTTCACTTGATGACCATTGGACACGGAAAAGCCGTCGTTCCATGCTGGTCGATTCCGCTCATAACCATTGATGGTAATATATGGTCGTATTAACTGAGCAGTTGTATTTTAGTCGGTCCTAAATTGGATGAAACGTCACCGCGTATGCAAGCTGGACGTAGCTTACTTTATGCCAATCTCATTTGATCCTAGTCTGGGTATTAAAAAAATGCGCTCTGTAACAGCATAGTCACATAGTTTACGTGTTTTAATTCTCGGACGCCCAAAGAAATGTCAAGTAAAGTTTATTTTGAAGGAATTAATTCGTATTCGATTTTTGTTGTCACTTGCATGGTTTCTTCTTTTTGGTATTACTGGGTTTTTTTGTGAATTGTTGTCCGCAAGAACAAAATGAGGTGCTCCCCAGTGCGGTTTATCGCTTGTTCATATCAGATACTATTTATGCAAACAACTTGACCTTCAAGTTCCTAAACGTTCATTTCATCCTTATTTCCCGCGATCCCCTGCTCCTCATCCTTTGTGCGCCGCGTACTTCGAAACTGCAGCGTGACGCCCACACACGGGAAGAGTTACAGAATCAGAAATTATCCAATGCGATTGCGCGTATCGAACAGTTGGATGCCACCGCGGAACAGTCCAGACAGTCTCTGCAGCATGATCTAGTCAATCTCCACAATGAGTTCCGAGACGGATTGTACTCTCTTGAATATCAGTTGACCACTAAAACACGCGATTTGAGCGACAATATAGCCACCATATCAAATAAAGTGAGTCATAGTAATGCTTATACATGCGACCGTTTGGTGTTTTTGCGTCTTGAGATATCAATATCTTCTGCTTCCTGAGATGCCTGAAATCCGACTGCATCACATATAGTCGTATATTATTTAAATTATATCTCATGTAGTACATCTATATTACCATTCCGTATAGTCGATTCAATACCCTATTCTTTCATTTTCACTCAGCCTACCGATATAGTTAGGTGTTTCAACCTCAGCTTAAAGATCTTTAAATCGGGAAACCATTAAACTTGTTCTCTTAGTTATTAGCACTAATTCAGGTATTGATATTTTTTGAGTGTAGTTCCCACTTGAGACGTACTCGATGCTTTTCATTTGCGCAAGATTTGTTTGTGAAAGCTGAGCTAAGTTGGGTGACGCTTTAGTTATTTTAGTAAAATCAACCGTTAGGCATCTGTTCAATCATTTTATCCTTTAACTTTGCACGATCGGGACTGTTTTTATGCTTTTATACAGGTAAGCATAATAGAAAAACCCTCCGAGCACGGCGCATCTGGCAATGCGAACAATTCCGAATTATCTCGTATTCGGCACAAAGTGTTACATTATCTCACGGATCTCTGCGTATCCCTGTTTGCGTTACTGACCATGTTACTTCAAGTAATCATCAGATGTTTGAACTTGGGTGCAGCTGTCACGGAAAATCGGTAGGTTTCATGATAACTAAATACTCTGGCACTTCTTAATCTTAAATTCAGTTTCACGAACCATAATAATACCAACAATATCCTTCTTATTCACTATGCAACAGTTGTACAGAGAATCAAGATTAACCTAATAATTGCCGATGTTCCGCATGTAAACCGGTGACCGTCCATGTTAGCGTTATATATTGTGTACGGAAGCGCACAACTGGCTTCTCGGCCATTCCTGGTACCTGGTGTTTCTCCCTCTCTAATTATCTAAATACTTATGCATTCCATAGTTCATACTGACACCGAAATCTCACCTCAGACAATAAGAGTGTACATGGATGATGAGTACAGTGAGCGATTTCGGAGGTTTTTCGGCAGAAGCATGCCGTAGATTTCTCAGGCTCAATTCTTAGAGCCACGACACAAGATTACGAGTTTGGTATTTTGAGATAAGCGTTATGTATATGAATACTGTTCATACACAAGGTCAAACTATCAAAAATCACCGTTCATGCAGCATTAACAAAACAAGGCGGGCTTCACAGGCCCTAGTTATACGTTGTGATAAACAGATTGGATATGCAAGGTGGACAAGGAATAGACCTACTGGGATAGGAAAAAGAAACAACCCCAAGTACTCGACACATGGAATGCACAGCCAAATCGTGCAAACGTACTGTTTCAATCTCTATGCCTGGACAGAAAGTTACAAGACGATCGTCAATGTCCATGGTTTGCTGTCATGTCTTTCAATGTTCCCCCTCAACTGGTTGAGGGATCTTTCGGACTCTGTCCACAGAAATGTGAGGCACATACTTTTCATTCCACACTACCCACCATATTATCTTCTCGCTCACACGGCTTCTTCCGTTCGGAGGAAGAACGGAACGCAAAGCACATGGTAGACGAATGCTTACCAGTCGCGGTAAGTGAACCAATCAACAAAGTCATTGGTGGATGATTTCTAAGCGACGAACATCTTCTGCACCCAGATTCCATATATTGTACAAAGTACACGCGACCTTTCAGCCTCAGACAAATATAAAGTTGACGCCACAAATGCTTCATTTCAGTCGAACCCCCGATATACGCGTGCTCACTTCTAGCGTGTTGTCGTCTTTAGTCAAAGAGCTGACGAGGTAGCAGGAAAGGTTGGTTGGTTTCTCTCCTTCCTGCATCAAGTTTGTTGCTACTCTTGTCCCGTTTTGTAACCGCTGTGTACATTTTGGAGGCTTAAATCACATACCGAATGGACCTACACCTCTTGCCAGTCCGTGTAGTACATGTAAGACATTTGAACAAGCACACAGAATCGTTGGCGTAATCTAGTTCACATAGGTTTTCACACTGTCCATTGTTTATTTGTGTACATTTTGCACAAAAGTTTTCCAACTTGTGCATTAAAATCACCCGCCATCACTGCAATACTGGAGCCTGTGCTCTTCCGAACAAGGGTGGCGAGTTCGTCATAAAACTCGTCTTTTTGTATCTCAGTGCTGCAGTCTTTTGGGGCGTATGTCGAGAAGACAAACAAACCGCGCTTAACACTACTATCCTTCCGGACGCCGACTGATTCCAGCAGCCTTACGACGCACAAGCGACTGTTGTCTGGGATCCGGTCTAAAACGGCTGCTTCAGCCTTCTCAAATAAGACTATTGGCCCGCAGCTTGAGCTGCTTCGTGTCCTGAATTGTGCACGAAATACCTTGACTAGACGTTAGGCACAGTCAGTTGAATTATTCTACTCGAATCCTGAATTCGTGTTTCACTGACGCAGCAGACATCAATCGAAAGTGAGTCCACTGTCAGAGCCAAACACGCCTGTTGGGCAGCCTGCATTAAAGTGCACACATTGTAGGAACCGAGATTCCAAGGCTTGAGAAAGTGTGAGAGATGGAAGATTAAAAACTCCTTACTACATTATTTGACAATGAACCGTTTAGGGTATCGAACGGTTTATCAGTGGGAGCATTATGGATAAGCAGAGTGATCATTAGAGATTTGGTTGGAGACAGAAGAAACAGGTTGAATAAAAGAGAGGGAACTCTGAGCAGTAGCATACTTATCACTACCCACCCCACCAGCGCTCGATGCAATGGGCAGCGCGGTCCTGATTATCCTGCTCGACGACTGATTTAGTATGGAATTATTTGTAAGCGTGTGACTCATGGGGATTGATGGATGGGTGCTGCTAGAGAGTCCAGCCGTTAAGCAGATACTAGATGATAGGACCCAGTGCCATATCCAGAGGCTCACTTGTATTCGAAGTCCATCTACGTGGCTCTTATCTTTTAACTTTACATTTACCTACTCAATGCTGTTGTTGTTCCTGCATTAGCTGCGCTGCCAGGTAACGGAACTAAATTTATTGCAGACTGGTGCCAAGGAAATTACGCTGAACTGAATTTTGACTTTTGTTTATGCCTCTTGTACGAAGGCAATTCTTATGGCATTGATGGGATGTGTGTGCACTTGCATCAACCCGTTGTGTCCTTCTCTGAGGCATATTTCCAAACAGCGTAATGTATATTTGCTTCATCCTGAAAATTTACTCGTTTTAGTGCCTGACTTTGCCCAGTGACATCATCAATTGTTGGTTTCATAACCTGTCTCCAGTTAAATAATCCCTTGAGTTTTGTCAATGGGAGGTTTTGAGACCTGATCTTCTTTTAATCTCATGATTATATTTATGCTTCTTTTTCTTTAACTGAATGCTCCTTTGCAGTTCACAAAATCCGTTGTTTGGTTATAAGAAAGTGAAAAACCATTACAGTCAAAAGTTTTTACTGTCCAGGTTTTTTTTCTCGAAAAATGGTGCAGTTGTTGTGAATTAAAAAAAAACTTCCGGGTTTCGTAACTTCAAGTTGAAATGGACTATGTGCTTATAATGATAGGGCTTGTGGATTGATAAATCATCTCTATTGGTATAGACTCGGTTTTATTACTATAATCCTTTCCAACGAAACTTACTTCCTGCGACGTAATACAAATTTTTTATATCGTTTTCGCCATCATTCCATGAATAATAATCGGAGATTAGTATTCCTTCGTCCGTTGGCGATTTATAATCTATTTCTCCGTTTTTTTTCAGAGCGCGAGCTATATCGTTCTCAGTGATTCTGGGATTTTATATCTTGTTAGTTTATATCGCGGATCCGCTGATAAACGTCCTGGACGACCGAGGTACACAGAACACCTCTAGTGTGTGGCGGAATGTGACGATCGGTTTCCTGTCCATTTTTAGGCGTTTTTCTCGCAGTCCATCCTGATTGTTTCCACTCCACTTCCGATGTGATCTAGCGCGTGCCCGATCACGAACACCGTCCAGCTAGTGACTGCCCCACACTTTCAGGTAATCCTTCTTGTCTCTGAGTTTTGGTGATATTTCCCTACGTAACATGACAAACGATCAAGTCCCAATTATTCATCTTCCTCGGTCTGTTGTTCTTGCCTGCGCCGTCTTCCGTTCCTCATTGTTATCCGAACCACCAGCCCTGGTACTTCTTCTCGGATTTTCAATATTCTAATTAGTGTTAGATTGTAGGGGAACTATAATTTTTAATTCTTTTCTTCATCTTGTTCACTTCAACCGTTTTTCTTACGTTAATTCGAATTCGGCTGACATGTTCCTTGACTGGCAGCCCTGTTAAAATTATGCGGATTACTTGCTTATTGTCCAGCTTTTCTCCCTGGAAACATACGGTACTCGATGCACGTCTACCATTTACTTCGTACATTTTTTCTATCCGCCACTATCATTTCACTTCCGAATCATTTGATGCAGTGACTTTGATGAAGAAAGCGCTCATCCCCCCTGTCCTGAACAGGTTAGTTTTAATTTAATCTGGCATCTCTTGCTCTTCACTGACTCTAGTATTCTGTATCTTGCTTCCCGTTTGTACTAATCCCTACCTACATTCTCTTTGGATCATAAAACACTTGCTTCGTTTTTGCACCTTCGTACTTGATCTTAATTCTACATCCTCACTCGGTTGGTTGAACTATGTCGCATCCGATTTTTCTTTTGAGTTTTCTGTAAAAAGCTAATCCACACATTACGTTTTCGTTCCTTTCATCATCAGCCACAATGTCCTTGTTCTCATTCTCATATCCGATCGGTCGACACATTTTGATCTCCACCGTTACTCAATAGCGTATGCGAATTTTGTTTTATTTTTATTCCTCAATAATTCTACACTCGTCTAATAACTATCACGATTGTCACTGAAAACCGCGACAATCACCAAGACTTCTGTTAGCATCTCGGTCAAACATTAATTTCTTCGGTTTATGTTTACTTGTCACATTGTTTTTTCCGCTCTCCTTCGGGATCTTCGTTACTCTTCTTCGTCCATGAGCTTATCTGCTTTGTCACTTGTAGAAAACAGCAGAACTGGTTGCAAGTTTACACCACGTCACTCTGTATTCGATTTCATTTTCTAGTTGTTTCGTTCTTCCTCCCGTTTTTTTCTATTTTGTTTTTCGCCGAGAATACCAAGTACATTTCGTTCGCTTGTGCTCCAAATGATTATCAACTGATGTACCTACCCAATTCCCGCAAAATCTCTCGTCTTTCCTAGCCGTCTGGCGGGTTGAATGACAAAATCCTGTTAC
Organism: Fasciolopsis buskii; assembly: GCA_008360955.1. Lineage (NCBI taxonomy): Eukaryota > Metazoa > Platyhelminthes > Trematoda > Plagiorchiida > Fasciolidae > Fasciolopsis > Fasciolopsis buskii. Next base: position 96,556 of record LUCM01004073.1, read on the forward strand.
CACTATCCTACCCTCTTTGTCCATCATTTTCATTTAGACACCATCCTTAATTGACTACTGTTCGCTTATCAGCAATGAACGCGCACAAGCAACGGTCTGGTTTCCATTTGCATTCGACGTTCTGGAAAACAATAAACGAAGGAAAAAAACTTGAGAAGATTGCTGAAGTGACTCGTTTATCGCTGACCCAATCTGAGTGGTGTCGCATTTGCAAATTATGACTTGGTATCTGTTCTCATCATGAATCTTTGCTCTACCCGCGGGTCCAATTTGGTGCTATTCCGTGTGATTGGTGATCACCATTTAGGATCAGGTTTCGTCACTATCTCATTCGCGTGAATGGAAGACAGTGGTTTAAAGCCATAGGTTGTCTTGAAAGTCTCAATGTGATGAAATTCCCTTCTGTCTTTAGTTTCTTTCTTATCCTTAAAATGTAATCGGAGCACAGGCACAATCTTTTTCGGACCGGCAATAACTATCGCTCGAGTCTTTCTGTGATAAGAAAGCCAACTTTGAATTCTTGTAAACTAGGGCTGATAAATCCCAGTGGCAATTATGGAGTTTGGTCAGCAGTGATGGGGGATGGCAGAAATGGTCAAATGTTTGAAACTGCCTCTCAATTCAGTCATTATTATACCACATGAAAGTTAGAATTGATTAAAAAATGTTATTCCTTGTGTAAACTTCGATATCGATACTGACGTTGTACAAATGAAGGATCAAATGACTATGAAACCACCACCCGATTTGCTAGGATTTTCGGAAATTCCGTACTGAACACCATCCTATTTTTCTATTGTCAGTAGTACGTATTAATTTGTACAGTTTCTTAAAAAAACGTCCCGTCTGGGTTGTTTCATCAATGCTCCATTCAACCCGGTTCTAATCTTCGACTGCGGTCCTCAGATTTTCGTTGCTACTTTGAGGCATCGACGACTCAACAAGCAGATTGAATCGGGGCTGTCCTGATAATGACCTCATTTTCTTGATATTCTATTTATTATATTTCATGGACAACTATCCGATCAAAAGATACATGTGGTCCCTAGAAAGAATAATGCAAATCAAATGAGTTTTAAGGTGATCTGGTCAACAGTTCAGTTCAAAAGTAGAAACTTTGATCTTTCTCAACTCTCCGTCACTCGACTGACCAAACCGATAGCCGATTATGGCATAAACGAAGTTCGAAGGTTACGGCTTTCTGACCGGTTTTAATTGATGGTTCTGCTCGTTGGCTGTCACTGCATAAATTAATTACTTGGATTGGCGTGGGGAACAATATTGGAAATAGAGAGGATATGCATAGTTTGTGGATTCATTGGCCAAACACTTAGATCTTACATGCTTATTTGATTGACTATTTGGACGACGTGCATGCTGTGCAAATGACACTCTCCAGGCGGCCTGTTTTTCCTGTGCTACTTTGCATTTTCTTATCCAAAACTAATATTTTGCATGGAGGACAGTTGCTCGCTTGGTTAACAAAATAAATTGAAGAGAAATGGATTGAAATGAGTGTTGTATAGACCGTTTTGCGGTCATGCAGAATGCTCGTTTATTACAAATCAAATGGATTGGAAAAGTAATCACATTGCATGGAAATCGATGTGCATTGGGTATCATTAAGAATCCACGGACTTCGGGCTTCGAAAAATCGAAGGGCTTATCAGTTTTTCCAATCCTTTATATTGCCTAAACTGTGTTGCATACTGAACGACAGATGCACCTCTTGAAGTAGGTTTCTTATTATGTTTCATTGCATTTTTAAGTCAGTTATACGGGCCGACCCGTCCGGTGGTCAAACTTCATGCTACTAAAAATGTATTGAATCTGTCACCGGAGTGGCCTACCTAAAAGCTGATTTGGAAAAAGCGGTATTGGTATGTCTCCTAACTTTTTACTTCTCATGCCCTCCTAACAGCCGTCCGAAACACTACCGATCATCGTTCGTGACCTTTGTTCACTTCACATTTTGTTTTTCATGCTACTTATATAATAAGCCATTTGAGATCTCAAGTTTCAACTACTTCTCATTACTGAATTGGTCCTTCTAAATCAAAAGATGTTCTTTCAACTGATTTCTGTGCTGCATTTGATTGGTCGCCGTATTCTAGGCCTGTTGCTCATGGAACCCGGCTTAGCTCACCTGTTATATCTACTTGATGCTGAAATGCAAAATAAGGGGACAGTTTGACTCGACGATTTTATCTTTTATTAATCTATTTGCAGATCCTGTTTCATCAGAGCCACAGAAAAATGATTACACATCGTCGTACATAGCTTCTCTTTGAGCTGTTGTACCCGGAGTGAGCATGTTTCTTCTGCAGTTTACTTTCGCCCTTTGCGTTGAAAAACACGATCTGCAAGGTAATAAAGTTGTTCTAGGCTAGCCGGTGGTCGTTTAAACGGTTTATACGCTTCTTCTGGGGAATCTCGATTTGGTGGAACATGACGAGGGGCAGTCGCTTTGTTTTTTGCAACTTAGACAAGGTTTCATAAAATGGAAGATTCTGTTCGAATATCTCACCATAAGTCGGTCGAATACAGAATTTTCTTGGCCAAGAAAAGTAACAGCTATAGTCGTAGTAGTGTGAGCCGATGCAAGTGAGCCTGTTTACTTGCTTTTGGTTAGTGTTTTTCTTCCTAGTCGTCCACTAACTGGTTCGTAAGTTTCAACTCGCTGTCCTAATCTGCTTTGCTTTGAAACGAGACCCTTCACCTTGATTTGTTGACATCAGCCACCCATAGACCGGTAGTCTTGGCATGCTGCATTATTATCGTTGAATCACAACTTGATGTATGCAGGAGGCTGGCAGCCAACACAAAAGTGTGGCCCCTTTCTGATTGTGCTGTGGTAAACCGAACTTAATTCCGTACGGCATGGATGCAGTAGTTCATAGTAGACTGGCAGTGATCAAACGAATCTAGCATCTGTTTCCTCACAAGTCAGAGGTTTGGGTGACAAATGTCCCGTTCACTTTGGTGGTAGAGGGCATTTCGTTGCAAAGCCTACCGCATTTGAATCAAACATGTTTCTATACTATTCCAGTTTTCAGGATCGTGGTTGGCAGTACCTTCTAGTGCAGTGCACTTAGAATCATGTTTCTTTTTTAATACATATTTGTGGATTATGCCTTTTAAGTGAAAAGCTGATCGGAGAATTTTTGATCGTCATCCTTGCTGTAATTTGCTTAGGCAAAGTGTGGGGGAGGTTCTGTTTTACCTATCCCCATGTTGGATCCAACATATTTTGTCTCCGAGCGATTGATGTGATAAAATAATTGAATGAACTGAACTTAAGCTCGCCGTATGTACGCGCACACGTGAAGTTTTTCTGTCTCTAGGCTTTCCTAGCGCGTTTATCCTTGTTAAAGATGGGACTGGGGCCGTTAAAACACTGGGACAATCTTGAATGATTTATCATTCCATGTTGTGAATAAATCCGTTAGAGGGATGCAGTCCGCAACATGATAACTGAATTGTTGTCAGCCGGAATGAATTCTGGGTGCAAACTTGCTAATTAGTAAGCCAATTGTGGATTTTCTTCATTGTCCCAATGCTTGTGAGCCGTAGTGCAAAGTCAAGATGGAACTGGGAGACCGGCAGGAAGTGCAGCAAAACAATTGACGGGCTAAAATGAACCGCAGCAACAAGAAAGCGCGTGAGGCCGGTGTCGCTCGACTGGCATCAGTGATCTGCGAGCAGAGCATGACGATTTGGACGAGGAGTTGGCACAAAGCTGAGCAGTCAGAAAGGGGCTCGAAAATTCAACGAATGATGTTGCAAGGAATTCCAAATATTTTATTAATATACAAGACCTTCAGCCACAAACTGCCTTCTGATACTTGATTAGCTTTGGTTTTCCATAGAAGGTGGGTGAAATGGTCGTTACCGGCAGTCAATGCATTCCCAGGTCAGAGGCGACAGCTTGAGTGCAAATGTACATAAGACCTTAGTCCTTTATCTATCAATAGTTACACTGTGCGACCACCTGTGTCAAAGTCTGAAACCTAAGTATCAAGTCGAATTCTTCTTTCAACACCTACGGATGATATAGTCCAAAGCAATTTGACGATTATGAGCGGTTGTGGGATAAATTTATTGTAATTTTAGCCAGTAGGATGAGTGGAAGCGAATGCATCTTAGTTGGGTTGCTCTGGTGGTTACATCTTTCGGTGGCGTCGATTTAATTGGCTGAATGATTTTGTATTCCATATAAAGAACATCTGTTGAATGTCATTGCTTGTTGCTGAGACAATGATTGGATCAATTGTCTGCGTTTTATGGTTCGACGGCTAACTGACGTGAATTATCGTATGCTGAAAAACGGCACGTAGAAATTTTAACTTAACAACTAGATTTTGTTAGCTGTTTGTCCCTGTTGAATGTTAAGAGTCGGAGGATATTGAAAATGCAAACAGACGGAAGGAATGGGTATCGTAAACTTTATCTTTAAATTAATCTAAGTGTAGGTGCAACCGATCTTTTGCACCCGGGTGAGTCGAATTGCCGTCTAAGAGATTGGATCAAATTGAACATCCGACCCGAAAATCTTGCTATTTGTTGCATACTCATTAAGTATTAATTTTGCCGTCTAGCCTATCCTTTCTGCGAATAGATTTAATTTCTGCAACTCGAAGCGGCTTTGTTCCTTGAATGTTTTAATTGAATTGGAAATCGTAACAGAGATGTTGTGAATCGCATAGTCATCAATACAGCCAGTTGAACCGATTATAACACCATGGAAATTAAACTGGTAATAAGAATAATGTTTTCACTGACTTTATAAATTGTCACATAGTGCAGTGTTTAGCCGGTTTTCAGCTGTCATGTAGGTAAGCCACGAGGGGGATTCAAGCTTACGGTATTCTTGTCGAAAGCCTACGATGTATAGTGTGTCCCGTACGTGGAAAACAGAAAACCCTGTAAACGAGTCCATCGATAGGTGTCATACAAGTTCAAATTTCCAACCTATAGATAGATAAAAGCTCCCGAAAGCGTAAGATTCATAACTATATATATATATATATATATATATATATATATATATATATATATATATATGGAGTGGAGCTAACATAAGTTCTGCGATCAATTTGGCTAAGATTTCTGAGGATCGTTTTGAACCAGTGATTTACAATGAAGGTAATAAATCTTGCAGAGAAAATAATTTGGTAAGTGCCACATCGGAATTACTACCAACGGACATTGTCCTCCGCCGGATTATCTGGTGCGCGCAAAAGGTGTATGCATCAAGGGCAAGCTGACTTCAGCACCGATCGGGGTTATATTTACCACATTCTCATTTAGCGACAGATCTTAGGACACGAATTCCGTCCCACCTGATTGGAAGGCGGCGTTTGACTCAATCGATCGTACGGTTCTTTGGAACTTCCCCAATCCTGGGTGCGCCAGAGAAGTACATTTCACTTGTCCAATCTCTGTAGACAAACAGCCAGTGATGCTTCACCCGATCTCACCTCCAGAATTTCTGTTCGTCCGAGTTGCACCCTTTTGCCCGTTTTTCTCAATTTCGTCAATACGATGATTGTGGGGATGTCCCCATCTTCATGTGAAAACAGTGGCATTACTATTTGGCCATACAGGAATCTGTGTGACTTAGAACATACGGATGATATAATGGCACTGATTGAAAACCAAAGTAAGTTGCAGGTTCCTGTCGACCGTGTGAACGATAATGTGGTCATATTTGGTATACATTTCGCACCTTCGAATTGTAAAGTGTTGTTTGCAACAACAAGACTGGATCGTCCCAAGGCCAAACCTTGTTCTGACAGTAGAGAGATCTAGTTACTTGATTAGTTGCATTCCACTTGGTTATCGTATATCGGGTGAAACGTCTTCGCATATACAAAAGGGTCGATTGGCCTTCACTAATTTGTGGCATCTGTGGCATTGGTATGAAATCCGGTTGTCGCTCACAGGTCGGATACACGCAGAAGCAGTCAGGTCGGAACTTTTCTAACGTTCAGAAACGTGGCCTTTGTGGGCAGAAGATTCGCGAATATTTTCGGTGTTTGAACATGGTTGTTATCGCATTATCGGTAGAACATGTTTGAGTAGTTTTGTCATTTACACAGAATGTTGGAACAAGATTCTGGGCCCTAGGGTTTATCCTTTAGGACAGGCATTGCGTTAACAAAGGTTAAGATGATCGTGATATGTTTTCCCTCATCTAGGCTGTGGCCAAGCGGATGAGGACGAAGGTTATGGTTTCGAATCCTCCCACTCCTGGTTAACTTCCCCATTTAGAGTATCTCTCTTGGCCGCGTCTCCCTGAATAGTGTTGTTATTGTTATTTCGTTAATAAAGGAAGTAGAAGATCAACGAGTGACTGTTTTGTTGTAAGCTGTTCTCCGATGGGGGCAGTTAATTGTTGGAGGTCAGGTCGATGGCTTGGGTAAAAAGCATGAAAAACCCAAACCAGTCAACTCACTGATGTACGTGGTGTTAGACCACCGAGTTGACGTAGGTGGTTTTTCATCTTATTTTCCAGTCGATTTTTCACTATTGTTATTGGTATCTCTTTGAGTAGTTGGTGCTGTGAGGTTGTGCGAGCAACTTAGCTGACGCAGAGGGCCGAAGGATGTTTCGCCCTCTGCAAAATCGAAAGTACACTCCTATCGGCCAGTGATAGCCGGACATTTTGGCCCTTGGTCAACTCCGTTTCCGGCCGTTTTCCCTCCCATCTGTGGTGATTGTATCGGTGAGCCATATGAGGAACCTTTGGCTCTTATTTCTCCATTTGCGCCCCTTTCAAGTTTGATGAATTATCACACCGGTTGTTTTGCCGCTTACAGTTTCCCGTTGTTTTTTTCGTGTTAGCACTAGGAAAATCCGCCAAGAGCTGCGTTTTCTGGACGAGTGTAAACCGCTTAGCCTAGAAAGTACGTCACTCATCATCCTTAAGATCCGTGTCCTTGAGTTGGTTGCTCTCTCACATCGCCTCTTCTCTCTTTCTCTCAAACCTTTTATCCTTCCGACCCCTCGGAAACGGGTTGTTATTCTCTTGTTTTCGGTCGTTGTGGTCCTTGTGGCCCTGATAACTGTCTTTCAATCGCTTTCAAACCTGCTTTTTCGAAGGTAGTGGAAGCTGTCATCTCAGACCAACTGTGTTCGTTTTCTCGGAAGTGGAAGGCTGCGGAGCCATTAACAATATAGATTCGTTGTTCAACCGATGTTTCACTGGCCCTCGTCTCAAACTCCTGGTAGTTTGTACTCTGTAACCACAGAAAAACAAAGCTAGTTTCGCTGGATATCTGTGTTGGATGCGATTGTTTCCGCACATCAGTGTTGTTTCCTGACGTGATCCTAGAAGACTTGCGTTTAGCAATCGTATCGATCTAAAACCAGCGAATAGTCTCTTTCATGACGTTTTACCTGAGCTACCGAACGCGCGGTACTTTATGAAATTTGACTTGGCCTTAGCTGAATGGAGCCTCGAGCCAATTGATGACGTTCGGGACACCGTATGGTCATCACTGTTGAAAGCGATTATCCCTTGCTTTAAAGATATTCTCTGGGATTATTCCAGAAGCGGATTTCATCAGCAGTATATGGCTTACCTGGACTACTCTGCGTCGCTGGTAACATTCTGGGTTTCGGTAAGAATATTCAGAAATACAACAAAGGGTTTGGTTCTTTCCCGCAACGATGTACTCCAAATGGAATTAATCTAGAACGAGACAAGCTGGGTTTCTACAATGCAGCAATAGAATTCCATGGTCATACTCGCGCCGACATGGGTATCAAACCGAGTTTGGAAAATGTATGCGCCATCGTACACGCCCGCACCAACAGATATGAAGCGTATCCCAAGTTTTAATGGAATGATTAACTATCTCAGCGGATTCTTACCGGAGTTAGCTCAACTAATGTGGCCCATCCATCAGCTAACATTTATCGCAGGAACGTGGATTTAAGCAAGAGAGCAGCAATCAGAATTCGGTCACAAAACATTTTAACGACCTCTTTACTGCTATACCATGACTTATCTTAACCGCTTTGTATGCATTGTGACTAGTCACTATGGGTTGGGGGCCATCCTGATGCAAAATAGTCTCCCGGTTGATTACAGCATCAGAACTGCGACTGTCCGAGAACAGAAATGTGTACAACCCGAGAGGAAGTTGTCAGTGGTCTTGCAAATCCCTGAAAAGTGCAACGGTTATACATTTGGCTGACTTAATGTACTCTTAGACCATAAACCATTAGCAATGATATTGGATAAGCGACTCCGCCGAGCACCAGGAAGACTGCAGTTGATGTTAATACGTGCACAAAAGTGTAACTACGAGCTGCCGCACCAAAAAGGGAAATAAATTTCTCCAAGCCAAATTATCATGAACTGTGCCACCGAATACCGAGAACGAACATGAAATCGAGGCAATATATATTGCTTGGGCGACAGCAGAATCCGAATTATCGCAGATACGGAATGTCACGGTTGGAGAATTTATTTTCACAACCTCTGACACAGGTTACCTTTCAATACAAAGCGTTAGACAAAAAGCCCTATCAACAGAAATTTCACAATACTTTGAACTCCCTGACAGGGTGACAACAGAAGACGGGAGAGTTTTGATGGTTCCACAAGCGATTCGAAAAAAAAGCTTTGGACTTGCCACATCGTTCACATCCAGGTATCACTGAATGTATTGAACAGGCTAGAGACCTGTAACTCGGTGGGTGTAGTAGAACACTAAACAGGTGGTAATCAATTGTGTGGCACACAGACAAATTGATCAAAAGTAAATAACTGAACCAACCAATGCTTGATCGACATTGATGGATTGTGGCATTGGATACGTTTTACCACTAGGACAACTACTTGGTGATCTTGGATCACTACACTGATTTCTTTGATCTGCTGAAGATGGAAGTGACGTTAGAGACCATCAACAAACTGTAAACTAAGTTTACGGGACTTTGGATTTCAGTGCCGGAGATTTATAAATAGTGGACCCCAGATATGCAGTTCAGAATTCTACGGATTCTCACGGATATGGGATTTATAGCATAGCATCATCAGTCCTTATTGCAGCTAATTCAACAGTGAAGAAAGGACAAGGAAAATTTCGCTTAAGAAATGCAGAGCCGAGAGTAAAGACCCATTCATCGCCCTTCTTGTACTTTGAAGTAAACCATCAGCGGTCCAGGAAATAAGATCAAAAAGACGTCTGTTTAGAAGACGAGAGAGAACAACCCCGGATTTTGCATTGCCTCCTCAGTATCGTGTTTCGGATTGGTTCTAAACAATGGTTTGTTTGCCACACCTCAACCGAGGTATCCGATTGGTCCGTTGGAGTTCATAAACCACTGACTCCATAAGGTTAGTTGGGATTTCCTTGCTACACGTCGTAACAATAAACTGCTCGCATTTCTTGAATCGTCAACTTTGGCAATCACTAATTCTTCCGACCAAGCTTAGCGCAAAGAATTTCTGGTGTAGCTCCCCATGTTCGGATTCCCTCGGACTCTTATCATAGATATCTAATTTCTCAACAAGTGAGACATCGTTTGAGTTGATGGGATTCTGTTCCAGTCATGTTTCGTAAATTCTGGCGTCTCCCAAGTTTCCGTCCTTTCGTACACCCTCTTCTTTTTTAATTAATTGATGATTTACGCCCTACCTCTACCTCAATTCATTTTTTTCCAATGATACCGCTGTTTCTAATTTCCACTCGTATCGTACTGCTTGCTGTGCAAACATCGATATTGGTCGCGGCCGTTGTGTCGGCAGTTTATCTTTAAACTCGGAACTTGAACCCATCTCTTCCTGGTGCTCCAATAGCCGCGTTGCACTTAATAATTCAAAACCACTTCCATTCTCAATCTTTTCGGAACATCTTTTGTTTTCCTCACATCTGACTTTGGACTCTGCTGATCAGAATTCCAGTGACCGTTCCTCTCCTCGGACTATCCATTAGTTTTCATGAAGTAATTCACCATGTGATTTCATCGCTCAACTCACCATAAAGAAACCGTGGAAGCACGAACAGTAACCGTGCAAATCAGTGATGGATAGGTGCAACATCATGTGGTGAAGTTCAATAAATCGTTCAGGGCCTGCCCGGTAGCGTACTGGCTAAAGCGTTCGACCCTCGTTCTTCCCGGGTTCGAGCCCCATTTCGGGCGCGGTGGATATACACTGCTGACGATTCCTAGCAAGGATGAAACAGCTGTACAGTGCTTCCATGGTTTCTTTATGGTGAGTTAAGCGATGATATTACATGGTGAATTATTTCATGAAAACATTCAATCTCCCACTACTAACGTATATCCATTAGTTCTTCATTGTACTGGTCCACCATCATATCTGAGCTTTCTTCTGGTGGTGCACCAGACGTTTCCCAGTGCATGCAATTGAAATCCCCTCGCCAGCACTTGAATAATGAACCTGCGTTTAAGACGAGGCCTTACTCTGCCTTCTTTTTTCTTTTTGATTCAATGAAGGATAATCGGCGGCCATCCCTTGACGTCTACTATATGGTCACTAGCCCATCTTTCAGGCGGCTGTTTAGCCATCACTTTTCAACCGATACTATAGCTGGTCATCCTTGTCATGTTTCTGTTACTAGGTTTGGTAGTTCAGTTTTTCCCCGTTCATTTACACTCGTCCAGTCTTCAAAAGCACAATCAGTGATCATACATAAACGATCTTTCATATTCCCGTCTGACGGTCCAATTTGACCACAGAGTTTAACGCTTACACTGCTTTCACTGCGTGTAAAATATATGTCCACTTATATATATATATATATATATGCGCGTCGTAGGGCTAAGCTGACCCACACTCGCAGATATGGAACCACTGTGCACAAACAGGTCAACATCAACAACGCAAAGGTAATCAGCCGGGCAAACAGAAAGGGGAGCGACTGATTCTTGAAGCCCTCCACTCGAATAACTCGTTCAATCGGCATGTGGAGATTGACAAACATTACGTCATCTTAACAAGACCCGGATGCAGAATAGAGAGACAAACAGACGGACAGTGCAAAAAACCGAACGGAACTAGCGATCCCATTCAATCACTCATTCACGTTTGACAACGAGTCCTAGCTTGGATCGAAACGTCACGATAAAAGTATTAACTCAGTGTACGCCTTCTCAACTCTAAATATATACATATATACATATATATTTCTCACCAGGATCGAATCTATAGCATCAGGAGTGTGCATGGAATCTCTTCAGCGAAAAGTCCACAGAAGAACCACAACTGTGATTCGTTGATAATTGTTTGTCAGTTGGGCTGAGCCAACTTTAGGAACGAGGGCAGAATGCCCCAGAATATACATATGTATATATAGAAGCAGCAAGTAGTACCTGGATGCGTGAACAAAATTTGTTGTCTCTAGTCGGGCACGCGTACACAGGGCAATATGCCCTCGTTCCTAAGATTGGCTCAGCCAAACTCACAAACCATTATCAACGAATCACAGTTGTCGTTCTTCTGTCAACTCTTCGATCAACAGCTTCCATGCACACTCCTCATGCTACAGATTCGATTCTGGTGAGAAACATCAATTCGAAATATACAAGTATGTGGATGTTTGGACAAGAGAGCACCGGGTACGCATACCTGACGAGCGACAATAACCGCGAAACCGGTCGTGTGCTCCCGGCCAAATTTTGTTCACGCATCCAGATACTACTTGCTGCTTCTATATATATATATATATATATAATGTCTGTATATATATATGCAAATAATATATATATAGTCAGTGAATAACATTGATCGGTTTGTAGTTTCATTGTGTCCTAGTCATTCTGAATTCTGAAGTCACGCATAAGTTCTAGCTAATCGAACTGTTCACTGATCATCTATGAACCTTGTGACTAAAATATTTATCCGCGTCACCCAAATGAAATCAGAATGTATTATTTTGTACATTGAATAAAATCTTATGAATAATGAATCGACTTGGTGTTACGATATGCCGAATGGACGATGTTAGACAAAAGCAACAGTTAGATTCCTCTTTGTGGTCTTGACTACGCGCGTTGACGTGGTCAAAAAAAAAACAGAGGTTATCTACCATCGCTGGTGCTGCGGCAATCGTTAGAAATCGACTATCCAAATGATTGGTAAAAACAGCAGAATCGCGCGTTTCACGCTCACGGGGCGTGTGATCGATTGACGGTCAGAGGAGGGCTGAAAGGATTAATTTTGATCGGCTGCTTACTCATCGGTTTCGGACTATTGTTGAGCCTACTAACTGCACGCAACACATAGTTCTGTCCTCTATATGATGTTAGAAAAAATCTCCATAATAGTGACTACATGTTGGGTATGGGTGATCGCAATCTACTAAGCTTGAAAAAGCTAAAAAGCAGCTTTTTATCCAGCACGGGTAGCAAAGTAGCGAATGGTGTCCAGTTGGCACGTCTAGTCCTGCAGCATGTTCATGCTTCGCAACCTGATAGAGCAATGACGTGACGGAGAATTTCAAGACAGCCGAAACAGCGAGCTACTGGACGAGGGTTGCGTTGTAGGGGAACAGAATCTCAACAGAAAAAGGGTTGCTAAAATCTGTCTGTTAGTCCGATCTTGGGTGTTGCCACTATTGTTCAATGAGAACGCGTTGTTCTACCTAACAAGTTGGTTAGCGGTTTCACACAGTGTTTTTCCTCACGTTTACAATTGTGACTAGAGTAATCGATCGACAAACTGGGAAACTTATGCGGATTTGACTAATAGATTTGCGGGAATATTTTTCGACGCTATTGGTCCACTACAAAGCAGAAAGTTATTTTGATGGGCCATTTTTGGTGAAACCGGAATATACGTCACAAGTGCATGAGCAGTGAACAAGTTATGGCTCATAACACTAAGTCGCGGTTTTCCTCCGCGAAAAACGTTTGGCCACGTTGAGTTTCCGCGCTTGTCGGCACTGCGCGGAGCAGAAATGGAACAGGTTGGGTAATATACACAGCGTACGCAAAGGATACGTGGACGTTAAGAAGCAGAACACCCTCCAAAATCGATATTCCTGGATAGATTTTGATAAACTTTGTCCGAGGGAAATTCGTGACTTTCGTGCGTGTGTTTAATCAAACAAAACTCCGTATTTTGACATTAAATTCAAATGGTGATGTCAAAACTAGTGACTGTGATACCCTTATTATTTTGTTAGGGTGTGGTTATTAAACTGGATCAGATTGTTTAACGGTGATAAGACTGAGAAGATTAGGTCGAGGAATACCAGCTGAGATGGCGAATTGAGAAAATGCTCGCCCAAATGACAAAAATATGTAGCAACGAACAAAAACTGCTATACTGTTTAATTAAGTTAAGAAGTTCCAACCTGTCGAACGTGCGCGAGTAGACACTGTCTTGTAAACGCCTTAATCGTATGCTCGGTAGGACTAGGTTCGGTCATCGATCACTACTATTTGTTGAAAAAGTAACTTTATTTGCCTATCGTTGTCAATATACAAAAAACGTGCAGCTTCCTTCATTGCACATGATTGTTCTCGTGACTAATAGGTTGAAAATGGCACCATTTTTCCCTACTTTCAGAAGCAGATGGGTTCACGAGAACCAGTTAGGCAATGGATAATCAAAAAATCACCATGTTCGGAAAATCGGTTGATTTTTTCGGCGTAAAAACTTCATTCACTAGCTTTCGAAACTCTCTGAACTGACTACGTATGAACTGCATCGTTCCACCGGAACGTTTTCACGCCTTGCTCGACTGCACACGCACATAAATGTGCTCATTATTGGATTGACTTTGACCATTGGAAAGGCAGCTGATCGTTCACTCTTCATGTATTGTGAATCATATTTCATACAGTGCACTGATATGAATGAGAATAATTTTTGAAAAAGTTAGCTTGGCGTGTTGCATGATTTCATTTCCGGTTCGATTCATTCTCCGGAAAAGTGGTTCTGATTTGGTAATCACATGGCACATGGCTGATCACCACGTTGACACGCATTACACTGTTCTAAATTTCCTACGGTTAAATCATGGGACCAAGTAACAGGCGTTCGAATGAGATCGGTTACTCCCCAGTGGACGATAGTAGGGCTGAACCGTCTCATACAACAATGAGCATTAGGCGAACTGAGTCATTTCCAAAGAAAAGATACAAAACCGTCGGTTGGTGCGTTCACCTAGTCCCAAAATGTGACCAGACTACGGTTTACAGCTTCTAGGTCTCGCGAGCAGCAAACATTTAAAAAACGGTATTGCGCTGGATTTTTTTATCGGACGAGCCACATCCCGTTGTTATTTACATCGAATGATTCAATAATGCCACGTCTATTCGCTGCAGATTCCAACATGTAACCAAACTAGTGTCAGTGATTGAGCAAATCCATGATTCATTGACATAACCGAATAACGTTTTCCATGCCTTGATTACCAGAAATTCGTCTGATGATTCTCATGATAAAATTTAACGAAATCATTTTCCACACCCGTTTCAGACCCACTTTTGATTTGCTAGCTCAAAGAAATTGTAAAATCTGTCTGTCATCAAATAATGGGCTGGAAGAATTCCATTGAATATTTCGTCAAGATCTTTTCTTTTTGTATGAGATCGCTGGGGACTACCGCAAACGCATACAAGTTAGTTTATTTTTTGGACCGAATTCGTTTAAACTTTCCTAGTTAGTTGACATTCACAAGTAAGCCTCTCAAGCATTCAATGTCAGCCTTGATATACTGAGCATCAACTGATCTGCCTTGTCGAAAGGGTTTTTTTAATCCAAAATCGATCGTTTATCGAGAACAGGAATGGACTTTATACACGTGTTACCCTGCTCCGCACGTCTAGTCCAGTTAAAAGACAGCGGATATTTGACATTCCACCATGAAGGTGAAGCTCGAAAGCATGTTTCTATGCTAGCTTCAGTAAACACTTGTCATTTATTCAACCAGTGTGGATCGAGAATTTGTCGACCTGGTATAGATTGGATCAAATCACCGTTCGCGACCTCCGAGACTGGAAACCGAATAATTATGTCCACTAAGGAGTTTGACAGCAATGTGTAAAGCTTATAAAATGTTAGGTAACTTTTTCATGGGAACATTTCTCGTAAGCCTGTTTTATATTCAGCTTGCTTGATAGAGAAGTATTACTTTTGCTCAGTATACCTTTAAGATTTTTGACAGAGTAATTTTCTCTTTCGAATCGGGATGAAAAAGGGAATCTCATAGTTCTATGTCGAATGTGGTTAGACTTTTGTGAAAGCAAAATATTCTTTTGGGAATGGTATATTTTGAAAATCCAAATTGTAGTTAGCAGTAAACGTTAATCAGTTTTTAGACTGGAAACCTTACATGATCAGAAAAGGAGTCGACTAGAAAACCAAGAGGAATTGTTACAGTCATTTTCGGATAACTGTATCTATGAAATACAAAATGGAAATGATTTCACTGTACATTATACTGTTCTCATCGCGTTTCAGGACACCAGTCAAAAGTGTACACAAAATGCTTTCCTCCATTTAATCGTTGTGCGTGTGTGTGTGTGTGTGTCGGTGGCCTCCTGATGCTCCCTGGTATCGCACATGATGTACTTATTTGGAAATCATTACACTAACGACTGTCAATGAATGAGCAAGCTCACGGAGTCAGATTGACACCACCGTCGTTAGCCATTGTCCGCGCATTTGCTTGCGTGACCGATACTCTCACCTACTGACCTGATACACGGTATCAGGAAGAGAGAGTTACGTGGGAAGAAAGAAGAATATTGTGGTGTGTATTAGGGACGGGGTGGGACTAAATGGAACTGTCCAATTGGATTTGGATGAACAAAACATCGGACTGAGATTAGACTCGAATTACTCCTCACACGAACACGATCGGTCGGTTGCGGTGGTCAGCACAGGTTGGATTTTCACAAGTTACTAGGGTTGGAATGTGTATGCATCACATTCGTTTTTGGGAATTGTGAAACGAAGACATCCTATTTCGGGACTAAATTGAGAAACTGGTGTACATGGTGAGTCCGCAATGGTGGTCTTGTGTTAATAGAAGTCTGTTTTCGTGTAAGTCAAACACGCACACTCTCATGATAACGCTAATAGGTCATGCATTCGGAGTCAAGCGAACTGTGGTCGTCAATATGTCACCTTAGGCACCAAGCATAGGATAGGGGTAGCCAAAACAACAAGCACCACCGTGCACAGAACGACGATCGCACTCTGCTGAGTGATCTGTTCATCGAACTTTGAGAACTCAGACCTGTGGAATGCACAGCGACCAATTGGCGATAGCGAATGGAAGCCGTCTGAGGAAGTGAATTTCCAAGGTTTTAGTCCGTTGACACGAGAAACACCAGTCAAGTTGGTATATTTGTTACAAGTAGAGTTTTTCAGCCCAATCTAAAAAGGAGAGATACCGTGCTTCGTGAATTGGATCCATTCAGTTAGAGGGAGAGTGGGAAAGAGTACACAAAATCTTCCAACCGTTCTACTCCGAACTTTGAAACGCACGAATACGGGAGAATGCCATTGTAAATGAACCAGTAATAGCATGATAGTAATAGCATAAAGCGCATTCTAGTTAATAAAAACTCATTTGCATCTTTAATAATCAGAAGCCACCACTTCATTTGTATCTAGGGTTGTTAAACTTTTGAAAACGAGAAAGTAGGTAAACCTCGCTGCTCCAAAAGGTACAGAGACTCCATGTCGCAGATTATTATATAGCATCATTGTGAGTAAGTGTAACTATTTATTTTATACATTCCACTTTGATTATTTTGATCTTTGGATAATAGTTTTTCCTAGGCAATTACATTATGCCAGTTGTAGTCACTTCTAGTTTGTTCAATTTGCCAACGGTTTTAAGGTCAGCACGCCCGTTGTAGTTGGTTAGAATAAGTGAAGTGTCCTACCTCTCCCGCGCTAATCTAGGACAAATGACTGTGATTGGAACGTGTTGGACATTTAGCTAAACAGGTTGGTCTTTAACTGTTTATCGGACTTTAATAGGACATTGCATATGGCACCACTTCATCAGTGACTTTAGGGAATCCTTGGCTGATATCCATAATGATCGATGGCTGCGAGGATGATTTTTTCCGAAGGAGGCCGCCTATAATATAGTCTGCACAACGGACCCACAGAGCTTCGCCATTTGAGTAGTTTTAGTATTTGCGGTTTTGATTCGTCATCTGAGTAATTTGGCACGCCCTATTTGCATCCCACTCACCCGTAAGCCATCGAGGATTAATCCAGCTAGTCTGTTGCCCAAGATGCCTACTCGCAGTCGATCACCCTGGGTTTGTGTCCCAAACCTGACGCGTTGGATGTGGACTGTTGATGTATTCCTCCGGCTTGAAACAGTTATAGAGTGCGTCCATATATAGCTAATGAGTCGGGTGTTGTTTCTGCTTGGTAAATCCTCAAAATGACAACCCGGATTCTCTAATTCTCGAACTAATCAGTGGAAAAAATTTCTTACTAATGTTGTGTTAATGTTTCAACTATTCTACTGTTAGTTTTGAGTAATGTGAAGAACTTCCTGAAAAGATACCTTCCTGGTTTCATTCTTAACCTACCCTCGCTGCTACGTCCGGGGACTGTTTAGGAAAGGAGGGTACATGTGAGGTAACCCTTGATGGAAGAAGTTTGGAATTTGGTGAACAGACAATCCGAGCATACATTAACGATTGTATCGTGGAAGGATCATACTGTTCACGCGACTGCCCCATTTATTCTCTAGCCAGCTTGATGAATCTTAGTCATGCTTTAAGGAATTGGATTCTCTTGAGTGGCTCTATCTTTTTGGTCTTTGATCCCCATTTCACCGATAAATTCCTGTTTCTATCGTAAAACTGCTGGGTTGGTCCTACTGTATCGTGTGCATCGCTTTCACCAACTAATTCTTGATTTTGATCGTTAACATGAACCATCTTTTCTACTGTGCCTTATTTATGGCAAAAGTGTAGGATATATTATTAAGTACAGAGAGTGAGTCACGTTCTAGCACTATTTTATTTTGAAAGTCACCCACTTGTCATTCGCAGTAAATTTATTCACGTATTTGCATATATCACACACCCTATTTTGCGCAGTGCTCGTGCGGTATGTTCTGTAAAACTCAGGTAACTTACTACTCCATCTAGTCGTCAAGCTGGTATCTGTTGACCGATTCGAACATTGCCGTCGACACCGGTAGACAATGGATATATTCTGTGCCACAATAAACAGTTCACTTTGTGGATTACACTCAACCTGTGATAGCTAGTCAAATAGATGTAATGTTCAGACTACACTTTGAATGTAAGCTGATAGCAAAATTTCCCCACTCATACCAGCCACTGATAACTGTGAAGACGAAAAATGTGACCATGAAGGAAATTGATTAATTCCTCTGGAATGGGGCATTCCCATTTCATTTGGAATTGTCACACTCGATAAACTTACCGAATGAAACAAAGGAGGAAAGTAAACTCAATATTTTGTCAGGGATTCTGTTTTTGCCGTTCTTTTGTTACCATGATGCGATATACTTAAAAGACAATGTAAATTCGGCACGTATACGTGCTACTCATTCTCCATTGTTGAGCTTCAAACCTACTATTTTGTGTGAGCCATAAGTACCATCACGTGACCAGGAAGTATGTCTTCACTTTACTGTGAGTTAGCTCAAAATATCAAATGTTAGTAGAAAATTGGCAAATTTATATCCCACGGATTCCACAGAATAGCATAGATCAAATATTCAACAGTCACTGTTAAAATTCAATCTTCAATAAGACTGGATGTTTATTTTCCGCCACTGACTAGTAGGAAGGAAAACCAGACTCATTTTAACACAGATATTCAAGGCAAATCGCTAAATCTTCACTCTTTAGGCTTTTCATGCACGCATGACCTTGGAACGAAATCGAATGAAATGCAACAGTCCGGGAACACATCTAACGGAACTAGCCAGACTGTTTTGAAATTTGGTAATAAAGTAGACAAGAATGGAAAGTACAAGTGAAATACTTCTTGACTTTTAAGTAACTCGAAAATAGCATTCTGCCGGTATAGAAAAATTGATTGAGTGAAATAGATAATAACTGTATCAGTACCGAATGCATTTCCGGATGTGTCACAAAATCGACGCTTGTTTATGTAAGTACTAGGATGGTAAACGTCCTATCGGTACCGATTTAGGTTAGACACCGTTTACGTTTGCGTTTCTCAAGAATGGTTTTACAATTCGAAGAATTTTGCCTAAGGTTATTTGAAAATCTTGACTAATTTTATTTGGCAGCAAGAGCCTGATTTAGGGGTTTTGACCTAAACAGTGCTTGGTGGGTGATGGAAATTGCACGGTGTATTGATTAGTGTGGATAATTTCCCTGAACATACCAACGGGGAAAACCAGTACACAGAGAATAAAAGTAAAATAATACTCGACAATTAGAGTACCGAGCAACAATGACCGCGAAAGCAATTTCTTGCTCTCAAGGAAATTGTTTCGGCAAGTCTAAAAGCAAATATTTTCGACGCCATCCTGAATGAAGTTGAAAATATTCTAACTTTTCTCTGAAGATCTAAGAACTTAATTTTAGCGCATTAATAGAATGATCACAGTTATTCAGGAATAGAATAGGAAGCAAAATACATTTTGATCAAATACTCACTTGTTTTTGTTCTACCCGTAAAAAGTCCCCGTTGATTAACATTTACTGAACATGCATAAATAAGTGATTTTGATTGCACAATTCAAGAAATCCTAAGAGATATCCAGTTTTCATTACAATAAATAGGTTGGGCTATCTATCAGCTATTTCAGGTTAAAATTACTGATCAAAATAATCACTTTCAGATTAGTAATACAAATTGCGGGCAGTTTGTTGATGCTTGTAATCCACGACAATAACCCGCCAATACTGTCACTGTTACATTGACAGGAAAAAATAATTGAAAGACCACGGGCGAACGTGACCACAAAAATCTATGAAAACTCTCCCATCAGACATTTTGCTGTGTAAGAGCCGATCAGTGTCATGACGGGAGAGAAGTCAAAGCCTTAGCTTAGCGTAACTTGCTTGGTACAGATATCAGCGGGAGAGGATGAAAACAATTACTAAAGTAGAGTTTATAAGAGACAGGGGTATATTCAATGAGAACGCAGCTGTCGTATGGACAGTGGAAATCGTAGTGGCATGCGCTGCGGCTTTTGGGAAACGTTATTTGCAGTCAACACTTGAATCCCAGCCAGAAATCAAGACAGCCACGTTCTGCTTATCGACTTCTCAAAATTCCTCAAAGTTCCATACCACGTGAAGTAGCCCTATGACCGGTGACGTTTAGACTTTATGGCATTATCCGCATCTACAGCTCCGCAGGATGTTGACGCACCTGAGTTCCGGCACGCAGTTTCCAATATTCCCACACAAAACAGTAAGTGGTTCAAACTGGAAGGTTATGCACTCAGTCAGAAGTACGAGTGTGTTCATCGAATAGTAATGACAATCAGAAAAATGTTCGCAGTACAGTGTGCCACTGGATAGTTTTGGTTGCCTTTCTCAGAGCAGATTCTCAACCTTATGATCCTTTCTGCAGTGATTGAGTCAATAGGTGTCACAAGTTTGCTCCTATGTTCCCGGTTTTATTGACGTTTGGCGTAGAGAAAAAATGCCTGGGTCTACATTCACATTGCTACTTTTGGTCGGTGTGGTGGTATGCCGGCGTGTTCAACTGTCACTGTCATCAATTTCGTCCAGTTGGCGCATCCAGAGTGGCTGCTAACTACTGTAGCTTCGAAATACAAGGGATCAAATAAAGTTAGAATTCCCCACTAAACGTTTTAGTGTTGTCATGGTCTTCTGGAGGTTCTGATTGCTGAGCTTGACGTTTAGATCGCAAACGGTTCATCATCACTCCAATTGACATCGTCAGCTACCAGAATCTCTCGAAAACCAACAGCCTGATCTATGACCAACACAGACACCGAAAATCACTGTTGCAGTCTGTCACGTGGACCAACGACGTTGTAAAGTGGAACCGATGAGTCATGTTCTAGTTTAGATAAAACTGTTCTGTCAGTTGATAACAGCTCTTCGTTGCCTTTCGGATCCAAATACCAACCCCCAACTGCCTAAGTTTGTCTAACGGTAAGAGCGGAAGAACTCTTGGAATTGTTTTTCATAAGACCCAATGGTGCTCCTGTTTTTCCTTGCCACTGGTGACGAATGGCATCAACTCCCCGGGGCTTGTTCTTACTACTGGCAATTTTTGAGAACTTTTCGGGCACACTTCTATTTTAGGAGAGAGAGAGAGATCAGCGAGTGCTTCATAGTTTTGGTGTCGATTTTTATCGTTCGTTCTCACCTCATGCTGCACCATCCGAGTTTGATAGTTGCTTAGGGTCAGTATGCTCATTGAACCGCCTAACGTTCGCTTGTGGCTGGCGATGAAATGAGTGTGCGATTCGCACACTGTAGAGGGCCGAATGGAAATTCGAATGCTTGTTCGGTGCGTTCGTTTACAGTGAATGCTTACGTCGAACTTTGGATAATCTAGCCAATCGATGAGGCATTCATTTTTTCCCGTGTGTCAATCTATTCGGACGACTGCGGATGTTTAGGCGAGGAGGGTGATGAATTTAAGGAACACAAGCCTATCATCGACCTTTCGTCGTTTGGGTGCTTGGATATTTAGTAGATGTATAGCGGTTTTTGCGCCACGGATGAAATCAAGGATGTTGATTGTGCAAAGCTCGTGTTTACTTTGAATGGACAATTTAGAGGCACCTATTAAGTATATATTTGAAAGAAATTGTAAAGCGCAAACCGGGAAATCACTACAACAAGATCGGCAAAACTTGAGAAGTTCGAATCGCCAACTTTCAACTTGGGAATCCGCAATCAATGTGCCCACTCCGAAAAGTGTTTAAATTTTCTTTCGATACCCAGGCACTAAAATGCGTGTACCAAAAACAAAAGATGAATAAAAGAGACCGCAACATCAATGAGATCATCACTTTCTCTTCACCACTCGAGTCAACATGAAAGATCAGAACACAATTTTTATATTTGCCAGAAGTAATTATTGCTGAGTAGCAATCATATTATGCATATTGGTAATCATTCACGCATCTCCATGTAATTAAAAATAAACGTACAAAACTACCAACTCTGCATTGACCGTGGGGATATCCACCTAAGGGAGCCCAGCGTGGGTGCGTCCATACAGTGACATTGTGAACTGTCAATCTCTTGACATTGATACTGACGGAGGCAGCTAGATTCCAAAAGCAGTTTTCTCAATGCGATTTAGACATCTGGTATCATGTAGATAGGTCTTAATCAGAACATGTCATCACTGTCGTGTTTCTAGAATGACTAGGTAGAAAGGAGACTTGCACTCTCCACCTCTACTTCTAATCTCAATTGGAATTTGGCTGATTTGTACTACTTCTCATCTTTTACAGGAGTACAACGGTTATCTATTTTTTCCATCGCATTAGTTAAACTGGTTGGCCGGAATGTCGCTACGTGACTGATCGGACAAACGTGCGTATCTTTTGTAGCAATAATGTAATGATCTGCTCAAACTCGACCTAGAATAGTGTGAATGTGCAGACGTTCTGTGATGTGAAACCGGTTCGATATACTCAGAGTTCTTCATTATCATAATTTGTAATTGGTTGGAATGCAACACGAATCCTACTTACAGCCAAAATACTGATATGTGGGCACCACATACAACGCATTTTGTCGATTTTTCGAGTATGGTTTATGATAACTCCAAACATTTCCGTTAGTTTTACTCAAATGTTGACAGCGAGGAAAACAGTGAAACTAAGAACACATTTTGCCCTGTTCCAAGTGTGGATATCGCAAGATAACCGTGCTGTACGCATGATTCGGAACACGTTGAATATCGACGCATACACGACTTGTTTGTGTACCGATTCAAGTAACGGACCGAAATTATTCAACCTCGTGCTTGCTCTACGATGTATGGAATCATGAGAAACGTGTTTCTATTTATTTATTTTGGTTGAGTTAGACTGTTTCTTGAAAAAGATCAAAGGGATGTGAAACGCGTCCGCCTATGGCTATCTTTCAGTTGCCTTCACGTCAATTCAAGTGTGAGTGAACAGTTTTGAAGGCAGTTATAAATAGCATTGGTGCGGATACAACTGTCCATCTGTTACTTAGGCATCATCTAGCATTATCCTAAATGCGCAAAATGCTGTAACATTGATACTGACGATGGCGATGCAAAAAATACCGGCAAATAACCTTGTTTTATACAACGTCATCATCAAGATTTTTTATCATCCTATATAGGGGAAGAAGAACGCCTAAATTATAGCCGGTGGACGTGGATTAAACAAAATTAGATAATCTTTGCAAAAAATATCTTCACACGTTTCCTTTTGGCCGTCCCAAATGTCTGCCACTGAGTTAGTTCGTACGGTATTTCTAGCCGCCTTAAGCCTTTTCGAGCATCCGATAGTTTGAGTCAACTCAGTTTGCGTTCCAATCGCCTAGCATCACAGTCACTAGTTGTTAGTCGTTCTGAATACTGTACTGGAATTTGTGAGAGTTGACAAGTAGATATTAATTAACGTTCTATTGACACTTTCCATGTCTACGTCGGGAACCCGCAATGCGATTCACGCAAAATAATTTTGTGGAATGCGAGAACGTGAACTGAGTGGATTGACCCAGGAACAGGTGTGGAATTCAGTCGTGCATTTGTGCCCCTGTGGTTTTATTTAATTGATCAACGAAAGGCATATGTGAGTGTGTACGCGTATACTTTCTCGAAAGAATAAGTCAGAGCGACGAAAATGTAGCTGTTCGTGCTTGTGTAGTGTACATCTTTGAGCACAGGACTGAAACCGGCGGCTAATCACGTGTGTGTGTGTGTGTGTGCATGTATGTATGTATGTGTGCGTCTGGGTGAATCTGATTACTTTAATGTCTGTCTGTCGCCCATGGGTTCATGGCTAATCCAGTTGAGAGTTGATGTATCGAATGCGACAGACGGTATCGTATGAAGTCCTTATTGTTGTGCTGTTCATAACATATGTAATTATTAGTAGTACGATTAGAAAAATATCTGATGATGAACAAAATGCTTCGAAAAAATGATCTTTTTCTCTTCTATGTGGGTAGGATTACGTGTGTTCAGTTTAATCCACAGTGAAAAGATTTCGATCAAACAAAGTCCTGTAGTCACTTTTGCATCTAGGTCACGGTCGTGTTCGCCTCAGATCCGTAACAAAACGCGATACGGACATCAGAATAACTTCTGCATTTCCTGTTGCCGTTGTTTGCGGTTTGCTTAGACGTACTCACGTGGGCTTGGAAGACTTATTTGACGATAGCTGCCCCTCACTAATGTCCTGTTTCAACAAGGTAAGCCACGATGCATACTAGTGATACCTTGTCTGTTTTCTTTCTCTTAAACAATCTGAATTGTGCTGCTCAATCTTCAGAGGTGACTCCCTTGTGGTCCTGACTAGGTAGTTTCCCGTTTACGGACAGGCGAAAAAGTTTGTAAGGATACAGGATGTGAGGACATATTTACTAGCATAATCAATCGGCCTGTGAAATGGTCATAAAGTGTAGCAGCAGAAAACATGTAATCCATCATCCTGTTCCCACAAGATGCCGGCAATTCTCATCGACATTAGCTGGGGGCAACAGTCGGGAATGTCAGAAGCTGTGACAGTTAAGCTGGCAAACGCGGACATTTGGATCACTGAATCAATTTGTTAGAGTTTCGCAGCAATCATAGCCAATATCCAAAATCATCCAGTGGTCTAAGTTTGCTTTAATTGTTCCACTCTCGATCGAATTCGAAAGTCGGTAATCTAACACAATTAGATGCACAAAATTCCGCTGGTTTTCAGTTGTTCTGCCAGCGACCTAACCGAATATTTGCTACCCGACATACACACCGTCACCACGACAAATTTCATGATTATCCGATCAAACTTTTAGTGACACCACACCATTTCAAGATTGAGTTCGAAAACGACCTGCTGGGAAGTTGCGAACTTACAAGTTTCATTTGAGAAACAGCCTCTACCATCCTCTCACGTGTCATCCGGCTCCAGTGATGACTGACTGCGATGTGTGATGTGAAATTAGGCTCGCCGGATACATTTCCATATCAAGCAGCCGGTCGGCTAGCTCTGGTATCAATCGTTTATGTTACTCTTTCTCTGTCGGATTTTCGGCCGACGGCAAGCGAAGTTCACGATGTATGCGCAAATCCGTATCAAAAATGATGTACATTTACGTTACTTTCAGATTTCTTTTCCGTGAGCTAACTTTTTAAAGTAAGAAGTTTTCATTCTTGCATTTCTATTTTGCGTAGAGCTTGTTAACCCTAAATTTGAGACAACTGGATATCGTTATCAGCAATAAAAGTGCTAAGTATTAATCAGTTAATTGGTTATGACCACGATGATGATGATGATGATGATTATGATTATAAGGATGAGGAAGTGCTAGTTATCGTGAAAGAACTCTGAATGTAAAAGCGGCTTTGTCAGCGCAAACCGACGGGAGATGCACGCAGTACTCAAACTTGCAACCCATTCATAAAAACAGAACTAGATGGCTACTAAGCAATATACTGAATATCGATTGATTGAGTTGAGTGTAGCATAACAAGTCAAACTGTCTGGTTGCACGTGACACGGTAGTGAAACTTTGGTCATGCGATTTTTTGAACCAATTATAACTCTCTTTATGATATAGTCTATTCTTCTTCTGTGTTTTGCTTGGCATATATCAAATTGTTTGATAAATTTGCTACGGAATCGTGAAAGCTTATGACAAAAATAGTCACTGGACAGTCGTTCCACGACGACGGTTTGAATCTGCTAGTGCTAAATGTAATCATGGACGCATACTAACTGTGGTTTGCCACCATAGTTATCCCACGAAATCCAAAGGCACTTGAAATTCTTTTGGCTTATCCATTGGTGAGAGCATCACAGTTTGTGGTAAACTTGAGCTCGGCTGCGCGCATGTTGCAATGTGCCCTTACATATCCTCATACAAGCTTATATGCACGTGACATTGTGTTAAAACACCATTTTGGCGACCAGCACCGATCGATCGACACAAGTCTAATGGACTTCAGTACATAAATTACTGGTATTCGACACTTTGTGATTCTAACAAAAGGGGCAAATACTCTTAAAATGGCTTCACTCGAACCATGAATAGGAACCCTTGAAACACAAAATTCACGATATAAGTCAGCTGAATTGGATTGTATGGGCTCATTGTTTTCGTGTGGAACCAGGAATGTGAGAATCAACTCAGTTTTTCACACAGGACTGTTATACCATACCTTAACCTTCTTAGTTTGGAGGGCTACATGGCTCACTCCTAATAACAGTAGATCTTGTATTTCATATTAAATGGCTTACTAATTTTGCCGTTTTTGTGCATATCCACAAGGGGGTATGAGAAGAACGAGCAGCTCATGAAAAATGACAAAACGCCAGTGCAACAAAGGAACTGGTAAATCACACTGCAGCATATGTTTGTGGCGTATCTTGTTCGGCCTAAAAGGGTATTCCATTTCGATGGATGGGCGCCATTCACTTGTAAGATTCCTCTGGTGAGTAAGACTGTTTACAGCTGAGACCTGATGAAATAAAACCGCCACGCCGAAAATAACCTTGGTTTATCTACAAAGGTTTCATTCTTCTGGGTTTTGCAATTACATACAATGTACTCATCAAGAACTGATATTTAATCACATTCACGTCAATTTTATTTGTGGAGAAAGTAGGTCCACGCAACGCATGCAATAAAAGATTCTCAAGGTTGTAGTCTTCCAGGATCATTTCAGAACTAGCAATGCACTTCGAAAAATTTTACATGCTATCTAATAGAGAAAAGGAAGATTTGTTTGGAAAAAAACGAAGGGGAATTGGACCGTCTGCAGAACACAAGAGTAAACAGTTGACTGGTCGCAAAACGGTGTTTACGATCTGCCTGTGTGTCTTACGGGATAAGGAAAAGTATACCTTCACAATCGATCCCAAAATTCAATTACAGCCAGTGTCCACTGTGACATTTAGGATCAAACGAGCTTTAAATAAGTAGCCACCAGTAGGTCGCCACCGGTCGGTAGTTCCGAATCCTCCCGATAGGATGTCATTTCACACCATATTTCTACCTTTAATGATACTTTACTGATGAGTAGTCAAAAATGATTCTTGAATGATTTAAGTTAGCATTTCCGAATCAACAGACAGTATCAAAAATGCGGCCAGTTGTAAGGTTATAATAATCGCATTTGTGGAAGACATTCGGTGCAGAACTAAAAACATTTTGTCCTCCACGATGGGCACCTCAAAACAGTTAGTCCCTTAGTCGTCGACATTTTGATTTAAGCTAAAATAGCTTGTTAAATGCCCGCTTTATCATAATTTATTCAAACGCATTGTCTTTGATAGAAGTGAAGTTAATAGATCAAAAGTATTGATCAGTAAAAGTGCGATAGTGTGCAGGCGCTCACTAGCGGTGCTTAATTAAAGCCACTGCTCGTGTTAGGAATAAGGTGCAAATTATTTTCACTCCAAGGGTGGAAATTTAGCAACAGAAGTCCTTGTATCTGTTTTCGCGAATAACGGAACTGATCACCTGGTGCCATATTTTAAACCCACACCTCAAAATCAACATAATATGGGGTCTGCGTCAGTCTTGCAGAGGGACTGCTAAGGTCAACTCATTGTTTCCTGACTCATGCTGACAGGCGACCAATACGTTTGATAATCACTCCCGGGAAATTTCTCTTACTACCTGTTTAGTCAGGTTGGGCCCGATTCAAGTAACTGCGTTACGTTAGTAACGTTAAAGCAACTGATGCATGAACAGAGTGAGCGGATTTTAAATCAGGAAGAGGATTGCCTGTAGACGGGAGTGTTAATGAAAACAACCATACTCCGTCGCAACCTGACTATTTTCACAGGTCAGGAGCATTGGTCCGCAAAAAGCGACTGTAAGCGAAGCGATCACTCACTGGCTCCCTCTGGGAAGCTACCCTGCACTGTTGCCCAAGGCAATTTGGGGAGCAGTTTCGATGGCCCACAGATAAAATGGACTCTCCATTTATGACAACTAGCAATCTGATGCATGCAAATGTCAGTCTTTCCTCAGCACTGGTGGTCATCAGGGGATCCACAGGATCCATCTGGTAAGAGGCAGAGATTCCTAAGGACTGATGTGAACCGGTAACTGTGTCAATTTACAAGAAGAATGATAGATCCTCGTGTGAAAACCACAAAAGAATTAGTTTGGTAAACACTGTACTCAAACTAAACATCGGCCTTGTTCTCAGCTGATTAGCTAGAACTCGCGAAAGGTGTATGCGTGAGAATCAAGCCGGCTTCCTTCCCGGTCGGGATTACAATGACCGAATTTCGCTTTGCAAAAGATCTTAAATCACAGAAGTCGTAAGTCTACGGAACATATGCCTGTCTTACCCGGTTTGAATAGATCGCACAGTTCTTTGGTATTGCCCCAATCCTGGGTGCGCCAGAGAAATACATTTCACTTGTCCAATCTCTGTAGACAAACAGCCAGTGATGCTTCACCCGATCTCACCTCCAGAATCTCTGTTCGTCCGAGTTGCACCCTTTTGCCCGTTTTTCTCAATTTTGTCAATACGATGATTGTGGGGATGTCCCCATCTTCATGTGAAAACAGTGGCATTACTATTTGGCCATACAGGAACCTGTGTGACTTAGAACATACGGATGATATAATGGCACTGATTGAAAACCAAAGTAAGTTGCAGGTTCCTGTCGACCGTGTGAACGATAATGTGGTCATATTTGGTATACATTTCGCACCTTCGAATTGTAAAGTGTTGTTTGCAACAACAAGACTGGATCGGCTCAAGGCCACCACCTGTTTCTGACAGTAGAGAGATCTATGTTACTTGATTAGTTGCATTCCACGTTGCGTTATCGTATTATCGGGTGAAATTGTCTTCGCATATACAACAAAGGTGTCGAGTTGCCTTCACTAATTTTTGTGGCATCTGTGGGCAATTGGTTATGAATCCGCCGCTTGTTCGCCAACTAGGTCGCTACGACGCCAGAAAGCAGTCAGGTCGGAACTTTTCTAACGTTCAGAAACGTGGCCTTTGTGGGCAGAAGATTCGCGAATATTTTCGGTGTTTGAACATGGTTGCTATCGCATTATCGGTAGAACATGTTTGAGTAGTTTTGTCATTTACACAGAATGTTGGAACAAGATTCTGACCCTAGGATTTAGTCTTTAGGATAGGCACTACATTGATGAAGGGACATATTTTGCGCATGCCAGCAGAATGATTGCAGGGCAGGTAATGGCTGGAATATAATTCGGGATGAGCAGTCGCTAATGTGGGGAAACGATCGGCTAAACCTCATAAGTAAATCAATTTAGATTTCTCGAGTTGGGGTTCTCGGAATCCTCTTAAACGATGGTAGAAAGCAATTGGTGATATGGCTGAATTTCGCAGTTAATAGCGTTCTTGCTTATTGGATCTATTTAATTCCATACAATTCTCCAAATTACTACGTTGAAATTGCTGCTTCACTACCTCTTCTTTTCTTTCGCTCTTTGGAATAGATTGCCCTTTAAGGTAACAACCGAAGCCTGAGTACATTTGTGCACGGTTAGTTGTAGAATCGAACTGACGAAAAAATTCCACAGTCCGTTTAGCCATATCAATACATAAATTTTTAACCCTGAGTAAGGAAAGTTTAGACTATCTGTATAAGCAGCTGTGGACCAGCAGCAACGCTGTAATGGGCCGTGACGAGTTTCCTTTTGGAAAGCATGCTGTCTATGAGATACCATAAGATTTTGTGGATGATATGTTGGTTCCTTGATTATGGCTCTTTAGTTAATACAAAACCATAACCTGGTTCCTTTTTATGAGATATAGGATCCATAACTTTTGGTTTGAGACGTTTGAGTCCCTGATCTGAATTGATCGAAGGGATTAGAAACTGTAGCATCGTCCAGTGACTCGCAAGGTATCTGAACGCCATATATCTTTTGCGTTATAGGTGAGGTGCCTGTGTCAAAAGTTTAGAACGACTGAATAGTTCTTCGCCGGGCGATGTTTCGTAGACTACAACCGTTCATTGTTGAGGTGGAGGTGCCGTAGGAAAGAATACAAACAAATCCCATCGGGGTAGTGAATACGACCAAAAAAGAGCATCCACGTCGACTTTCTCTTTCCCCTGATCGTTTGTCTCTTACAACACAACTCTCTTCGAGCAATAGGTAAACAAACTTCTATGCACACCCTTGTTCAGCAACCAAGTGAAGGCATTTTTTAAGTCCAAATCGATTAAGTAGACCCATGGATTTCATCGTCTTGCCTGATCTACGGCCAACTTTGATTAAACTTCCATCCAACTGAAACCAAATCTCCCACGATCGGTATACATGGCCAGTTTACGTCAATTTAAACTTGAATAGTAACAGTGTAACATCTAATCTTACTTTACACGTTTCTTTGAGTCCTCTTCTGATAAGAATAATCCACGGTACTCTGGAGCCGTCTTAAGGCTACGGCCCCTTTCTTGAGTTAGCGAGCTACCATCGCTAGGTAAATGTAAAAAAGAAGTAAAAGCACTATGATTATTATTACTACTGTTACTATAATAGAACTGGAGCAAAATATACGTAGTTTTCTAAATGCTAATAAAATCCTACAAAACCTATGAGGCAGTTAATACTGTTGGCTAAAAACGGATGCCTGTGTATTCAAATGCGATGAGACAAATCGTTTTTCCTTCCGAAGGAACGGTGGTAATACAATACCAGGAGTCTTTATGATAAGATTGGTATTTTGAAAAAATCTTGTTTGCTTAATGCGAAAAAGGTTTCCACCATTTTGTTGTTTACTCTCACGATAAGCGGGAAGAGGAGGGCTTGTGACTCCGAATGCAATCACAGCCTAATTAAACACTGCTCGGATGGAACAGACAGCATGTCTCACACCGATGTTTGACTGATCGAGGAACACCTACCATTTAGCTAAGGGGTAACGTTGATTACCGGACGGAAAAATTTCCGCTGATCATACCCGGAATTATTGAAGCAGACTTATTCACTAGCTTTCCTAGTGATCCGAATGAAATCGCTTTCTTGAAAGCGGGCATGACTAGTAGCCTCGTTAAAACAATGTCGCGGAATTTCGCAAACAAACACAGTAAAGAAGACTTACTATAGTGGCCAGTTGATCCACCACTATTCACCATTGGAGATGACAGGATCACTGCACCTTGTTAGAAAGGATTAATCAGCAACCCAAACTTTGGATGAACTACAATGCTTACCCCGCTCGTGATGGTGTGACTTACGGTGATGGCAGTCGCAGAGAGGCAGTAATACAAGCAAAGTAACCTATAAACATGTGATGATTTCGCTTAATAAATAAAAATCTGTGTGCCGGTTGGCTTTGATTGCTTTTATTTGAGCTAGTGGGGACGAACGATAGCGATCTAGTGTGGTGCAAACGCAGAAAGTTTGCATGTTATGATGAATCATTTCAAGTTTTCGGTCCTCACGGCAGACTATACCCTTCTTTCATCTCAACACACCCAGTACTCGTCTGCGAGCACGTTATGCTGTCTTTTTGAAATTGCGTGTTTTACCCGCAAAATAATGGCTTCAACCTTTCAAAAAGATTACTGTTTGACTAAAGTTCACTTTTACCTACACCTCCTTGTTTTAGATCAGCTGGCCTTAAACTTTGATCTATTTATCTCTTTTAAGCAATGGCTGATCGGTAAGCTCAACCATGTCACCCGACCAACTTGCGCTTCGCTCATGATCGTGATCGGGAAATTCCCGAATATGATCACTGGTCATCAGCTACAAAAAAATCGTCGAATTTCGTAAATCTCACTATTTATGCCATCCGTCTATAGTGCGTTAAAAGGAGTTTGCACCACTCATGTAAACTTTTCCGGGAATGTTCCGTTTAACAAGGACACCCAGAATTACAGCAGTAGGTTAGTTCAACTGCATACCAACTTTTGCAATCCTGAATCACTGAGTTCTGGCAGAATTCCAGAGTAGTTCATCATGCTGTGCCAAAGCTCGAGCTATCATTGGGAATCCATGAAATGGCCATTTACAGCAAATCAAAAGCAAATTTTTAATACAGAAGAAAATCACTCGAAAACAACCGTCGCACGTTCTGGCGGCAAGTTTGGCCCATTTTCGGTCACCACTTTCTCACGTATGCGTTTTTATTTGGATCTCACAGATACACTTCCAATCGTGATGAGCACAACTGAATCCATCTGTGTCTACTTATATCTGTTCAACCAGTTGCTGTTCACTGTGTTCATTCTGGTAACGCTAATGCGGATTTACATTCAAAGAAGCAGTTGCAATCATCCGAACTGTGGTGCCCATTCCTGTCAGGAACCCACTGGCCTGGCAAGCACGAACAAGCTGCCTACTCCAAAGTGAGACTTCCGATGTTTTTATACCGACTGTCATGTTTGGTTTCAAGCAATCAGGATGTGCTCATGTATCACTACTAAAGCATCAGTTGAATTTTGAGATGGCTGTCCGATTCTAGTCCTGAATGGTAACATCTCATGGTGCAATGCTTAGAGGATAACTGCTTTTTGATTCAGAGTCATGACTAGTGGGTAAAATCGAAATCGCTTTTAGTCTGCACCAGGGTCTAGTCAGATCTGATGACTTATTGGGGTGACAAATCACGGGACAACGCCAATGGATAGGGAGACGATCGCTACGGAAATGTTACTGGTCTCAGTGACGATACCTGTGCACATCATGTGCAAGTGTGATTGTTCATTCACCAAAACGTTCTACTTTCGCTTCGCAAAAGCTTTCCCAGGGTTTTCGTTTTCCACATTTTAGACAGGAGCCCAAAAAGGTCCAAAATTTAATAATGGCAGGGAATCACAAGTGACCGATGTACTCATTGAACGATACGAAAACAGCTCTGCTACCGTACATACATCAGCTTTTGGTTGTCTGAATAATTCGAATAATTCACCACGCAAAACATTTTTATTCTCGAAATTAGTGATGTTACTGTTATTGTATGTTATTAGAAATGGATATTTAAAATCTACATCAGGCCATAAGAGATTACTTTGGTGAAATAGTCAATGAACCGTAGGATGGCAAAACAGAGCAAATTTTGTCGGCTCAATGATTCATTGGACTGCTGCGACTGAAACCTCTGAAATTCCTGCACAGCTTTTTCACTGTTGCCAGGACTTATCAGCGCCAGAACTTAAACCTTGGGACTGAATGTTATCGAAGAACTGGTCTATAGGAGCCGATTTGCAATGATTTCTAGGGAACGGGCATTATATTGCACGGCAAATATCCGTCACAGATTTTTCGCATTCACTGACCTACGGGCCCAAATCCCAATATCTTTCTTCTGCTTTTTGCCTAATGACACAAAAATAGGTAATTCAATAACCGATTTTTACTGCATTGTCAATGCCGGCCTTGGATGGATTTGTTTACAGTCAGTTCTCTTCTCATTACTCATTAATTACTCATGATTACTTTCGACGACGACCTGTTCATTCCAACCCTATTCTTCCAGAACATATCAGACAAAAGATTGCAGTGTTTTTGATGTCGGTTGTCGTTTTGTACCACGTCGAACTAACTCCTCGCTACGGAAACAAAACGATCTTCTCAGACCTGAATCTGCTCCGTTCTCACGTATGCGGTGTCACTCGGTCGGCCCACAATGCAAACCTCCCAGACCGCCACCTCCTAAGATCGCACAGATTCACATTTCACACGGCGATATGCCAAAGTTATTAGCAGTTCAGTCGAAGGTCTCTCCCAGATGGTCGTTTTCCTCTCCTTTATCAAAGGAAACGCCAATAAATGGGCCCTCGAGCACCTGGTGTCAAACCATTGATCATCGATCTCCACTAGGATCAAATACGCATAAGAATATGATGCAAAGAACTGAGCAAGCCGCAACAACGAACAGACTTAGCCCACCGCCAATTCACCCCAAACCGCAGAACTTTTCGGTGTCAGCGAAATTGAGACTGAAGCCCAAATCTTCTCCATACGGAGGCGGTCCGGTTCAACCACAACATACTGATTCCCGAGGAGGACCGCCGTCAATCACGTTAGCAGACTTGCAAGCTCATTTACGGAATTTTTTCGGCGAATCTCGTCCACCGTGAAAATCGACATCGACAGCATAAAACCAACTATTCTATTGGGCAATGATTTGGTCGATGAATTTACGTAAATTAGTTTTTTTGTAAACAAGGTGATAGCCAAATATTTACTTCGCTTTGCACCTACAAATAGCCTTGGGTTTTTCCTGTATAATCTTATTTGACAAACTCGGTGGTTCACACCACATTGGACAACACATTGTACATAATTTAGACACAGACCGTTCCAAATAAATAGGACATCAACGTGTCTTTTTGTAACTTCAAACTAAGCTACATCTGCTCACCGTTAATTCTCTAACCAAATAAGTATTCGTTGTGGCGCATTTTCTGCCATTGACTTTGCTCAAATCTGCTTTCTGTTTTGTACTGCTTTGTACAAATTGGTTGGCATTTGCAAATTTCTACTGAAAAAGGTGTTGATGCAAGACAATTTGCATGACTTCAAAAACACACGTACCCGCATACTATCACGATCAAATTCCACTTCGAATCCCTCGAGAAATGTGGATCCCAGTATTGTCCCCACACGGCTTGGCTGAATCCCGAAAGCAAAACAATCCTTTGTCGATTGCTGTCCATTGACTAGACTGGATCGACCTAGATAGCGTAGGTATTGCTGCATATTTTTTATCGGAAGAAATGCGGGAAAAATAAGTGGTTTTTTAACTGACTTGCTGGTCCACGGTTTACTCCGTTGATGATATATTTCTGAAAAAGATCTCAGTCCCTTTAGACCATCTGCTCAAATGGACACTTTTGATAAGGATAACGACTTATTGGTGAATGTAATCTGCCAATGAAAATTTATTCGTGATGCTTAATCAATACTCAGAAGTAACCAAATTCATTCACGCGAACGGGAGGAAAGTATTGTGAGATGCACGAAATAAATATGTTGATATCGATGGCGGCAATAACCAGCGAGCTATTGCAACAATTTGGTGGTATGAAAATCTTCCTAGGAGGCCGAAGGTGTCCGGCTTCATTTTCGACTCGTAGAGTCAACCTTCAGTCCTACTTTGAACCACATGTTTTCGTTTTCAGTCAGTTGTCCAGGCAGATGTACTATCAGAGTTCGGTGTTCTTTTCAACAGATGACTGTTGTTAACTCCCACTCGGTAGAAAAAAGAGGCGTAATTTATCAAGATAAACTGAAGGCTTTGTACCCAAGTTTTCTTGTTTCAATTTGCTGTGACATTTAGGCGAATAACTTCGGAGATAGGAGGTAGTGCGAAGTGGACAGAAATCCATATATGGACCAGTGAACCGTGGAGACGTTGCATACCGTTGCTTTATCTTTGCTGTGAGGTATGGACTGCAATGCCAATCCACAATGTCATCCTTGATTTGCATTCAAACCCCAAAAAACATTGGCCCCTAAACTATCTTACCAAGCCTTGCTAATCACTTTTGAAGCTTTTTGGCGCGTTGTCTGTCTACAGTCGGAGCCAATGGGTTTCTGAGTGTACATGCCAGTGATGGTACTACATCACCAAGTACGGATACCTGACACACCAGTGGGAGTTTGCACGAATAAACCATGGTGACTGGGACATTCTGACCGCGCGAATTCGCTTCCATTTTGACCTCTGGTTGAAATGCAGTGTATATACACTATTGAGGACTTTTTGGAGGCATGAAACAACTGTGTGCATGGTTTTACAACTTGCAGCTGTGGAATGGTTACTGTTATCAAATGATGAGGAATTTCATAGTGAAATTCGATCTTCGACTGTTCAGTGAATGCCAGAAAATTCTCACCGACCTTAATTCCGGCGGACAACTTATTTGACTGAGCATTTCAATTCTCGAAGTAACGCGGCCAGTTGACCTTGAAATCCATCCTTGTACTGATCATGGTCTTCTTCAGTGTATCATTTTTCTAACCTCCTCCGAATACAGTCTTTAGTTTCATAGATCTTGCGTAGCACGTGGAACATAGGTGGATATAAATTAAGAATAAGAATAACGTGGGCAACAAAATCAACAAAAAATGGCTTGGATTACAGCATTGCAAGATTAGCGATAATTCAACCGAACAAGATGTTTATGAGACGGAAGTGATTTTGATTGGTGATAAAACAAAATCAAGATAGTGACGAGGCGTTTTGGGTTCAGATTATTGGCGCCCGGTCAGGACTGTGTACAATTGCCGGCCCTAGTTCGAAGGAGATTTAAAGGGGTCCGATTTTTACAAGGTGTCAGAAGGTAAACGGAGGCGCTACTCAATATGAAGACCAGAGAACACAAGCAGCCCGACAGACCGAAGCCAGCTACTCAGTGAGCTGCTACCCATATGAGCCGTTTGATTATGAAAAACAAATAGCATTCAAATCGACCCCGCCACAGGTCAGTTGTTTATTCTTGTTTGATTGATGTGACTTTAATGCCACCAACTGAAATTTCTGGAAATACCGGCTATAAAGCGGTCTTTGGGTGTGAACCCGATTTTATGCCAGAGTTGATTGGAATCACTGTCACCTCACATTTGATCCACTTCGGGTATATGTTTCTGTGAAATAAAACTAGTTGTACCACTATTTGTCTCAATTTTACTTTCATATGCAAATTCTTTTGTAGAAAAATAAGCTAAACCTGATATTCAATGTGGCTCTGCTTGTCTGGACCACCCGGCCTTAAACGTGACGCGGACGTCCTTCACTACTAACGCGATGGTATTTAAGAGGAGAACCTGAGTCCCTGAGTGATTTACTTGACAAGATTTGGTGTTGTACTCCAATAAGCTGTGCGTAATCAGCTTACCTGTGGCGATAAAGTGACGGAAATTACGCCATTCTCCGTGCTTTTCGTGGACACCATTTGGAATTCTATAGATGGAAAGAGAATGTAAGGAGTTCCGTCCGGTCCGCCAGGTGTGTCCCCTTCAGATTCAACACACAGAGTGGATTTTCCTTGCCAAAATATGTCCATATCCTGTAAATTCTCCCAGTGATGACTTTCTGCCCGTATGACTACAATCTGCATTATGTGACTGACTAGGTAGGCGTAAATGTTTAGCGGTAGGTGAATATTCGTTGTTCCACTGTCCACGATGGATTTATCAAAGTTGAGCTAAAATAGAAATTCCAACGTGTGCCCATTATCCGGTCAGTTACTACAAAATTTTGTACAAAAACAAATGCATCGTACATTGGTAAATGGGAAGTTTGATAAAATCTCATTGAACTAGGAGTTAATGTTAGTTCTGTTTCATTAATCAATGGAAATAGGTAAGTATCACTGTCGACGGACTTTTCATTCAAATCAACCATTCATTTACGTGAGTCTTTCGATGAACAGATTAAGGGGAAAAGTCGCAAGCCGAACTTCATTTTGCAATGCAGGCGACCATTCATTCTATCCACCTGATGCCGAGATCGGGATGGAATAGGCGGTCACATTAAAGATTTTATAACCCAGCCAATTCGATGTCCCTAAAAGTCGTCTGTTGGAACTTCTAGATGCTTTCCTCGTTGGGCCTTGGATAGTTTTCACGGTTTACCAGGATGCATGTGTTAGCAGTTCAACCACCAGGAACCATGTAACATTTATTCTTGTCATGACCTGTCTGTTTTGCGATGCAT
The DNA here is from genome assembly GCA_008360955.1 of Fasciolopsis buskii. Lineage (NCBI taxonomy): Eukaryota > Metazoa > Platyhelminthes > Trematoda > Plagiorchiida > Fasciolidae > Fasciolopsis > Fasciolopsis buskii. The sequence continues at coordinate 134,342 of LUCM01004073.1, forward strand.
TATCAAGGAACGCTAAAACAAATGCTTACGGACTTGTAAAAAACAAGCTTATTTCTGATGGAGATAAATGTTCTCGACTGGGGAGATTTCGATGGAGGATTTCTCACCCGTTTGATCACCAAAATGCCATAAATTCCGGTCACTAATTGTATATAAACAGCTTTACCAGCACTGAAATAGGATTATTTTAATTATCCATTTGAAGTTGGCTTCAACAGCAATTCACACGTACCTAGAGTTCACAATACCCGATGGTCAGAAGTCCATTAAACCTGAGTCAATTGCGTTCGTCAATCTAGTGAGTAGTTATGCTGTGTGACAAGTATCCAGCATTTCCGTGTTCTAGGTAGAACAGATGTGGAGATCCTTGAGAAACACAGCAAAAGATGGACAAGATCCTCTAGGGTTTTAGTCCGTAATAATCTTCCGAAAAGTGAACAATACCTACGGCAACACTAACAGCAACAAAAACCAGAATCATCAGGACGAACAACGGCAACGATACAAACAGCAAGGGAGACAATAATTACACTATTTCCTACTAGCACACATAGTCAATAAAGCGTGTCCACTGAGTCCATCTGTAGGAGCACAAACCGGAGATGAACGATTGCGAGTGAAAAACATAAAGGAGTAGATTTTCGAGACCAGGCCCCAGTGATTCGTTCAGCAGAAAAGTCGCATGATGCGATCCCGTCTCATCACTAATATTTGTCCGCAATGCAATCCGCTCTGCTTATGAACGTTTTCAATGAAATAGCCGCCTCTTGGTGCCATAATTCACGAAGGACTCAAACATTATCACCTGATGATGAATGAATAAGTGTGGTCTAGCGTACAAACTTTGCTTCCCAACGAGCTTCGGAAGTAACCGAGGAAAAATACTCTGCACACAAAAAACCCATTAATTTGTCCAGTTTAGTTTGATCTCTTGGCAGACTGGTTATAAGTAAGCTCTCGTTGTTCAAAAGAATGTTTTTAAAAGATGAATGACGTATGGCGCATCCTAACGTCTGGCGTAATAGTGAAATGAAATCCGAAATTTCCAGTCCGGTGATGGGATTTTTGCGTGGCTCTGTCGTGCTCGTGGAGTCATCTTCCGCTTTGGTTGACTACCCTCGAATGAGGCTAGCTAACCCCTCCAAACGTCATTCTGGCAGATCGACGTTGGGATAAGACTGTCCAACACAGTGACATGCATATTATAATTTAACAAGAGATGCGTGCCTTATAGAGACAGCGAATCTGAGTAGGTCACTTCATAATGGTGAGTAGAGGTTCCATTGTTAACTTTGAGGTTTATTATGCAGGCGACTGAACGCAATGAACCGTACTGTGCTGGGTGAATCTGTTCAACGGAAAATGTAAACCACTCCATCTCGTCTTGAGTGTGCTCTAAAGCTGTCCCCATTTTGACCAAAGTTGACAGTGCATCGCATACGTACGCATATCCGGCTTTTGCTTCACCCGTTATAAGATCTCAATACATTTGAACAAAGCAAACACACTTATGCAAGGAAAATGGGTTGTTGAAATTTGACTTTCTTGAGTTCCAGTAGAAACTGCACCTTATAGCGAAGCATTTGAAGTGTTTTTTTGTCATGCTCAGTTTATTGTTTGTTAAGGCAATGTTTAGAATGATAATTAGATCACTTTGTTCAAGTGGCACCTTGTTCCTTATTGTGGATAGTTTTCAAGCGCTGATCACGTGATTGGCCCTAAGTAGTTCACCAAAGGACTCGAATATTCACCATGAATTTCTTGTTGAAAACCCTTGGATTTTGCGTCAGTCATTTTGTAACTTAGTTTTCCAAAAGAGATCTTCAGTACTGCTTTCACTCGGTCGAGGCTACTTGCACACAAGAAGCATGAGCAATGCGAATTGCACTGGCTCATAAGTGCAAGAACCACGTGACTGAATTTATCACTCTTCAAATGGCGAACTGAGGGAACATGTTGTGGTCCGGGTAGAATGCCAACGATCGATTTTCAATATGGCATTCAACACAACTGACAATAAGTGTCCGCGGTCTACATTTTAATGATTACAAGTTACCCTAGGCAAGCGAATATTAGTAGACGAAAGACAATGGAATATTCCGGTATAAACCTGCGATTTCAACCGGGATTTTTTCAACACTTTTATGCGATTGTAAGTTTGCAGTTCTTCTAACACTAAGAGCAGATATCGGGAACTGGTTTCTCACCTCTGCCTGATTCAGAGTAGTGACGGTACGAGTTACGGTGCGTGAATGGCTTCGTTTTTTATTTGCACTGTACATTCTTTGTCTCCGAAGTGGTGTATGAGAGTAAAACTTAGTAAAATAACTAATGAATGCGGGATATCATAAATTATACGAAATTAGCTAAAAATCAAATGAGAAAATACCGTCTGTTCATCTTTCGATTTCAGTGAAAAATTCGTTATTCGGAGAATTAACTAAAATAATTCGTCACTGCCTAACGAGAGGTCAAACGCCATGAAGATACTGTAAAACTATTTTATCTTTGTCAAAAATAACTCTCCACCTGCCTCAGGATGGTCGGTGGAGTTTCAGGCTTGCAGTTTGTTACTCGCTGTGAGCGTCTTTTGAAACACTTTCAAGTCACCGTGCATATGACTTTGTCTCTGTCGAGGAAGTTACATGCACTGCCTCTTAGTGGTGTGGGTTTCTCGCCGAAGTGCGAGGACAAAGGCGAATGCTCGGAACGGCCACCAAATTAACTGATTTTGACCAAAACCAGCCTGATGGAGGCGACTGAATCCTAATTCCAAACAGAATACAGTAGTGTGCAAAGCATGCTGTTATGCACTCATTGGTATTCTTGGGCAAGGGATGTACTATGCGCCCAGGACGTCCGGCACCCTCCCAAAGGCATACGATCTCAGTAATCGGCAACCGGTTCCCAGCGAGTTGAGTCCTTCAGGTCATCCAAGTTCCTTGTGGGTTAAACTCTCTGGCCAAATTTTCAAGCTAGGGTTTCGTTAGTCGACTCTACTTCGGTTTTGGCGACCGTGTAATATGAAGCCCATTGACGCTCACCGTTTCCCTCTTTCTCCATAGTTCCGGTGGCACATGGCGCGGACTAATGCAAACGCATGTCACGATTAACCAGCTGCAGTGGCTAACGGCTATGTACCGACTGGAGCTTGAATTGCGGGAATGAGCGACGTGGAGCGAAACACCTAAGACTCTTGGCTCTTAGAGTTGGTCAACAACAGTTCTCTAGAAATCAGCACTACACGTTATCCCTTTTACAACAACATAGATGTAAAAGCACTAAACGGTCTACTATGAAACTGCTTTGTTGAAAACCTACATTCTCTGTATGAAATACACAGACCAACTCAGATGTTGGGCAAATTTCTGTTTTAGACCAGTTTTTTGGTAGAATCAAAAGCATTTATGACGGAGTGAAGAGCTGTCGCGTCACTTGTTTACCTCTAGTGAAGCTGAAATTTGACAGGATTTTTTTATTTAACCAGTCAACAAATGATAGAACCAGGGAAATTTTTCATCATTGACATTCCCGAAGAGTAATTAACTTCAAAATCATTCGATTTCTTGACCTCCAGAAATGTCCGTACGAGGTAAAGACAATAACAGTTCCACACCTCTGACTTATTATGCGCCAAACGTCAAATTTTACACTATCCTGAGGTGGTACCAGGATCCGGATATTACATGGATTGGGAAATCCATGTATAGGATACACACCCTAAAACGTGCGTTCTGAGTATTCTGTTCATCCAACATTTTTCATTCATCTGTTTTGATTGTTTTTCAATGACTGCGGTAACGCTTGATCGCATGTGACAGTATTCGCTTAGTAGGCGAAATGTGGTCAATTCCATTTAGACTTGTAGCAAAGCTTTTGGTCTGCAAGACCGTTTATGTTTGACACTTTATAGGAGAAACTACCGCAGTTCAAGGGTTCCCAAATGGGAGTGAACGAACGACATGAGAAACGTCAGACCAGTGGGATCTAAGTTCAGATAGAACAGTTTTGATGACCTGATCACCAAGCAGGCGACGGGACAGTGGCAATTCATCATGTCATTCCAAATTAACTATAATTTTAGGTGAACAGACACAACCTAATGAGAAACTCGGTTAGATGGCTATTGGTATCATTGTTTTCGTTCTTCATGCGCATCAATGCACTAAACCTATCTAGTCGTGCATGAATTATTTGTGGCAAGTATTTTCATGGGTATAGCACTGAACAAAGTCGAATTTCAGTCATTAGACTGTTTATTCATTCAACTTATAGAAATTTATTCTCCCTTGGGAGACAATACAAAAAAAAATAAATAAGAATAACCGAACGGGAAAAACTGGAGGACAAGCAAACCTCTCATGTACTAATTTTTGTCCTTTCCAAGTAAGCCTGATAATAAAATGATAAAACGTGATAAGAGTCCTCAATCAGAAGTGAGGATCATCATTCCTTTAAAAGGCATAGAGCTGCCGAACAAGATAGACTGTTTCTGTCCTGTTTTCGAGGAAAACGGGATATTCTTAGTATCAAAGTTTACAGGAATCCTGGGTGCAGTCTATGGATACGAGAAACTACCTATCCATTGTTATTAATAGGTGGTTGTACCGGTTTGTGATTTGTACTCATATGGAAATCATAAGGGAATTAGCTTTGTGAGTATCGCATTCAAGCAGACAGCTGGTGCGATTCTTCTCCGGTTATCTATTGCTTATGAAGAGCGTGCGCCAGATTGGCATCAATCGCTTTTCCCGAGCGGCAGGTTTTAGGACACGAGCACGCAACCAAGAAGGCCTCCGATATCTGTTATTTCCAGTTTGACTGCCATATCGCACTGTCTATCGTCCCGTTCTTCGGCGCTGCTCCTGGCTCAGAGATCTTTCAGATAAATTCACGTCACTTTTCCAATCTCCGTCAAGCTTATATATCAGTGCTTAATGAGAAATAGTAAATGGGGCCAAGATTAAGATCAGCTTGAAAAACTGGCAGGGATCAAGACTAAATTTGGTAACAGACATCCATTGATTTCTCTGAAGAATGTGTGTGGAACCAGCCGATCCGGTCAAATACACCTGCAAGCTCTTGATACATTTCCGGCACTCTCAGTTACCGATAGACAATGCACGTCTTCTTAAATCCTAATTAAAAGATGTTACAGTAATGGTTAACAGTGCTTATCACTCAAATAGACCACCCAATTTAATCACCCTTAACACAAATTGGTTTCGCACAAAAACGAGAGATTTTTGAGACAGTTTTCATTGCCGTATTTAAGAAAAAATGCAATTACCCGTTTGCAGTCGTCCACAACGCTTTGGTCTTCGACAAGCACATCAGTTAGCACTACTTCGTAGAACCAAGGCTTCACAATTGGCGTGTAGACCGGCTTTGACGATTCTATTTTATCACGCGTTCTGGTTTTTGTAGTCAGAATCATTTTGCCACTAAGCCCATGTGACCGAGTGGTTGGTACTGAGGCCTAGGAGTCAAAATCGTAAGAAGATATACGACAAACAAGATTAAAATTAACATCTGTGATAACGAAGCTGGTTGGTTGAAGTAAATACAACGCGGTTATATTCCCGGTAGACCGGTCTGGCAAGGATTGGTTGAATGGTTATACTAATTAAATTCTGTCGACTCGAAACACGAGGGGAAGCAAAATCACGAGGCAACTATCATTCAGTGAATTCGTCGGTAGATATTAACTCAAAGAAAACAGTCCGCTTTAATACCCGTGCCAATTTATGGCATTTCCGGTCGATACTGTCCATTTCTTGGCGCAGCCACATTTATTTTGATTGCTGTTGCCTTCATTTTCTTCAATGGATATCGGCTCTCGCCGAAGTTTCGTCTGTTCTCCATTATGCAATGTCTTCTCATAAAAAAATACTTTAGACTGTGGAAAACTGACCTAGGTTTTCTTTGACCGATTGCTTTTTGCCTTTTGGCTTGTCTGAGACGACCGCTGCTATTAAGCTACACACCTCAAAACGAATCAGTTCCGCCGAGGTTGTTTTACCATGGACAGGGCTGAAAGTGAATACGCGATGCTTCATATAAGGGGTAACACCAGGAGAGTGTTTACGAGTAGATTAATTTGTTGAATCAGACCATAACCTAGCGTGCTTATTTACTTGTGAAAATAGTCACGTCTAGACTATTAAATTCCCCACAATGCATTATTCTCTTTTACCTCACTTCTTACTGCTATTCTCATCATAATGATATCACTTGAATGAAAGTATCGAATTAATCGGGATGATCCTGGGCTGAATGAGAGTCGCTTACCTGCGTGACCCCGCAGAGTACCAGAGTGAATACATTTGCCAGTTTCTCATGCTTAACTAGACTGTCCATAAATACCAAGTGGTTTCTGCTTGATCTCTTGAACCGATACCATATTCGTTCCCAAACGGTAGCAAATCCTGTCATTCCAGGCTTCTTTGCGTTCAGTTGACCATTCGGGGCGGGGTCTTGGGATAATGCCTCAAATGCCAGTCCAGCGACACCAGACCAACTTGGTTCATTGTGAGGAAGAAAGAATTCTTGACTTTGTTCAATCAGAGCCAGTTGGATGCGGAAATTTGCTTCCCTCTGTGCTGATATGCTTTTCTTCGAGGCATCTGGGTACTCAAAAGGATGTGTGCGCAGTTAGCAAAGAATCATTCACTAACAGTGAACTAGTTTCACTTGGAAGAGGAAACTTTTGATTTTAGCGTGGTATCAAATTTGAAAAATGAATAACGCTGACACGACGTTTATTTCAAAACTAAAGAAATCTGCCAGAAACTAGTGCTTGATCACTGCCTAGAACTTCGAGGTTGGAAAGACTGTGATCTGACGGATAACGTTAAACTTGAAGTTCCGCCATTCATGAGGACTGTGAGATAAAAACTTACCTCGTGAAATGAGAATCATTTTATGCGCCTAAACGGGGATGAGTAAGCTGCGGATGTTTTCCGTTGAATTTAAGTAGATTTTAGCAAAACAGTGAATGATGTTCATGTTGAGTTGGAGTAGTTACTTTCAACTAATATCAACAGTACTGACAGCCACGTTGTCTGGATAGAAAGGCTTGAAACGTTACCAGGCTTTCAGGGTTACAGAAACCACAAAGTAATTCAGTACCCTAATACAATAGTCGCTAGTCTACTTCCTTTCGAGACCGATTTCTCGTGAGTACTCGGCCATAGTAACGCAGAGAGTGATAGGCGGCAGCATTCCATTGCGAAATGAGGGTTAGCACACCTGCATTCCGACCAGTGTTTGGATGACAGGTCTCCAGTTTGACAAAGGAGATGCATGAAATAATTCATCGTGCGACATCTTCGCTTAACTTACCATTAAGGCACGATAGGAGCACTGTACAGTCGTTTCATCCTTGTTAGGCATCACCGTCAGTGCATATCCATCGCATCCCAACTGGGACGCGAATACGTGACGAACGATTGTGAGTCGAACGCCTTAGCCATTACGCTAAGGGGGAGGCTCTAAACGGTTTTGTTGAACTTCACCACATGATGTTGAACCCATCCGCTACCGACATGTACGGCCACACTTGGTGGGTCTCAGTGAATGACAATTTTTACTTTAGGGGACTGAGGTGCCGGAATTAATTGGACAAATTTAGAAAAATAGATTTAAGGCATTCAGAAGAACAAAACACTGTTTGTTACCGTAAATTAGGATTGTCTTGCAAAAACTAAACTGAAAATTGTTGTTTTGACGAAAAAAATCAAATATTTGGTCGGATAATCAGATGCTTCAAGAATAATGTGAACAAGTTCTTGAGTACTCCTCACGTGTCACCACAAAACTCCGGCTCACTGAATCAGAGGTAGGATCATTACCAGTCAGCATATCATGCGGGTTAAGTCGCTTTGGTCTGCTCGTATTTCATGTTCGTATAGCAATCCATTATGTTAACAGGTCGAACCCTTTTCAAACCAGATATCATCACCCCGAGTCGCTCGATTCTAGACAAATCGCATAAATCCAGAATGAGCCTGACAATAGAACATTTGAAACAACTAGTATTCTCCACGTGATAACCGATCTACCGAACTTCCGTCACACACACAACAAAGTTAGTTGACCCCACCTAGCTTGCCACTTACCTTCATGACTGATCAATGTGAGACGTATATATTCTGTGCAAATGCGACCCGTCCAAGATCCCTGCTGATATCGTACAAACTGAACGTATTCAGTGCAGGATAACGACGTAGACATGGAAGGGTGGAACCAAATATCCACATGGTCCATTCTTCGGCTTGCCACGGCCATATCACTGCTGCCTGTGTCTACCAAAAGATTTACCTTGTATTCAAATGAGATGGAATGGAAAATGTAGATAACCAAACACTGTTCGCTTTTGCAGAAAATATAAACAAGAAAAGAGCGACTAAAAATCGATTGGGGATTTAGGAAACGAAAAAGGGCAGACCTCTCCTGTTCTTTTCTGCTTTACAAGGCAATCGCCTCAAAAGGAACAAATTTCTCTCTCGTTCAGAGGCCGCTTACAGGCTAAGCACTGCATTTTCAATTAAAAAGAAACGAATATAAACAGTCTAAGTCTTCAAGGTTTTACAATGCAAACTTTAAAGTCGAAGCAACCTTGTACACGGTCTAAGATAGTCATTTGGTCTTTGTTATATATCATGTGTGAAATGCGTAGCACATAAAGCAGTTGACCAAAACGCTGGCTATTCAGGTGAATTGTAAGATACCCAAAGCCGCTGTTGGATGGAATAAGGCGACTTGGGCCATATATTATTTGTGCTTAATACGTCGATGGAATTCCGAATGGCTGAAGCATAAGCGGCAAGTTTCGGGTAAAAAACCTACCGTCGAATTTAAGTTACAGCATGCCACCGGTCTTATTAATTTAACAAGGGAGATGCAAAACAATTCATCACAACGAGTTGAAATACGTCTTGGGTAACCCGATTTTTAGTGTGCATTCAATTCTCAGTCCCCGAAGAAAATAGGTTTTTGTGAAAGGAAACGGCAGTTTAAGGCTTCAAATAACGAGAGACATCAGTGCGCCATTTCAGTAGACAAAACGTTTTATACTTCAGGAGGTCGCTTTATTAAGTTCGAAAAATGTGGAAATATAATGGTACTATGTCGGATCTTACTGCTTAACTAAGTAAGCTTAGTATGCTCGGCGGATTGGATCCATGTGATTCTATGCACGGTTTACAATGAATGACACACCAACATTCGGCTTGCAGTTCATGGAACCGTAAGGGAGCAGAAGACCACTTAACTTTCCTTGATTGTGACTTCGAGTAGTATAGCTATTAGTGATTCAAAATAAGTGAAATATCGAGTTCTGCCTATCACGAAAGGCCAGTACTTAAGAATTGACGTGACATGTGCAGTCAAACTAATCGAGATCATAAGACTAAGTTGTGATATACAACAGGTAATTAATTTTCTTCTCGATTTTAAATCTATCACCTTGACAAAAAAGGCTGCTTCTGTGGACAGACAATCTAGTGATTTGCCCTGCAGCAATGACATACGCTTCACCAACGGACGGAAGGGTTTACTAGTTAGGAACAAACTGAATCTCCAAGGGGAAAGTAATTTTTAGAATGGACTATTTTCCATCTAGTTGTGAGAATGTTTTAGCTCCAGTGGGAACCACTCTGCATTTTGCTTCAGCTGAAGTTAAATTTAACCGAAGACTTCCATTTAATTTTGCCTTAGATTTGGAGTTCTTGAAAGACTCACCCAGATCTTGACTTATGGGTATAATGGGTTCGCCTAGGTTGGAGTTGCTCCGATCACCACTAAGCTCTTGCTCAGGATAAAAACAAAATTAAACAATACAGTTCTTTAAAATAACTTGGACCTAATACACCGTCCAGGTAACGTAACAGGGGTCATTTTGCCCGTACCGGAGAAAACAAACCCCTTTTTGCCCCCTTCTCTGTATTCCGCCGGTGGTCAGTTGACAGAATGGCCATTGTTGTCACAGGAATTTTAAACCACAAGAAGCAATTCATTGCCCGGATTCTGTGCCAAACTTGGGTTTGTTCACATCATCATGGTTTTGTCCACAGTAAAGTAATCATATTCGTCATGGAAAATTGAAAATTCCTCGCCATTTCAAACATGTGGTAGGCCAATACAAGGGTCGTTGCGTGAGCTAGTGACACCAACGACGTGTCCCACTGGTCAGATGGATAGAAATTGGAAGCGGTAACATAACAGTTCCTCTCGGGAACCCTTCTTTAAAGTTGATTATTTTATCCAGGTATCACGAAAATTAACGACTGCCTAAAATATTTCATTTTTTCATCACTCTCAAAAGATAAAAACAGAAAACAGAAAGTAAACTGTTTTGACTGATTTTTTACTGGGGATATTGCAAGCTGGATGCAATGTAGATTTATTAGAGCAATATGATCAACAGAATTCCTTTTGCACTTAGAACTTTACAAAACTCAGATATCTTCGAAGTATCATTCGAGATTTAAATGAAATCTAACTGTGAAGGTCATTTGGTCATATGATTAGGTGTGGGCCCTCCGGGCGGTGTTCGGTTGATTATTGTTTAATCCTTTTTTTACTAGCCGTTTCTTTGCAGTCTTATCATGGTTGTACTATAATAATTAGCACTATCGCTTTAAGTGATATTCCACTTGCTTTCAGCGGCATCAGTATGCTGTTGTAGGTGCGTACCTTCTGCCTGCCAAGTCACAGTACTGCAACGACGTAGTGAACTGGTCAAAATAGCTCATTTACTTTTAACTTAAATTTGACGCTTAAATTTGATGGACATAACCAAGAACTAGGCTGTCAGCTTGTTGCAGATAAGCTAGCTCTATTTATTAAGCCTTCACAATCACTCTACACTATTTTGAGCCATGTATTGCAACCTTTGTCGTCCCGGTCCCCGTTTGGTCTCTCTCGTGGAATAAGCGTACCATCTGATGCTGGGAAGTATTTTAGTGAGATCACTCATAGACCGGAAATACTTCTTATGCAGGGATTTTATATCTATCGGGAAGGTCACGGTGTGTTTTGACACATTTCTATTTGTTTTGGGGGATATGCTAGCTTTAGATACGATCAGGTTAAGGATGGACTATTAGCAGTAGTTGTGTTTTGGGATATGTAGTTTCGCTGGTAATGCCGACCTCCACCGTGCCACGTATTGAGAAATTTGTGAGCGATTTTATTCACGCGCCGGTTAGGCGCAAGATGCAAAAGTAGGAGTGAACTGGTCTCTTGGTATAGTAACGTTCATTACGTTCTAACAGGCACCTTAAGATGGCTACAGTGGGACTACCAAACTTCAAAGATTACCTGAGGAAATCTCAAGGCTACGTTCCTTGGACGTGCCAGCGGTTTTGAAACTTGGTAGCTTGCGACGATTGTATGTTATCTTCGAAGCTGCAAATGATATCTTTAGAAGACTCGTTGTTTACAAATAACATGAAAATGCCTAGAAAAATTTTCTTTAAATTGTACGAAACTCACAGGTGCTTCTTGACCAATCAGGACTGGATGACATGTTGCATTGCGTACTACGATCAACAATGGATACCCTGAATGCTGACACCACCAGTACCAATTTTTTAGGATAAAACATCCCTAGTGAAATAAAGGCGTGTTGTAGAGAGGTCTTCAGTTTTAGACGATGTATATCAGCGTCCCTGGTCGGTTCTGATCAGCAGTGTTCCAGGTGGGCAAATCTCGCTCGAGGTGACCATATTACTTTAGAGTTGCCGAGAGTGCCAGGTACATAACTGGAACCAACAAACAACGAGATAAACTTGCCGCAGTCAGTCTTAAGCGAAACTGGGTAATAAAAAGGTCACTGTTAGCAAATGCCTTATTTTCTAGTCCAGGGTCAATGTTGTAGACTATGTTCCAACCACGAGGTCTCTGGAAATGAATTACGTCGAACAGACTATATTTGTAGAAAACCAAACCGATTTAAACAAGGTAGCAAACTCCTCAAAGGCAGAACAACTTATTAACAAACGGCAATGGGAAGTTTCTTAACTAACGTGAAATTAAACTTGGTTTTTGTCCAAACTATCAGGGGATTCTTAAGGTGATCGGACGCATGAAGTACTGTGGCAGCTGGAAAGGCCTTTCTTTACAAGGTGAACACGGAAAACAACCACTGGAGAATTTCATTGGTCGGGACAAAATTGTTTATAGTAGCGGCAGACAAGTCGCGTTACCTCGGGTCATTGTTCTTAGACGTGATCTACCACAAGAAATACAAGCATCCAACCAAGCAAAATGTAGAGGGGAATTTGCGATGAATTTAGCAAAAAGAAGTAGATATTCTGAAAAATGTTTATCAGGCACCGTATGTCAGTGTAGGTGCATGAAATCCCCCTGAAGAGGTGCTTCATGCCAGTGTTTTTAAATGTCGTTAGATTCATTCATTCGTGCATAGGCACAAGTGTGTATATGAACATATTTATATCTATAAGTGTCGACAGATATGACGTATCAGACTACTCTGTATATGGCAGTAGTCAGAGAGGATCTACTTTTTCTTGCAGGAAAACTAAAAATGAAAATTATAAAATACAGTAATTGTGACTATGAGTGTGAACGTGAAATGCCTAGTACTATCGTATTTTGTTCAATCTAAGCCCCTGAAGAACTGTAAGTATCAAATAAGTCGCTCAGTTTGTGACAAAGACCATGAAAACTGATAGGTAGACGAAATTTAGTTAAGCACTTCAATAAAAAGCGAGTGTTGTTATTTAGTTTGATGTTCCTACTTGTGCATGGAAATTTTGGCAGACTGGAAGAACGGCGTAGAGGAAAATAAATGCAAATTATGTGACGCAATTTTTGTACGCGGCACAGTAAATGGGTATAGGGAGCCGGGACGCTCCTGCTTACGAATGAACTGGGTGTATACATATAGCAAATTGTAACCGAAAATTGTCCAGAATTAAGCTGGATGCCCTAAAGAACAATCCAAAAACCAGTTTCTAAGTGTCTCTAATGGTGTTTCAAAGTGGTTGATTGTGTAGCGGTAGGAAGATGCAAACGTTTGTAATTTATGCTATTTCGTGGTTTCCAAATGCCCGTTGGTAATACATTTCATTAATTAGTGGAGACGTTTAAGTGTAAAAAAGCAATGCGTACTTTTGACCAAAAGTAAAGAAAATACTGCAGGACCAAGTCCTTAGCCCAATAAACGGCGCCTTCACTCTCTGCTATTTGTTCTGATTTGGGACCCTGTTGATGCCGGGTCTGATAAAACCTAACTTCCAACTGTACCATTCTTAGAGACCTTGTAGGAACTCTCGGGTTCCACATAGCCCACATTAGAATCAACTACTGATCAGAATTTCCAGAGTTTTCCCTCACCAGCAGACACCACACACAAAGAGAGACTTTTATGGATCCAACTTCTTACAATTGAGCTAACCCATGAAATCCTTTGTTGCTAATAGAGGAAGCTTGTCCCTGTTGCAATTTTCGATATCATTTCCGGTGACCTTAAAACACGAAGCCCCACATTATCAATTAACGTTTAACTCATATGATTGCCATGTTTTCATATCACGAAATTCACAGCCTCTGTTTATTCTTGAAATATAATAATAACTTTCTGCAGGGAATTCCTCATTGCAAGTAGTTGTTTGCCTGGTCATTGTCTATACCTCTTCGAATGTCACTAAGCTGCAGCATCACTTCGTGCGCCTCGCATGCGATATTTTTGTGTAGCACGATTAAATCAAGGCGTTGAAAAGTAGGGAGCTATTACTGCTTATTACCATAGTGGCTCCTGAAAGTTGTCTAAAGAGAGATACGTTGTTGTAGCAAACTGAATAGCTTACTTTTGCACTGATAGTTTCAGAATGCCTAAACAGTTAAATTTTATAAGACTGGGGGTTCAGCCTACCCAAGGTAGTTTAATTGCATTTTCTGCCTGCCATCTAAAAGTGATCACACGCTAGGAAACACGCATACCGTTGAAGCTGATTTATGTCAAACAAGTCTTTGAAAATGCTGCCTTGCGATGAACCGTTAATCAGCATAACTTAAAGTCTGACTTACCTGTCGTTCATACACCTGTCCTACTACATGCAGCAATACAAGTCCGCATGTGATGAATGGACTTAGAAATTTGTGAGAGGGAGGGATAAATTGTTTAGCCTTTGAATAGAACAAAACTAATGGGAAATTTTATTGCTACTAAATGCCATTCTTACCGTTTTAGTTTCACCCTTCACAACTTTCTCCAAGTTGTAGATTCAACTAGATGAAGTCTGGAAGCAACCTCGGGGTATTTTAACTCAATAGCTGCGTGTTAACTGCGTTAATGTAAGTAGAAATGATTCAAGCAAGGGGGCGTGAAGTGGAGTCGCAGCATGGCCTAGGCCACTATCTTGTGGCAAACCCTTGTCCTTGTACGGCTAGGGCAATAATTAATTTGGGTGCACGGCGACAACCACGTTTTATCAGTTTCTTTGTCTTTGAGTAAGGTATTCTGGACCAATACAACTTGCTCTAGAACACCAACCAGGAGTTACGGACCGCGGCCATTGAGTTGTCTTCCACAAATTCTATGACAGCAGACAACTGTAGTTTATAGAGAGACATCAATAATGAGTAGAAATTAACTGAGTACGTTTGTCACCCAGCTGTTAAACGTTTGATAAAACACAATGTGGCATTTGTAATGCACTAAGAATCATTTGCATTGGGCACTCCATGTTTCGGTTTTGTAATCGTTCGTGTTAATGGTGCGCAGTAAGTGTTTCAGTGTTTTTGGAATGGGGTCGTGAAAAACGGTGATGAACAGACAATGTAATAATACATGAACGGTAAAACTTCTCATCTGCAGATCGTCAACTCCTATCTTTGTCGATGAGTAACTCAATTCAATACCTCTCTCCCCCCCGCACTCGTTGACGCCCGCGTCTGGCCAACCCGTATCCCCGAGGTGGCGCACTCCAGCCATTCCTCAACCGCACCCCTCCACAACTTCCGCGTAACCCACGATCGGCATTACAAATGCATCGATGCGAATCTCACACCACACATGGACTTTCTAACATCCTGCCCCTCCGACATTTCTCCTATTTCTACTCTCAAAATACTCTTTTCCTGATCCAATCCACCTTTGGCGCCTCAGCTGATAACCGTATACATGATGTGACGTTGCATGCTATCGACTCACACACGAGAGAGGCTTGAGAACTTCATTCTATAGCTCTGAGTTCGCGAAAATTCCACCCACAACAGATGTCTTGTCACACGTGTCCGTTGAACCCCGGACTTCACTTAGTTGGACAAGTCCTATTCTAGATACGCCGGTCATCATCTATCGTCTCACTGTACATCAGGAACACACAGAAGCACACCACTTGGAACCCCGCACATATGTACGCGTATACTCCTATAGCCTACCAAACACTATCTGTTCACAAAAGCAGCTACGCTTTTCATGAAAAGGGCTCATAATACGACAATGAAAATCCGCGTACCTGAACAGCCCCTTTTAATAAATTGCCCTATACTAGTGTGCGCATTTCTCAGGGAACCTCACACGGCAGCCACAACTTCTGGATGGCAGCTAGATAATCCCAATGACCTGGCTCCAAAATGCAAATCTGGAGGTCGATTTTCTGCCTATAACATCACGCCCCGTAACCGCAATCTAGTTAACAACCCGTCTTTGTATCCAAACACACCCAATCATGCTGCTCCGGCCAACCCACGACAAGGGGAGCTTACCATGCTTTGATGGGCACACCGGTGACATACCAGGCAGACATGCCCGATCGCTGACCTCGTATACCGGTTATCTCGTGCCGAATCCATAATCTGCCTCTCAGATTTTTCTGTGTCACATAAACTCGTCGAACCCTTAAACTAGCTTACACTCCCCACCCGCGATACTAATCCCGCTTCAGGGTGCAAATACCTATCGAACATCCCGCACTGCTTGGCGAATCCTTAATGTGCCCGCCGGTTGGCAGAAACGTCATCTCCTACCGGAACTCACGTGATCGAACCTGTTATGTTTAACTCATTGGTCCCCCCATTAAATCGGGCTTATCTTCACATCATTTCCAGCTATCAGCCTTGTTCACAGCAATAATATACATCTAACCGTTTTCCGGTCATCGCACTTCCCGTATACACTTCTCCAAAACGGAATACGCAACACATTACGGCCGCCCGTCTAGCTCGCCCACGACTCTGACTGTACGCTGCTCAGAGTGGCCCCATGTAGTAGTATCCCCAGTCTATTTCATTTTGGACTTCACCTGCGACCTATGGGCCGTTCTTTCAATGGATCACTGCCACTTTCCATGCACTAAAGTCCGGTGCCTTGCTCTAACACCACATATGTACATAGTTCTTCATCTTCAGGTGCTATCGCTCGCGTCTTCCCGACACGTGAATGAGCGTCCATTGCTGAATGCGGACGTGCAGGCGGTTTCCCGAGCCGGCACCTTTCATGCATTTCCAGCTTCTGTGACACCGGATACATTCTAACCCGACTGGCCAGCTTCCGAGTGAACAGTCCGGGGACCACGTTTTGCGTTGCGCATCCATAGACGACCAATAGAGCGAGCACACCTTGTTGCAAAACCTTCACGCTTTACCTCACTGAAACTCGTCTTCTCCTGCGGGACTCTCCTCTTCACAGCTATGAAATGCACACTGTCTGAATGTGGCTTGATAGTCTTCGTTACCACTAATTATCCCATCGCAGGATGATCGAAACGATTAACTCAAAAAAGCAAGAGTCCCGAAATGCTCTTTCTCACTAGCTCCCCCCTCCATTTTCTACCAACGCCCGCCTCATGATCCACCACCTCAACGATCAACATGAGGTCTTCACCATTCCTAACCTCAAAATTCCATCTCGCCTTATTACCTTGCAAATCACCTACAATGCCTTTTCTGCTTTTTCTCATCGACTGAGAGCCTCGGGGTTCGCCATGGCCAACTGGCGCAATCGGACGAACGTTGCCCCAGGAATTGCCAACACCACAAGCTATATTAATTTAGTTAACAACATTGCCAGATCACGGTGTGACATCATCAATAGAAGTCATTCCATGTTGCTCCCTATTGAATTACTTATACTCTGACGAGCAGAATAACCCCGCCTTTAGATTGTCCTCCAAAAATACCCAAGAACCAACGAAGAATCCTTTTTCGCAAATAATTCCAACAGAATGGCCTTCTTAATTGCGCATAAAATGTGGACATTTAAGCAATAAGAATATCGCAAGGATGAAATGTTTGGTAACATTGACATCATTTATCCCTCGTGTTGCAGCAGACTGTGAAACGTAAAAAGGAAGCAAAGTAGAATCACATGTAGGGAAGAATACGTTGCTTAGTGAAATGCTCAATTTCATCCAATCTGAGTCGAAGTTGTATGGGGTTTTTGTATGCTTAAAGTTTTAACATTGCCACTCTCGTACAGAGATACCCCTGGCTTTTGTTGATCAGTACATCGAGATAAAAGGCACCATTTCGGAAACGATATAAAGGTGATTTGAGAGACGATGTGCTGCTCGAACTACATGTGTATCCTGTTTTATTTAAAGCTGTACACCAGTACCCATTCCGTAAACAGATATATATAACAAAAGAAATCATAAACACCTGATTCATAAACATACAAATGCACATCTTGTTTTTTGTTTTATTTTAGTTTTTAGTTTTGATCTTTGGGATAGTATTGGTGGAATCAGAAGATTTAGATCAAACATTATATCCTGCCCTAGTCTGAAAGTTTGTTTGTTCTCTGCATCAACAACTTCTTGAGATAAGCTGTTCCATGGGAAGACTCATACTTGATGCGTGAAGAATTTTTTCCGCACCTTCGTTCTGCGACAGTGCTAGAACACTTTTGACTGTGCTTCTAAACGAGTGCCTAAATTCGAAAATCAACGTAAAATCGTACTTTGCCATAGTCTAGTGAAACATTGAACATAGGAAATAGACAGCCTCCTATTTTGTGAATTTCCAAAGGGTATAACCAAGGTCGGTCGGCAGTTGCATGTATGGAATGTAAACAAAAATTCAATCACCTTTTGTGGTTTTTCTCTGTACGTGCTCAAGTACATCGCAATTTCTGTCCAGAGTCAGATGTAAAATTTAGCTACGATACTTAATTAAAGGTCAAACGCAGATATTGCAACAAACCTGGAAATATGCAGCGGAATGATGGGAAAAGTTTGGTCTTGCTCATTTGGGAGAACCGAAGCCGATTTGCTGGGTTTGGG
>LUCM01004074.1:0-12315 GCA_008360955.1 Fasciolopsis buskii
TCACCTTGAAAGTGATGATCATGCGAGCCCAGACACATTGTATTTTCATGTCTTGCTTTTGCTTTGCGTGTTTCCGCTGCTCGATCCTTGCACAAATTTGATGTTGTTCATCTCTTGATCCCTGTCCTTTGAGGAACATACATCTCAAATTTGTCATCATCTAAGGTACCTTTTTTTGCCCAACAGTCTACGCGGCTTCAGCTCATGTCGGTTGACACTATTTTGACTCTCTAACCCACCTAACCTGTGACTAAAGCACACCTGAAGACCAGTAACCGGCGTTGGACGAGCGAATAAGGTCGTAACGTTTGAAACTGAAGGTCACAAGGTCGAATCCTCCCACCACCGGTCAACTTCCCCACTTGCCAACCCTCTACTGGCGATGGTCCCCTTAGCGAAAAAATAATATACATCGTTATTTCATCAATCGGTTAAGTAAAAGCTAAAGAGAGATAATAGTTTTTCATGGCAAAACCTCCCCTACGATATCTGCGCTGCGATGAATTCCCATTCACATGTTACTCCTGCCTTAATTATTAGTATTGGTTCTGACCTAGTAAAAGCTTATGGAATGCCTCTATCAATGAGGTTCCAAACCACAGACCCGAACTGCACGAATCTACTTATAATTTAGTGCATTAATAGTTTCCTGGGTACCATTTCTGGTTTGCCACATGATGAATCCGCGGTATTGATGTCTCAAGCCTAAAAGGATAGAAATCTGCTTTCTTTTTTGTCGAAGTGCATTCTCTCTTATCGTAATAGGTGAAAGAAGTCACATAAAAAAGGAATACGCTGACGTTGTTCTTGGAGTCGACTAGATCATCACTTGCGAACTATGTTATTATGGAGATGTGATGCCAGATAACGACCTGTGTCCAATGAATTTAGCACAGCCTCAAGTGAGAACTTGGAATGTAGCCTTTCACTATGCTTGCTCTCCCGGCTGCGGTATCCGCATTCCTTTGCCTCAAAAAGTGGGTATAAGTTACGTAAATTCATTTAGTGCACAGCTGAGTTGGGTTAAGCTTTTTGCACAGACATCCTCGAAGGAAATTGAATCGTTTTTGCGCCAACTTTCCTATTGATGCGGCTTTACATTATTCCCTCATGGCCTCCGAAGGAGTAAATGGTTCATTGCCCGGTGTCTGGTCGGCTTCTGTTGAGTTTGTGGCATCGTTGAGAGCATCGAATTTGACCAGAAATGTGCTAATTGCTGCTAGTGACATGTATTGCTGTTTTGCTAAGTTGAGTGTCTCTGTGCAGTTCTATCGCGTAATCCGGATAGTTTGGTTAACTTTACTTGCTTGCTTCATTAAAGCCTTAATGATGAGAAATTACCGTTACTCAACGGTTCTTCCCCCACCATTTCGGCGTCCGACAGCCCCAAAACAAAAGTCTCGCGCCATCCAATTTGAATGCACTCAAATCTGCTACATTTCTGTTTGCTTTCAATCAGGTGATCGTTCACAAACAAACCTGCAAGATCCTTGCCGTCACAGGTTATCCGGATTCATCAACTACTCGGAGATCCTGCTTTGTTTCTCCAAATTCTTATAAACCTTCATTGCCGCGAGTAAGCGATATTCCATTTTTATCAGCCTAACTAGTGGGTGTAGGCGGCTTTGTGCCTCAAAAACAAGTTACTCGATTCAACGGACCAAATTTTCAAAGTCTGGCCCCAGAATTGATCTAACCCACCATCTTCAAAGCAGTAGGAATACAATGGTCGATCCGGAAACTGCCCAGATATCCTCACACTTCCAATCACATTTTCCTGTGCGGCTGCTAACCCAAGTTTCGCTGGCAATAAAGGGAAAATTCTGGCACCAGAAATGTACCTTGAAGTACCCGGGCAAAACGTTTGAGCGACACCCAGCGACAAAGTTGACCCAAATCAGACCACAGTTGAATACAAGTTATTACGGTACTATTTGGAACAAACTGATTGTGTGAAAAATTGAAACCTCAACAGTGTTCCTTTTAGACTTTATTAATCCGCGTTCTGACAACAAACTACGTGAATAACGAAGAGCGTCAAACAAAGTTAACCAACGGCAAACCCGCGTTCGCGTCAAGGGTGGCAGCTCAGGTTTTCAACTGATGCAATAAAGCGAAAAACGAGAGTTGCCTCGCAGAAGGCAGGTAGTGATGAGCGTATGTTACAAAAATGGGGAAATTTAAGTGGGTGGTTCGAAAGTTTCTTCGGAACTCTTCACAGTACCCATCCTATGCTCCTGCCAACTGCTTAAAGATCACATCTTTTTACTGTCACCAGACTGCAGCTTTCACAATGACAGTCTCAACTAAAATAAAGAGGCACCTACTTCGCATGAATCCCTGAAGACTAGCATTCAGTTTGCGCAGATGTGATTGCACTCCTCACGAATATCGCTTGAGTTTCGTGAAAAATACCATTCTTTGCAAGCTAAATGTGCACCAAACCTCCTGCAAATATCGAACGGCGTGCAGATTATAAGTTGACTTGCTGTCACAAAGCTCCACTTGGAAAAGGTACCACGTCCTTGACATCCATAAATGTCATACAAACACCCATTAATGCTGTTGGTCGACCCCCGGGTGCACCACTAGCAAGTGAAACGCAAAAGGCGCAGGCATTGGGCCGCTAACATGCGCCGACCCCTTTCCTCAATCCTTACTGGCTGCAGTTATGCATATCCGGGCATTCAGAGGACTCTAAAAACATAACATCGTGTAATGGTTCTTGTTATAGGATCCACACATATATAACTTAATGATCCATAACATTCACGTGTTCGTTAAACCCCAGCATAGGTATGCACATTTTGTCATTTGTTTAATAATTTGGGTGTCTTTTCTAAGCGTATCGTCAACGACCGCATTCACTTACGGTTATTCCATCCTCCTGCACCCTCCGAAAGTAACTCGCCGGCCCCTGATACATTGTCAGTGAAAAGCGTATCTAATCGGTGGTAACCTCGGGATCAGTCAATTCTCCCTGTGACTCTAACTCTCGATTCTCTGACAAAATTAGACGTCTGGATGTTCCAGTTGAGTGTTTTTTCTGAGCATGGATTAGTTCCTTCGGATAGCTTATTCAACCAAACGTTGACTGCCCAGCGCGGTTGCGTTGCTCACGCAAGCTTTGCTCGCACGTCCTTGTCAAAATAGACTCAACCCCACTCTGCTTCCGGTTGTCTTTTTCGAGTACCGGTCAAGTGCCTGGGTTGTTGGCGCTGCAGTCATAGGGGGCCGGATAGGGGTGATACAAAAGTGGTTGCAGCGGCTAGGGACAAGTAAACATAATATGAAATCTACGTTAAGACAATAGGTCTTAAACTGTCTTATCCGTGACCGAGGCTTCTAAATCCCACTCGTCTTTTGGGTCTATCGTGGCATTGTCTCGGCATTATTGTTAAGTCTTTTACGGGGAAACTGCCGCATGCAAGTTCAAAGGCGAACATCCTGGCTGGCTCTACTTGTTTTCTTTGGGCAAACGTTCATACTTTCTGCTTCAAAAATATCTATCATTAAAATTAAACAGATTATGCCCTTCTATTGACATTCGTTCACATTTAAAGCTTTTTCCACGAATTTTCAATAAACATTGCATTTTGCACAGGCTCACACAGAAGGGAGTCAAGTTTCTACCCCAATTTAACCTGGTTTAATGCTTAGGGCACCCTGTCGACATTGGAGAACCATTCATTGCTCGTTTCTGTTGCAGGCGTTATGGACAATCTGCTGCAACCTGAAATCCATTTGATGCTGTCATTGGTTAGTTTATCCTCCATTTACTTTGACTTTCCTAGCATCATGCTGGCGATGAAATATGTCAAAACATCCTATAGGCTGGCGCCTGGTGGTATCCCAGCAGTATTATTTCTCAATGGTAGACCAGATTTTCACGGGCGCCGTTTAAACCATTTTCTGATCTCCATGTCTCGCGCTACCTTCCCGTCACAGTGAAAACCACAATTACTGCTTTATTCTACAAAAACTGTTCTTTGCATGACCCTGACAACTTTCACCCTATTAGCGCCATTGCAACTGTATCCAGGCTTAAGGAAAGAATTTGTTACGTAACGAGTGGTGCATTTCCTCCGCGATCGTAATCTCACCAAACTCTCCCAACTCGGCCTTGTCAGGGGCCGATCTTGCATCACTTGTCAACTTGACTTCCTGAACCTGGTGACCCAGAATGCTGATACACACCAGTCGATGCTCATAATATTTCTAGACACAAAAAGCATTTGACAGCATTTTCAACTCCCAATTTCTGGATAAGATAAAGCTATATGAATCAAGAGATCAAATCGTATCATGGTTATCACCGTATCCTTCTGATTGCTTTCAGGTCCTCAACAGAGACAGTCGGTTTTTCCAGTTCTGCATTCTCACCAGTTGGGTTATAAATTGCAGCGTCTTTGGTCTCTTTTGATTTGCGTTGAATGTTGTTGATATCTTTTAAGTTATTCTTCAGGACGCACCGCTGTTTGCCGATGACTATAAAATAGTCTACTCTTTTCAAGCTGGTTCGTTTAACTCCACCCTAGTATTTATTAGCGATGACCAAAATACCTTGGTAACTGGTGTTCCGAGTGGCTTATAAAGTTTTCTGCAGACGAAAGTTTCCTATTAACCTAAGAACGTCCTGCTCCCTCAAGCTCACTCTACAAAAATGGCACGCGAATATCTGCATCACCAGTCGTTAAAGATTTAATGCTGTAGTACTCCTATTAGTTAAGCTTCCAATAGGTATCTCAACACCAAACCGCCGCAGATAAAAGAACTTCTGAAATGAAATTAAGGGATTTCCGTGCCTAATAAAAACAAGAACATGGTGTAAATGTCTAAAAGTATGGGAGTCATGAGAAGAAAAACATCAAACTTGTGCAAGGATCGAGCAGCGGAAACACGCAAAGCAAAAGCAAGACATGAAAATACAATGTGTCTGGGCTCGCATGATCATCACTTTCAAGGTGATGGGCTAACTACGACTTTTCCAGCTTTAAATCGGAGCTCAGTTATCTTTCGCCAAGAATTTCTGAGGTTCCTTTAGAGTTGTGTACTGCGACACATTTCGTGTTTAAATGCATCAAAGACGCGTATAACAAATGCACAATTCAGCAGAAAAGCGTTGGCGGTCGTCGCCATACGGCCGAGTACCTTGAAAATTGAGAGGGTCAAATGGTGAGGATTAAGATCAATATGGATGTGATAACGGAATGGAAATGTGTCAAAATCAGACTAGACGTTATATGAGATGGATACTAAAATAGTAATCAACAAGACTGAAGAGTCAACATAATGCTGAAAATCAAGCAGCGCGAAACACTGAAGATTGCATCAAACAATTTAAGGGGCGAAATTATATGAAGAATTGTGGATGGAGAAACGATGAAACTCACAACAATGATCACTGAGCTCAAGCGGCTTGGAACTAACTAAACTGAGAAGTGTGGCGGGAAAAAAACGACTTCGTCTATGAATTAAAATTAATCGCTAAATATGACCTGTGTGTTGTCCTTTTTAATATCGGCATTTTATTGTTCTGTGGCAGCAGGTGTATTGAAGTGGGTGGATTGCACGACATTCCAGTGGTATTACCAGCTGTTCTGGCTAGTCGTAGTGGTTTATCTGAGATGAGGCGCCCAGGGCAGTTAGTGGCATGGTTTGGTTTTTCTTCGGGTCAAGCGGGCCGGTACTAAAGCATCAGATCTGGATAGCAGCTTCCCAGCAGCGATAAGCAACCGGCGCATAAGACGGAGTGGAGCTTCCGGTGACAGCTTGCGTTGCATCTGTGGTTATTGGCGAGCCTGGAGAACAGCCATGGAGATAGAGGGCAGTCTGGAATTTGTTTCAGCTGGTGTTAAGGTGAGTAAGCAAAAATGAAGATGGCGGTAACATTCAGTCTCTCACAAGGATTACAGGGTACAGATGACTGTTTTAAAATGCGCTGGAGGAAGTACTTCGGTGACGGGACGTGGGCGACAAACTTTCCGTCCACTTACTCGCTATTAAACGTTTGGCTAGGTCAGTTCTAGTCTGCATGGTTTTTATTTGTAGCGGGTTCCCCTCTTATCTTTTGGCACATTCGCCGATGCAGATTGCAGTGGTCTAAAAGGGCGGCTAGCAAAACGGTTAGAAAATGAAAGTCACTATTCGCTCCGTTTGTTGAACTTGTCTGGCTTACGGGCCCGCTGCACATGCAACGGGGAATCAGTTGTAACTGACCGAATTTACTGCTTCGAATTTCCAGGAAAGAGCACCACTGAAATGGGCCGTGGACGGAAGTAATGGCCGGATGCTGGGACAGGATTTGCCACGGGACGTTATAGAGAGCGGAGCAGGGAGAATTCTTAGTTGAACAGGAAGATAGAAATTAGTAAACCATAGCATTCTGAATATGCGTGCGAGATTAATTGTGGAAGAAGAACGATGGCATTTATTTTAGACGTCAGAAAACGTGCCAGGTGTGCGTTTGGGAGGACAGTATCAAGGTGAGAATTAGTAGGGGGTGGTGAAGCAAAAGCAGACGGTCCGGTCTGCTAATTCCCCCGATCATCGAACGACAAAACTAGATGCTTATCTACTGAAAAAGGGCGGTGTGGAGTTTTTCTTTCTGCAGGATCATGTCTGGGCTGATGGCAGGCATATCCATTGTAGAAGTTGGCCCGTTCCTTCACAGCCCAAATATGGTTTAATTGCTGGGTTTAGCCTGATCCAGCAGAAACTTTTCTTTTTTCCTGCCAGAAGATTGGTTGAGCCCATATAGATGTTTTTACGGGATCTTCCGCCTGACCTTAATTTTCCGCGTTATACGTTTTTTGCAACTTCAGGGGTGGTCTGTTTTCTCGACGTTTGGAGTTGCTGGAGCAAATGCGNCGCAGTAATTTGGGCTTTTGCATATACGGACTAAGTAAAGCCGAAATGGGGATAAGCAAGCACATGGAGGATGGCGGCTTACGCCGTAGAGTACAGACCCGTACGTATGGCTTCGCCATCGTCAACGCCCCACTTTTCTTCCATCATCAAGCGCCACTTAAAGCCTGCTAATGTGGACTGGTTTGTTGAGTAAGTAAATCAAATCATCTGCGTGATGTGCACATTTTTGTAGTAATGAAACTAGGCCAAGCATTCACGGTAAAACAGTTTACCGGATTGGCTACGCAAGTGATTTATGATCACGATGGGTAGGTAGGAAGGGTAAAAGTAACTTTGAATTTGTTCTCTGATGAAATGTCTGCGACGAGGGAAATTAGTTCAGGCAATACTCGGCATATATACAGAATTCTTTTTGTTGTCAGAGTAAGTAAATGGCATGGCAATCTGTGAGTAAAGGAACCAGGGGTCAGTCGACCGATATAAGGAGGTTTTATCGCGATCACACCTGCCATAGAATCCAGCAACCCTCTATTATCACGGACCATGATATTGTGTAGGTATTTTATCTGAGGTCTAGGTTTTGGAGATTTTATTGTAGCAACTGCCGAAATCCTAAAGCAACTTTGTACGCCAGAGTCTCGAAGATACAGGTCGTACATACGAATAAGGGTTGGTACAGTCGGCAGTATGCGGATTTCGTCTTTGTAGGCGATGTTAGACAATGATGGGGGACATAACCTTCGAGACAATGAATTCCGCAAGGAACAATATTTGCCAGTAAATTGTTTATTCTGCTGCTTGTTTCTACTGTGTCAGTTGTGACGACCAGTTTAGTGTTTCGAATGAACGGGGATTTCGATTTCTGATCTGAGGGGTCCGAACGCAACTGATACCGTTGATGGAACCATTGAGGAATATTAAGTTTGCTTTCGTAAGTCGAAGTCACAGGGGTTCATGATTCACCACTGTACATCGTTTCTTATAATTTAGATTTGAAAAATACCTACTAGCAGCTTCGTAAATGCACGCCAAACGTTTTACATCGCAATTCTGTCGCATCATCTCATGCTGAGGCAGATTATCGAGCGAAAATCTAGAACGGGTCTGATGTGTGTTTCGAAAAGGCTCGGCTTACTTTTTTCTGCTGAAAGGTCTTTTGTAGCAACTCAACTCTTTTGTTGGCATTCGCAACTTCAGTAAGTGCGTGTTCCGAAAGGTTTAAGCTGCAGGCTTAGTTTAGACCCAAGTCTCGAACTTTTTGCTAATGGCGATGATTTGGCTTCCAATTTCCGGCCTCGTAGCAAAGGAGGCTGCTTTCTTCGGCTGAGAGCTTCACAGTCCATTTGTTGGCCCAGGTGTTGAGGAATATTAGATCTCCGGTTACTTCCGAAACAATGGAGCCTGGAGCACCAGGCTGGAAGATGTAAACGATTTTAATGTCATCGGCGAATAGGAAAGGAACACCGTTTTGGACAACATAGAAGACATCATTTACTTTCAAGGGAAACAGCAGGGGTCCCAGCAAACTGCCTTGAATTACTTCACTAGCTACTGGTCTGGGGCGGGAGGTGAAAGCATGTACTTTCACTAATTGACTTCTGGATGAAAGATGTGGCGTGAACCATGACAGTATAGGGTCGGTGATCCCGTAGGATTTGGTCTTGTTTATCAGCATGAGGTGGGATACTCTGTCAAACGTCTTCGTCATAGCCAAATAGACTGCTATCACCGACCTTCCGGCGTTAGCGGCCGTTGTGATTGTATCTAGGCAATCAACCATACGCGTAGCGGAGGATTGCTTTCGAATAAAACCATGTCGACTATGGTTGACAAGTTTGTGCTCAACATGTGAAGAGCTGCTTTTTAATCAACCGCTCCATGTTTCTAGAGGCAATCGGGGTATGGTTGACCAGTCTATAATTGAGTAGGTCAAGTCGTATGCCTTCGTTATGTATGGGGATTGTGACATTTTTACCAGTGGAATGGAAAGGCACCGCATTGTACAGAGAGGTTGAATATGGTTACCAACATTATTGAAACATCTCCCTTACCTACTGTAAAGATGGCTTGAGGTAAAAAGTCTGATCCAGGGCTGTAGCTGACTTTTTTCATCAACGGAGCTAACATTTTCGGTAAGAAAAACTATTGAGAACGTTTCCCAGGTCATGCATGGCAGAAAAGGCGTTGGAAGATTTCCGTCAGTTTTAGGGGTGAGGCAAACGATTTGCCAAATGCCTCAGCGATTTCTTGAGGGTTGTCGAGATAGGGCTTACTGTAAGTGAGGCGGTGGCTAAAGGTAGCCAAGAGCCTAACGCGATTCGCTCTTGAATTAACTACTTTTGCCGGAGCTGCTTGTGGGTTGGACTGGTTGAGAGCACGTATTTCGTTCATTTCACTACGGGAGTCTATTATTGTTTCCAAGTATTCTGACAGACAATTCGGTGGCAGAAATGAGAAGTTCCCTGTTCTAAGAAATATTTTCTGAAGTTTGGCAACGTTTCAGCTTAGTCGGGCATGGCTGTTATATGGTGGGAATTCAGTGGGTCCGTGCTGGCATGATACCGTCAGGGTGTTCGTTCAGGAATCAATAAGGCTTGTCAGTTCCCATTTGCACCTCACTTTCTAGGAAGAAAGAGTCAAATTACGACCGTGCGGCAGAGTCGGCTTTTGGGGAGGATCGTATCGACTTTCAGTCAACTCTTACAATTGGTTCTGCCTCGTATTTTTGGCCTACCCTCTCTTTGAGGGTGTTACATCGCTTGAGTGGTGTGGGGGTGCCAAACCAGAGCAGAATGGTGGTAGATCGGTGAATGGTAGACGAGGGTAATGCAATCCATCGGCGTCCCATTCGGCCACAGAGGACGCTGTTGTCATGGGCATCAGTAGCATTATTATTGTTTCTGGAAAACTGTGAGGGGCATGGGGAGTAAATTGCATTTGTACAGAAATGTGTACAATTTGGTCGTTTCAGTGGTTGCATTAGGAAGTTCGGTATGGCTTATCAGACGATTCTACTGGTGGTTGGACTGTAGTCTCCGAGAAAACATCGGTTGGTATGGGAGAGTCGCTGCTACTCAGAGTGACGCAGCCTGTGCGAGGGTTGTTCGGCGTGAGAGCCAGTGGTATTGTGTGGGAACGAGGTGCATTTGACAGTGAGATTTGAGAAATGGTTGGTGAGCCATGGGTGACTGGAAGCTCATGAGGGGTGGGGGCCTTACAGCCGCAGAGGCTGGGTGAATGAACCCGTCGAAAGGAATAATTGGCTTCTTCCCACTTCTCCTCCAATGCCTAGTGAATGGAGATGACCGGTCTGTGTAGACAATATGAGTGTTGGTGTAGCGGTGGTCGGCAATTGTGAGGGGGCATTGGGTAAAATTTGAGACAGATCAAGAGAAATCGGCGGATGGAGGCCTACTAAAACGGAGGCAGAGGGGGAAGAGACAAAAGGAAGGGCAACAAGCACGCGGAAAGACAAGGACAAACACGAGGGCGAGGCACTGGACAGGGAAAACAAAAGACGACGGAGGGCAGGAGGAAACAAGAGGGAGCGCACGCCGCAGCTTGTACTGGCGTCCCAGAGGGACGCCAGCTCGACGGATAGCGCGGCGTCCGAGCGCGCCCACCGACGACACACGCGGCACACACCGCAGCAGGGGAGCCCGGGCGAGAGAGGTCGGAGGAGGCGGCGCGGGAGGAGCGGGAAGGGGGTGAACGCCGGGACGCCGGGGCGAGCAGCGCGACGGGAGGCAGCGAAAAGGGCGGCGGCGCGCCGCAAATCGGAAACAGGGGCCGAGTGCACGACACAACAAGGACGGGGCAACGGGGGGAGGAGAAAATGGACAGCAAAAGCGGAGGGAAAGGGAGGGGGCGCACGAGCGACAGAACAGCAAGACATGTGGGCGGGATGGGGGAGGGCCGCATCAGCAATAAGAGCGCGGCGACGGGCGGGCGGGAGACACGTATCGAAGGAGATTGAGCAGGGAACCGGGAAGAGGGGCGAGCGGGGGGGCAGGTGGGCGAAGCGAGCAGAAGTGAGGAAAACGACGGGGCGCGCGACGGCGACAGGTAGAACGGGGGGCCGGGGGGGTGGGCGGCGAAGCCGGAGCGGAGCGGGGCCCGCGGGGGGGAGGCCACGCCGGGGCCCCGGGGAGGGCACAGGCGGGGGAGACAGAACGGGGAACGCCGGGGGAAAGGCAGCGGGCAGGAGGCGGGCCAGGGCGGTGGACGCGGACGAGGTGGAGAAGGGTAGCTATGTGAGGCACCTTCGACCACCATAAGGACAGGGAACTGAACTGCAGGCGCGGGAGGGAGGGAAGCCGAGGAGCGCCGGGAACAGGGGCCGGCGCTCAGAACCGGGGGCGCGCGCGTACGACAACGCAGAAACCACTGTGGAGAGCGTAAGCGGCACGGAGGCGAGAGACGGGCGCCGGGACGCAGGGGGCCAAGGCACGGAGGCGGACGGAGGGGCAGGCCGAGGGGGAACAACCCCAGTCAAACAGCGCCAGTAACGGCGCGAAGAAGACCAAGGGCGCGCCTGAACGGAAGGGGAAATAGCGGGCGTGAAAGGGGACCAGCGACCCAGCCAAGACGACAGACAGGGCTGAGCGAGGCCGCGAGGGAGGGCGGGAACAGTGGAACCGGTAACCAAGCGCAACGAGAGGGGAGGAATGGGGGGCGGGAAAATAGGGATAGGAAGAAGGGGGGGGCTCCCACGCGGGGGGCGGACGGAGGGGGAGCGGTGGGGTCGTAGTTAGTACAGGGGGGGGAGTGAAAAAGGGAAGCGAAGAAAACGGGCGGGAAGCGGCGGAGAGGAAAGCGGAGCGGGAAGGGGCAGCCAAGATAATAGGCAAGGGGCAAGAAAACGGAACAACGGGAAAGGGAACCGGAAAAGAAAAAAGCGTAGCGACAACAGGAGACCAGTAAAATGAAAAGAAGGGTAACGCGAGGGACGGAGCGAGCACGCCGGGACGCAACCAAGGGGGAAAGACGGGGCGTCGGCGCAACGGAAGCTCGGGAACGGGGCAGGGGCGGACGGAAAGGCCGGTTTTCTCAGAAAGTAAAGGGAAGCTAGCGGGGAACTAAACGCGGGGGGCATCCAGATACGAGCGGAAAAGAGGCACGGGGGATGGGTAAAATGCCACGTGCGGTCGGCAGGCGGCCAGAAAGGCGCAGAAGCCAGAAAGGAACGGCCTGGCAGGTGGGCGGGGCGGGTGCAGAGGCGAGGAAGGCCGCCAGAGCAGGATGGGCAGGCCAAACTTGACCGGCGGCGGGCAAAACGACGCCGCCGGGGCCAAACGGCAGCGCCGTGGGTCGGGGACCGCAGGGCCGAAGTAGTACACTAACAGGAAACCTGCCGGAAAAACTCAACACAAGAAGAGGCCAGGCGGGAACGGTGCGTGGAAGTCTAGTGCCTGATAGGCCGACGAGTAAACTTGAGCGTTGTAG
>LUCM01004075.1:21736-46866 GCA_008360955.1 Fasciolopsis buskii
CTTCGGGATATAGGAGTCGAACTGGGAGGCGGAGGGAAGCTACGCGACCTAGATTACGCAGACGACGTCGTGTGCCTGTTCGAGTCTGCGGACCATGCACAACTGTCGAGATCGGTTGCTCGGTTTGGTATATGCCTTACACCTTCAGAGTGCAAAGTACTGTTACAGGACTGGACGACAGCAGCGCCGAACTTGTTACTAGATGGAGAGGAACTAACGATTGTGGACCGTTTCACCTACCTTGGTAGCTGTGTGTCCAACGATGGTAGCTCGGGAGTGGAGGTAAGTATACGTATATCCAAGGCTCGTGCAGCTTGCACTGGACTGAAGCACTTGTGACGTCTGCCTGATATTTCACTGAAGTTGAAAGGTCGTGTGTACTGTGCTGCAGTGCGTTCAGTTCTGTTGTACGGTTGTGATACATGGAGTATGCGTGTGGGCGATGTTCGTCGGTTGGAGGTTTTCGACCACCGATGTTTACGTAGTATGGCTAGGATTGGATGGAGTGACCGGGTGAGTAATATGGAGGTTAGGAATCTGGTATTGGGTGCCACTTCTGAGGGTAGCTTGTTTTAGCGTATGGAACTTGGTAGACCTCGCTGGTTGGGTCACGTGTTGCGTATGACGAACACTCGTCTACCATACCGTGCCCTATTTTGTGTTCCTCCTAAGGAAGGGAAGAAGCTACGTGGAGGCCAACAGATGACGTGGCAACACGGGATGAGAAAATGTACAACGAACTTAGGTAAAGTAGGTGTCTCACGCCTTCGTGGTTGGGGACCGAAAGACTTGTCGACTTGCTGGCTGGAGGCACTGAAGGATATGGCAGTGAACCGTGAACGGCGGCGATCGTGCTGTCATTTTCTATCGAATCAGAATGATTGAAACACGTGTGTTTGTACAGTTGGACTGTGTTTCGTGTGTTGGCTGCAGCAGCATCTTATCTTTTCCCGCCTGTGTAGGTCCACTCTCTGTTCCGGTTGGATATTCACTCTTTTTATAGAGATGTGTAACTCTGGGGAAAGGCAGCGGTCAGTGAGGCTTACCTTGCTGTTTAACGCTGAACGGTGATGATGATATATATATATATATTTATATATATTTAGTATTGCATCCTGACCGCCCATTAGTCTTCATGAAAGTCCGTTCATGGGTTTGCTATCAGCCGTTCATGTGATTGAATAAGCACAATGAGCATGTTTCCAGAGTGAAATGGCTCAATTTTTACCATTTATTGACGATGGCTGTATCTATCAAACTGCCATGAAGAAGCTCATACCACTGCAGTACTCTGTCCGTGCTACTAGACGGCTAAGTGGTAAAAGAAGGATATCCGTGTGTAAAACCATCAAACAATTGAATCCGCTGTTTCACGTATGTGTTCATTTTCTAAAATGCATAGATCGTCTCTGCTAGTGAAACCACCACATTTTTTCTATCATGCCACAACCAAGTTGGCTTCTAACCAGATTAGAACTCCTTTGCAAATTCTTCCAGGTGCTGCTTTCTCGATTCGTTTGGCCTCGTTATGTAGCAGCCAAAACGAGACCTCGTCAACACAGGGTTAGTAGCTGTAAAAATCTGAGCTATGAATGAAACTAACAGGATAGCTTAGTTCCACTTTAGCCATGCAATATGCCATTTCCCGCGTTATTTCGGAATTATGTCGAGATCATTCGCATTTTATGCCAAAAGTATTCGGATTAAAGGTAGATTTTATCTCTCAGTAGGTGTTATTAGCAAATCTGCTTCCATATTGCAGAGCAGTGCAGTGACAGCCAGTGCACCTTACAGCACATACGCACAAATGTGTCCATGGAAGATGGATCACGTTTCACACTTGTGCAAACAAGATTTCAGTATGCCAACCAAATGACATTCCCACTTCTCGTTCGCCCTTCAGTTTTACTAAGAAAACTCTCATAAAGCTATTCAGCAAAGGCATTTAACCCAAGCTGTCCAATTCACCGATTTTTGCGTGAGTGCATCGTATAACTCCATTGACTGGACGGCTTGGCTGCAGTGTTTACGGATCATGTTTGCTGAAATAGCAGGGTACCCCTATCCGAATTTCCTTTTCTCCATGTTTGACTCATGGGTATAGTGGGACGAGCATACCACAGCCGCCGGGACCCAATACCCAAGGGGGGAGGAGCCCCCCACCATCACCCTGAAACGTGAGATGGCATATAACCACTAAGTTGCAGTAGGTGTGGTTTACTAAAGGACGAGCCGACAGGCAATTGCCGTCTATTTGGTCAACACAGATCATCACATTGACGTTGAATCTGCTTTTCGAATTACCTCTGGACCAATATAAACTCGTGCATCTCCACTGCCATAGGGACGGCATAGGCTGTAGTCCTTTTTTGTCCGATTGAAATTATTACACAGAGAACACTGATTTAGGTGCTCCAGATTCTCCGGTCAATAGAAGCAACACATTCACATGGACGCACGGACTTCTCTCTTATTCATACGAGTCTATTTTTAATCTTGCCAAGCTAAGATGTGAGTGATTCACTAAGTGAATCCTCCTATTTATTTTCAGACGTTCAGGCACGATTCCGCTACCTCATGGGCTTGCTAGATCATTCACGCAAAGAACTCGTATCGAAAACACGTAAGTCACACTACTTTGGTGCTGTTCACCACCTCGAAATGTTCTCTACAAGATTACGTTTGCTTTTTCACAGGTTCCGAATTACTAAGTTTAATGTTTCTACTGCAAGCGCTTCATCGCCCGTTGAGGTGTCTTGGTCAGTGCATGGGCACTTAATTAACGAAGCACTCTCGCCTCATCTCAGTGTCACTTGTGGTATTTTTTCCAGGGAGAACGTTTTTTCTACCTAATTCTGGGCTAGCGAGCTGGATTTTGGCCGTTCCCCTATCAGCAACTCAAGGACGCGTCCGGTGGCATCCAGCTCTGCCTAGTTGGTTAGTTTATAGTTATCATCCTAAGCTGCGAACTGATTTGTCTGTCCTGCAAGGAGATATGGTGTTGACAAAGTTTCGCAGCTCGTTGTGAGCAATGTAGAAGGTTAACCAGTTCATAACTCTCTCACAACGAGACTGCATCTTGACGTGGTGTGACGGCTTGCGTGCCTCCATGATCCAACGAGCTATGCAGGATGGCTTATTTCAAGCCGAAAATCCAATCATACCTGGAAGGTCAATGGGTAGAGGCCTGACGAAGTAGTCTCCTGGTCCTCCAAGTTGGGGGTTGATCTGAGTTAGCAGCTCAGTCGGAAGAACGATTGGAAGAATAATTGATCCAAGTAGATGGGCTTCCACTCAGCTATTCCCCGCTGCCTTGCGGTCAGGTTCTTGTCAGAACCAAAGGCTTTGGTTGAGAACCCTAATCATTCTTCTGCTCAGCGGCTGGACTCCCTAACAGTACCCGTCCATTATTCCCCATGAGTTACACGCCTACAAATAATTCCATACTAAATCGGTCGTCGCGCAGGATAATCAGGACTGCGCTGCCCATTGCATCGAGCGCAGATGGGGTGGGTAGTGATAAGTATGCTACTGCTCAGAGTTTCCTCTCTTTTATTCAACCTGTCTCTTCTGTCTCCAACCCAATCTGTTTGCCTCATTGATAACACGCCCGATACTCGCAGCGGTTTATTGTCAAGTAGTGTAGTAGGTGGTTTTCAGTCTGTTAGCTCACATTTTCTCCAGCCACGTCAGCCTCTGAATCTGGGTTCCTTCAATGTGCGCGCTTTAATGCAGGCTGGCCAGCAGGCTTGTTTGGATCTGACAGTGGACTCACTTTCGATTGATGTCTGCTGCGTGAGTGAAACACGAATACAGGATTCGAGAAGAATAATTCAACTGACTGCGCCAAACGTCTCGTCAAGATATTTTCTTCGCACCTCAGGAGACGAAGCAGCTCAAGCTGTGGGTCAACGTGGTGTAGGAATAGTCTTGATTGAGAACGCTGAAGCAGCCCTTTTAGACTGGGTCCCGGTCAACAGTCGCCTGTGTGCAATCAGACTGCAGGGATCAGTCCGCGTCCGAAAGGATAGTAGTGTTAAGCGTAGTTTATTTGTTATCTCGGCATACGCTCCAAGAGACTGCAGCACTGACATGGAGAAAGACGATTTTTACGATGACCTCGTCACTCTTGTTCGGAAGAGCAAACGCTCTGACATTGTAGTGGTAGCAGGTGACTTTAATGCACAAGTTGGGAAACTTAGTGCATTGGAGTCCTGTTTAGGCGGGCGATGCGCCTTGCCTGCACAGCGAACAGACAACGGGGAAAGACTTTTCCAATTCTGTGCAGATAGTCATATATTCCTATCTAGTATGAATTTCCGACACAGTTCGCGTCGCACAGCGACATGTCGCTCTAGCTCGACAGGTACTTTGAGTCAGATTGACCATATCGCAGTTAGCTGCCGTTGGCGCGGTTCTGTCCAGAACTGTAGATCGTACTGGACCACGTACGTCGAATCGGACCATGCGTTAGTTTTAATGCGATTTTTGCTGCAGCTGAATGGCCATAAACGCAGGTCACAAACCCGATTGGCTGTCGAACGTTTTTCTGATTCGGCTGTGCGCAACAGCTGCCCGTCCCGACGACTTTCGCCCATTTCTCTTCAAATTGGGTGGAGAACCTTTGGTGAAGTCACTTACCTCCTTGCTTCGTGATATTTGGAACGAGGAGCGTATCCCGCCGCTATCGTGGGGTGAGTCACTGATTATACCCATCTTCTAGAAGGGTACACGGAGTGAGTGTAGCAATCATCGCAGAATTAGTTTAATTCCGATAGTTACTAAGGTGTTAGTTTCGATAATGCTGCGCCGTTTGACACCGATTCGCGAGAGTAATATCCGCGAACAACAGGCCGGATTTCGACCAGGTCGAGGTTGCATCGACCAGATATTCACTTTTCGACAGATACTCGAAACGCGCCACACGCCCCACCGCCCTACGATCGTAGTCTTCCTCAACTTGAAAGCTGCTTTCAACTCCGTGGATCGACCAGCACTACTCAGTGCTCTCCACCGGAAGGGTATGCCAACGAAGTGTGTGAACTTGTTCCGAGCATTGTACTCGCACACCTATGGTCGCGTTAGGGTATACGGTGAACTGTCACGTTCATTCGAAACAACTAGTGGCGTTCGACAAGAGTGTCCCATATCTCCATTCTTGTTCAACTCCGTCATGGACGAGGTGATGGAAGATGCTTTAGGAGGTCTTCGGGATATAGGAGTCGAACTGGGAGGCGGAGGGAAGCTACGCGACCTAGATTACGCAGACGACGTCGTGTGCCTGTTCGAGTCTGCGGACCATGCACAACTGTCGAGATCGGTTGCTCGGTTTGGTATATGCCTTACACCTTCAGAGTGCAAAGTACTGTTACAGGACTGGACGACAGCAGCGCCGAACTTGTTACTAGATGGAGAGGAACTAACGATTGTGGACCGTTTCACCTACCTTGGTAGCTGTGTGTCCAACGATGGTAGCTCGGGAGTGGAGGTAAGTATACGTATATCCAAGGCTCGTGCAGCTTGCACTGGACTGAAGCACTTGTGACGTCTGCCTGATATTTCACTGAAGTTGAAAGGTCGTGTGTACTGTGCTGCAGTGCGTTCAGTTCTGTTGTACGGTTGTGATACATGGAGTATGCGTGTGGGCGATGTTCGTCGGTTGGAGGTTTTCGACCACCGATGTTTACGTAGTATGGCTAGGATTGGATGGAGTGACCGGGTGAGTAATATGGAGGTTAGGAATCTGGTATTGGGTGCCACTTCTGAGGGTAGCTTGTTTTAGCGTATGGAACTTGGTAGACCTCGCTGGTTGGGTCACGTGTTGCGTATGACGAACACTCGTCTACCATACCGTGCCCTATTTTGTGTTCCTCCTAAGGAAGGGAAGAAGCTACGTGGAGGCCAACAGATGACGTGGCAACACGGGATGAGAAAATGTACAACGAACTTAGGTAAAGTAGGTGTCTCACGCCTTCGTGGTTGGGGACCGAAAGACTTGTCGACTTGCTGGCTGGAGGCACTGAAGGATATGGCAGTGAACCGTGAACGGCGGCGATCGTGCTGTCATTTTCTATCGAATCAGAATGATTGAAACACGTGCGTTTGTACAGTTGGACTGTGTTTCGTGTGTTGGCTGCAGCAGCATCTTATCTTTTCCCGCCTGTGTAGGTCCACTCTCTGTTCCGGTTGGATATTCACTCTTTTTATAGAGATGTGTAACTCTGGGGAAAGGCAGCGGTCAGTGAGGCTTACCTTGCTGTTTAACGCTGAACGGTGATGCTGATGATGATGATGGTGATGTGCATGGGCACCAATTTGCACAAGGAAACAAAATATTCAGGTGCTAATAATGGACGATTTGAACCTACTTCAGATGAATATATGAGAAACAGTCATTCAGCAGGAAATGGACAGTCATTGTGCAGTCCAGCAGCTGAACATCTCAAACTCATGTGGCGCATCACACTCGTCAGTATCGGTCGTTCATTTTTGAGGTGAACAAAATCACAATCGACAGTGCAGTGCGTTTTCAGTTATTTCAACGTAAAACTATCCTACTTGATGCACCATTGTGGCTTTTTCGTCGGTTGTCGGTCTGGCAATTTCTCCGTCGATACTCAACCAGTTCTCAGTTTTTCATTCCGGTCCCGCACTTTCCCACCCATGTCGTCCAGTTTCTCATGGGTGTCTGATACCTGTCGTCTTTGTTGCATGATCTTCCATCTATGTGCGATAACCATCTGTGATTGACATCAGTTGTGATCGTTATTCCGTCTGCTTGCCACTGTGTAGTTTTTTTTATCAAATCGGATTGTTTCGTTCGTCGTAGTTTATCAGAGCCGGGGGACATCACTGGTGCTCATCTTCTCCTGGTCACTGTCATGCTATCCAACTCAGATTAACTTAGCTGGACTCTTTCTTATTATGCAACAATACGAAGAAATAAGTTAAATACCGAGCAGTTAACTGTTTTCGAAATTCATTGCTGTCTCGACAGATGTGAATAAATGCTGTCATATTTCTGCTCTTTTGGTTTCGATTACATTTGTTTGTCTCGCATTTTTCGGTGTTCAGCAATCAGTTGACCGATGAGATACTATTCAGTACTGAGGATAAACTTAGTCCATTTATACCTTCATTTGAGCAAGTGTATAATGGGGATTTCTGTCCAAATGAAAAGACTTTTTGCATATTTATCTGAAAATTTCCTTGTCACACCACTGCTTTCCCAGACAATTTCTCCTATTTGTGACGATGCTTCTGCAATTCTTCATGTTAACTCTGAGGGGTTTTGGGAGAATTTTTCAGTTTCCTCCTTTTCGAGTGCATTTTATCTTCGTCGTTGGTTTTTTTTGCAAATTTATATCGGACCGTTCAAGTCCACAATGCTAATCTGTTCGGAATCTGCTGTTGCGTAAGGTGATCTTATTCGAATGACGATATAGTCGTTCTGAAAATGGCACCTCAGTGAGCAGCAGAGGTAGGTGGTCGCACGACTCCTCATGCATTCATTCAAATCGATGGTTTATTTGAGGGCTTGCCGACTTCATTTAAAGGGGCTGCTGAATGATAATATAGCACCACAGTCTGTTTCCAGAAGCTGATTGATGGTTGCTAAGCCTCCTTGCTTCCCATCACACCTGTTTGCCTTTTGGGTACAGACGGAGAAACCTGAATTCGTGCTTCTCATGGTTGAACCAAACATCGTACTGAATTGACTTTGGATAGGACTAATGCACCAAACCGTAAGTCATATAATAACATGGTTAGAAATTGGTTGAGAAACACCCTTCGGTAAGCTTTAAGAGAAAGCTGGGGATTACATTGGTGAGTTGTGGTTTGCTCTCTACCTTCACGACCTTTTCGATAACCCATCATGACTAAGTCGACGGTCCTGCAATTAGAACGCTCACAGCTCCGAATTTCTGAAGAAAACCCGTATTCTCATTTTTGCTACTGACAGTGTTGTTGATAGCTAAACGTTGGAACTCGCTGTGAGTGTTAAATAGCCGGAGCTGAAATTAACTCTCGCAAACATACACATACTCACTCACGGATGAGGTAATCCAGTGAAGATAGGCAGTAAGACTGGCACATCCCTAACCAGAATAGACCAATCCAAACGTACACACGCACACACACAGAGGTCCATGACTGTGTTCAGGATAAGATACAGCTACTCCACTCGGTTAAATACCAATACGTGCAGGAAGTAATGCATTCTATTTATGCCGTGATATGTGTATGCGCTAACGAGAATTCAGAAAGATCTAATGTTAGGTTGTAAAACGATGGAACGAGACCAACAGTTCCACCAAACATACACACATACGTCATCATAATTTATTTCTAATGTTCCATTTGTGTTTGGGACAACTGTTCACCTACTAACCGATTAATACGAGAGAAATAGACGATAAAGTTACTATCTGAACTCTCCACTGCCGTTTTCAACGATTGATCCGTAAACGCTCGAAGCATCATGCGATAAGACTTGTCTATCGCTGAGAGATGTGCCGACGCGCTGAAAGAAAACAGGAGATTGGAACTGTTGAAAGCACTGGCATTTGGTAAAAAAACCGTTAAGCGCCAAGCTGAACCTAATAAATGTCAGGGTTGATTTAGAACAAAATCGACCGAAGAGGAAGGGCGACGGATTCTCTCTCTCTCTCTCTCCCACTGTATGTGTGTATCTATGTATCTGCGTGTGCAGGGGAGTAACCTCGAGGCCAACGCCAAACAGTAAACATTTATCGAGCGCTTTCATTTCATTGGCAATTTTGTTTGATCTACTGGGGAATTATCTAAGCTTATTAAACCGCGAATTGGTCTAAGTTTCCGAAGAGGTGGTGGGTGTACGGGTGACTGAGAGAAGTTGCATCTCTGATTTGGCAGAATGTCGTGCTCCTTGGAGTCTTTCCTATTTCTTTGATCTCCATCAGCCACCTAACTATCACCTGCCGATCCACGAAGCGAAGCATGCATCCGCGGCCACATCTTGGCAAACCGCTCCATAGGCGGGCTAAAACAGGTTGAGGGTAATTAATACTAAAAAGCAGCATGCAATAACGAATACTCCCGGTTGGGTAGATGAGCTCTGTTGGATGCAACGGCTACTAAGGAAATTCGTCCTATTAATAGAGTTTTAAGGAACCCCGGGTTGCAGTCAGTTCTTCCGAATGGCGAACGAGTTCGTGATGAGCCACCGACAACCATGCACCAAGATCACCCCGGACGCGTCGAGCGTCCCGGCTTGGTAAACTACCACCAAAAGGCTGTCAGCGTTTGAACATTCTGTTGCCCGGCGGGTTGCATTTAGTTGTGCATGGGTTATAAGTGCCATTTTGAACAAAAGCCGAGTGGCGCTGGGGACGTCACTTCGTGCACTACGCTCGTGTGTCTTCATGGATTTTGTCTACGGTTTGCTGTCATCATGCTAGATATTCTCGGTGAGCGACGCACCCTGTGCTAGCTGACTCAGACACGAACTGGGAATGTAAACCTAAACACAGGGTCCCTCGTGTATATAGCTTGTTGAAACGCGAATACATTTGAGCGCATGTGGCCAATTCAGTTCCAAACATATGCTGTGCAATTACGAAGTCGATATTGCTTGTCCATTCGAAGTGCGTTTATCCAACTCCAGAAGCGGATACATTCAAGTAACTCGGGTGCATCCTACTGGATGTATCATAGTGGACCAGAG
The DNA here is from genome assembly GCA_008360955.1 of Fasciolopsis buskii. Lineage (NCBI taxonomy): Eukaryota > Metazoa > Platyhelminthes > Trematoda > Plagiorchiida > Fasciolidae > Fasciolopsis > Fasciolopsis buskii. The sequence continues at coordinate 31,443 of LUCM01004075.1, forward strand.
GAGGATTCTAGACTTCATGGTTTTGTGATTGCAATGAGCAGACGAGCTCACAGCATGACCGTCATTGCAGTCTATGCCCCTACTCTATAGGCTGAGCCAAAAGCTAAAGATGCTTTATGCAACGAGCTTCAGTGTTTGGTCAGCCGTATCCCAAAGTGCGACATCTTTTTAACTTCAGGAGATTGGAACGCCCGCATGAGATCAGCAGATGGGTACACTCATCACATACTTGGAAGATTCGACCTCGATGCGAAAATGACAACCGCTTAGTGTTGTTTCCGGATCTCATTCGACTGGTCGTCACTCATACCCGCTTTCAACATCCATAAGGGCATCTGCTGATGTGGTACTCCAACGACGGTAGGACAGCGCATCAGCTCGACCATATCTTGGTGCGTTCTCGCTGGTCACCATCGGTCGTCGACTGTCGGGTGTACCGTGGGGGCGTGGCAGGCGACGTCAGCGACACAGCCCACACACCGGTACGGGCTCGCTTTAGGCTTCACTGTTCAGCACGGCAAAAGTCCAATCGCACCGCAGAGTCGATGTGTCCAAGCCAACAATTCCAGACGACGTCCAAACCCTGTCGGATACTATGATGTCTAAACTAGCCGAGATCGACAGGGATGATAGCTTAGATACAATTTGGATGGGGCTACAAGTATCCATTATCAGCGCATTTTTTGAACATCTTGGTAATGTGAAACTAAACAGAAAATATTGGATATCTGCAGGAACTCTTAACTGGCCTGCTAAGGCTAGAGACGCAAAGCTACGCAACTCACCTAATTATCACAACTTTCGCCTCGAGGCTACACGCTTAGTGAAGCCCGACCGAAGGCCATGCCAGCGTGAAATTGCAGACTGCATGGAAACCGCAACCATCGTTGGAGATTTCGGGGATTTTTTCAGACTCTCGTTTCTTTTCGGGAAAGGTTCAACCTCCGCATTTTGCGCTTCTTGATGGTAGTGGCCATCTCATATCGGGATGCGAAGTAAAGCTACGAAGGTGGGTCAAACTTTTCATCCTGCTGGTCAATCGCCCTCCCGCCGAGCTTAACATCACCCGGCGATGTAGAACAATATGAAATTAATCTTGAGCCGCTCGACTAATAGGAAATTATCTCGGCCGTTCATGCAATGAACAACAGAAAAGTCACCCAGCGAGGATGCCATCCCATCCAAAGACTTTCGAATCTTGTTTGCTAGCTCCGCTGAGTCCACCAACTATGTTATTTCGTCGTCTCTGGGACTCCGAGTCTCTTCTCAAAGAATGGGCAGCCTATATTCTACTTCCCATATCAAAAAAGGGTGACAAGACTATGTGCCGACTACAGAGGTACCAGTCTCATCGATGTAGCAGAGCTCTTTACATCCATTTTCCTAAACCGCCTTGTCACTGTTTGGGAAGCACGAAATCGCTCTTCCTAGTGCGGCTTTCGTCGAGGAAGAGGTTGTGTTGACCAGATATTCACATTAAGTCAGATTCTAGAATAGCGGTATAAATTCCAACAACCCATCACGGCGTGTTTCATCAACTTCCGTGTAGCATTCAACTTCATAGACATACAGCCACTCCGGAGCATTCTTTGAAGCGACAGGATGCCGGAAAGTACTACTCGTCAATACCGGTACGCGTCCGCATCTACGGCGAAGAATTTGCAGAGTTCTTCCTTGACTCCTGTGCTCGTCAAGGTTACCCGCTGTCGCCGGTCCTACTTAACTACTTTATAGACTGGATGGTGCCTCATGACCTCAATAGCTTTCCAAAAATACAACAATTGTTGGGTCACTGACCCCATGTTCACCGATGAAATTACTATAATGGGAGAGGGGTTTGCAACTGTATAGTCGATTCGAAACTGTATTTTATATGAAGCCATGGCTGTTGGTCTGAAGATAAACACATTGAACGAAGTCGTTTCGGCGCTGTTTTGGTGGACCCCCCAAATGCATCAGAATCTTCGGGGTTGCATGCTTCAGGCACCGAGTTGACCACCTGACCCGAACGCTTTACGAAACGCTCCCAAACGACTCATCATCATCATCGCTCCGCTTTAAACAGCAAAGGAAGCCTCAACGATCGCTGCCGTTTTATTAGGGTCACATGTGTCTATAAAACCAAAGAAAATTCAAAGAGGACAGAGAGTGGAACTACACAGATGGGAAAAGATTAAAATGCCACTGCAGCCAACACACGGAACACAGACTAATTGTACAGACGCGCATTGTTCAATCGTTCTGATTTAATAGAATATGATAGCACGACTGCCACGGTTCGCGTTTCACTGCCATATCTTTCAGCGTCTCCAGCCAGCTAGGTGCCGGGTCTTTCGGACCCGAAGCAATAAGAGGTGAGACGAATACTTTACCTTAGTTTGCTGTACATTTTCTCATCCCGTGTTGCCACCTCATCTGTTGACCTCCACATGGCTTTCCCCGCTCCATGAGAGGAACCGGAAATAGGACACGATATTGTAGACGAGTGTTCGCCATACGCGTAGTCCACTGAGTTTAATACGCTGAAACAAGAGAGAGCCGGCACCTAGTACTAGATTCCCCACCTCCATATTACTCACCCGGTCACTGAATGCGGTCCTAGCCGTGCTACGTAGACATCGGTGGTCGAACACCTCTAACCAGCAAACATCTCCCACAAGTATACTCCGTGTTTCGCAACCTTACAACCGAACTGAACGCACTGTGGCACAGTACATACGACCTTTCAACATCAGTGTAATATTAGGCCGACGTCACAAGTGCTTCAATCCAGCGTAATCTGCTCGAGCCTTGGATATACGCATATTTACCTCCACTTCCGAGCTACCATCGTTGGACACACAGCTACCAAGGTAGGTGAAACGGTCCACAGTCGTAAATTCCTCTTCATCCAGTATCAAGTTCGGCGCTGCTGTTGTCCAGTCCTGTAACAGTACTTTGCAATTTGAAGGTGCAAAGCACATGACAAACCGAGGGACCAGCCTCGAGAGTGTATGATCCGCGGATTCGAACAGACACACAACGTCATCTGCGTTATCTGCATCAAACAGCTTCCCTCCATTTCCCAGTCTGACTCCTACATCTTTCCTAAAGTACCTTCCACCACCTCGTCCATGACGAAGTTGAACAAGAATGGAGAGCCGGGACACCTTTGTCGAACGCCACTAGTCGTTTCGAATGAAAGTGACAGCTTACTGTATACTCTCCATGTACCCTTCTTGATGATGGGTATAATCAGTGACTCACCCCACGATAGCGGCGGGATACGCTCCTCGTTCCAAATATCACGAAGCAAGGAGGTAAGTGACTTCACCAAAGGTTCTCCACCCAATTTGAAGGGAAATGGGGGAAGGTCGTCGGGACCGGCAGCTTTTCCCCTCTTCAGAAACCGAATATTCGCCTCCACTTCCAATTCCGTCGGGGGATCAAGTGACACCTCCCAAGGATTCACAGCTCCAGACGTCGGACTAGATACGATAGCGTATGGCCAGCTAAACTGGTCCTTGAAATGCTCTGCCCAACGGTCCAGTCTTTCCTGTCTACTATGGATGAGCTCTCCATTCCTATCGCACACGACTTCACTAACCGAAGTTCGCCGCCCACCACTGTCGCGTATAAGCTTGAACAGTCGTTGACTGTTACCTGAAGCGGACGCCACTTCAATCTCTTCGGCTACCTTTACCTACCAGTTTTTGCGGTCATTCTTAAGGCTTATCGTCAACTGACGCTGCAACTGTCGATGCATCTTATTCACCTCTTTTCACTTGCGAAGTATGCGTTTTTCCTCCATTAGACCCAGCGGCCCTTGCGAGATCCATTTGTCCAGTATGATTGACAGTTCTGGACAGAAACGTGGCGACAGTAGCTAACTGTGATACGGTCAGTCTGATTCAGGATATTTGTCGAGTTTGAGCGCCATGTCACCGTGCGGCGTGAACTGTCGGAAATTCGCACTACACAGGAATAGACGATTGTCTGCACAAAACTGGAGAAGCCTTTCTCCATTATCTGTTCTCTGAGCAGGCAAGGCGCACCGACTACCTAAACATGATTCGAATGCACCAAAATTTCCAACTTGTGCATTAAATTCACCTACTACGACAACAACGTCAGAGCCTTTGCTCTACCGAACAGGGATGACGAGCTCGTCATAAAACTCGTCTTTTTGCATGTCGGCATTGTGGTCTGTTGGGGCGTTTGCCGAGATAACAAATAAACTGCGCTTAACACTACTAGCCTTCCGGAAGCCGACTGATTCGTGCATTCTCAAGGCACACAAGCGACTGTTAACTGGGATCCAGTCTAAACGGGCTGCTTCAGCAATCTCACCCAAGACTATTCCTACACTGCGTTGACCCACTCACAGCTTGAGCTGCTTCGTCTTCTGAAATGTGAAGGAAATATGTTGACGATACTTTAGGTACAGTTAGATGCGTTATTCTACTCGAATACTAAATTCATGTTTCACGGACGCAGCGGACGTCGGTCGAAAGTGAGTCCACTGTCAGAGTTAAGCGCTCTTGTCGGGCAGTCCCTGTGAGAGTGCGTATATTGAAGAAACCGTGATTCATAGGTTGATTAGGTTTGGGGAGATGTGAGCTAACAGACTGAAAACCACCTACCACAGTATTTTACAATGAACCGTTGCGAGTATCGGTTGTTATCATTGGGAAACTTATGGATAGGCGGAGGGGGGCAAAGAAATGTGGTCGGAGACAGGAGAGACAGGTTGAATAAAAGAGAAGGGACTCTGATCAGTAGTATGGTGATCACTGCCCACTCTGCACGACGCAATGGGCAGCGCGGTCCTGATTATCCTGCGCGACGAACGATGTGGCTTGGAATTATTTGTAGGCATGTAACTCATGGGGATTGATGGGCGGGTGCTGCTGTGGAGTCGAGCCGCTAAGCAGAAGAACGATTAGGGTTCTCAACCGAAGCCTTTGGCTCTGACAAGAACCCGGCCGCAATGCAGCGCGGGTGTATGGCTGAATGTGAGCAATCCCGTTGTGAATTTTAAACTGCTATGCGGATCAGAAGCTGTGCACTGCACGGCAAGAGTGAGTAGCAGTGAGGAAATCCCGAGAAGCGATCTGGCAATGTCACTTGGTGGGCTAGTAAAAAAGCCGAACATCTTTAACTGCAGCCGACATGCAAAATCACAAGGGTATTGGTACAAAAGTTGAAAATTAATTTGTACATGTGGAATATTTTGTTTACATTTGGATTACTTTGTTAAGATCGCTGATAGTTTTCCAATGGTAGCAGCATTTGTGTAGAAATTGCCTGTGATGTAGTCAACTTTGTCCAGTACATGTATCCCGAGCTTGTTCCTTTCGGCGACCGGATAGATCACTTCAGTTCAGTCAGTCATTCGTCACGTATATTGTTACTGTGGTTTTGGCGAAGTCAGTTTTCTGTGTAGATCGAGGCGTAAACTATAAACATGCAGATTGAAAATAACAGAAAACGAGCTCACGTGCAAGTACCCTATTTTCTGTGGTGCCCGGTGCTTCAGACATGAGTAAGCCAGGTTATCGAGTCCTATCCTGATCTACCGGAATTTTTGGCATTTAACTATTTAACTAGGTATGCCGTCAATGAATATTACGCAGAGCTGGCCCCGTATTGTTCCGAATGTTTCCATCCTGAAATGCTTAGAAAGAACAGAAGCACAATTGTGGCCCGGTCGGAATTTGGTCCGAGTATGCCAACAGAATGCAAGCTCTTCGTTAAATGTCAGTCCTTTTCAAACCTAACGGTGTTGTTGCTACAGTGAGGTGTTACAGGCTATGGCTCACATGTGTAGTCAGCGCTGAAAATTAAAGCAGTTGAAACAAAAATGAATCATGCATTTACGTCAGTAAGACTCGTATTAGTCTCACGGCACAATTAACGCATGTTTTTTTTTGGAAGGCCGTCAGTCGACCATGTTATTTGCTTCATCTTACCTTTTCGATGCTGTTCCCATGTTTATTTGTACACCATTTTTAATATCAATGTGTGGACGGAAAAGGCCTTGTAGGAGCCGATAAATAATCACTTTTCCGTTCTTGATTTCGTCGTTTCTTCCAGACTAAACTTTCCTTTTACTATTTGGTCTGCTCAGTAGTTGGACTGTCGTGGTTTCCCTCTCTGCTGACCTGACATTTGTAGTTTTGTTCACGATATGCTTGTTTCCTGTTCTTCGTCCTGCAATTCACATCGTAAGCACCGTACTGGACCATTCTTTTAAACGACGCTCCGAAGCGTCGTTGGTAGCTATGCAAAGTGCTTCTGCCAGTTATGAACAGCCGGTCGAAGCAGTTTTTGGTAGGGGTGCTATGGATACCATCTTTGACGGGAAGTTGTAAACGTTTGAACCTCCGTTTGCAAACATTTTGACTAAACCGTTGATTTGAAACCTTTGTGATGATTTCATCTGGATGTCTTTAATTTCTGCTAATTTGAACCCTCAGTGGTCAGGCAGCGTGGGACTTCCGGGCTCACTGGCGAATTGTTGATGCCCATTCAGGTAAGGTTTACTCGCGTATTTCTACCACTATGTAATATTATTGCCGCGAAACCGGTCGTGTGCTCCCGGGCAAATTTTGTTCACGCATCCAGATACTACTTCCTGGTTCTATATATACATACGTATATTCTGGGGCATTCCGCCCTCGTTCCCAAGGTTGGCTCAGCCCAACTGACAAAGAATTATCAACGAATCACAGTCGTGATTCTTCTGTGGACTCTTCGACGAAGAGCTTCCATGCACACTCCTGTTGCTACAGATTCGATTGTGGTGAGAAATATCAATCAATTCGGAGTGTACAAGTATGTGGATGTTTGGACAAGAGAGCATCGGGTACGCATACCTGACGAGCGACAATAACCGCGAAACCGGTCGTGTGCTCCCGGGCAAATTTTGTTCACGCATCCAGATACTACTTCCTGGTTCTATATATATATGTATGTATGTAAACTTTCACCGAATTGTACTAATTATAGAATCAACGGTATAACCAACAAGGAGAGATAAAAGGCACCGAAAGAATGAGAAAATATTCTTTTCTCCTTCCACCTTACACACTGAGGATCCTAACTCACAGTCGAAGTCGTTGGGGTGAATGTTATATGGCCTGTCTGTAGAACTCGTGACTCGTACAGAAGCATCAAAACAACAGAAAATCACGTTAAAAATGCATAATTTTTTTTAAATGTTACATTGGCGTGGTGCTAGTTTTCAGACCGGCGTAAAATGTATATAAGCTGACTACTTCCTGATTTCTCCTACTCTACCTAGCACATGCGAAATAGCACCACTTTCACCTGCAACCATGTTCTCGAGGTAATTAAAGCTGTCACCTACTGCTTACGGATCATAGCAGCCTCAGGTTGCTGACACTGTTGAAAAAACATTGTGCATTTCGAGGATATAGAGCACATCGTATTTTGGTGTCCTAATAGGCGAGATGTTCTAAAAATGTGCATAAGCAGGGCGGATGTCGGCTAAGGATAACATCTTGTTCGCATATCTAAATTGTCCATTCAAGTTGAAGATTTCATTGAATTAGTTCTTCTGCCTTGACGTTTTCCGCGGCATAATTTTTGCACATTTACTCCAGCGCGAATGTCGACATTTGGGTGGCAACCTCAGTAAATGTTTGTGCTGTAAATTCGGGCCGATGAATCTCTCAACTGATTGACCGACCATTCGTTAACCTATTAATGTCATTGGGTTCCCATTTTCCTTGTTTAGAAATTGCTGACGGCTTTTGACGTCTTGCTGGAGAATCCCAAACATCCTCTTGACCCGCAAATCTGGAATTGTAAACCGAATCAGATAAATCTGGTTGAAGTAAGTGTCAATTTTTGGATGTGCTTTTTTGTTCCTACTTTAACTCGGATTATTCGCTAAGTGCTATCCACCTGTGATGACTGTCGCAAACATGCGGAGAGAGACTTTCTAAGTTAATGCGTCGGACTGTTTTTTTCCTGCACTTAAACATGACGGCAAAGAGTTTGCACCTTGACGTAATATAACGACTGGCACACCTCCATCATCCAATGAGCTACACAGAAAACTTGTCCTAAATTGGCTATTCAGACATCCTTGGAATATCAGTAGATAGAAGCCTGATGAATTAGTCTCCTGGTGATCTAGGTTAGGGATCGATTTCAGATGGCATCTTACTCGATAAAATCAGTGAGGCAATAACTGTTCCAAGTAGATGGGCTGCAACCCAGCCACTCCCCGCTGCCTAGCGAGTAGGCTCTTGTTAGAAACAAAGGCTTTGTTTGTGAACCGTCGTCGTTCTGCTTAGCGGCCGGATTCCGTAGCGACGCGCATTCACTATCTTCCATCGGGTACCTAGTCACAGGTAATTTGTAGTGCATCGGTCGTTGCAAGGGATCACGAAGATCGCACTGCCCATTTTGTCGAGCAAAGGATTAGTGACAACTGTTGCTGCTTAGAGTTCTCTCTCTTTTATTCTGTCCTCAACCACCCATCTTTTTACCCTTTAATACCTTTAACAGTGAAGCTGTAGAGTACATTTTCAAGAATATAATAGAACCTGGGAGAGAGCACCTGAGTACGTAAGTTGGCCGACGGGGAGTGAACTCTAATTCGCGACTTTCAGGTTGAAATGCCAGGATGTTGGCCACTTGATCACCGTCGGCGCTGCCCGCTGATAATGCTTCCACAGATGGTGTGTCCGATGCTCGCAACGGTTCATTGTCAGTTAGCGTCATAAATGATTTCTCTTATCTGGTCGGTTTCTGAATCTCGGCCCCTTTAACTTGCATACCCTTATGCAAGCTGTTCAATACCCTTGTCTAGCCCTGTCACCGGATTCATCGGCGGTTGATATATGTTGCGTCAGTGAGACGCGAATTCGACTTTCGGATAATGCGATTCAATTGATTGCGTCTGGTTTGCTATCACTCTAATTTCTGTGCACTTCAGAAGACGAAGCAGCTCGTGCCTATACTCAGTGCTCTATAGGACTAGCCTTGACTGGCAAGGCTGATGCGGCCTTTTTAGGCTGTATCTCGGTTACTACTGGTTTATATGCTTTAACACTAGTAATCAAAGATGTGGGATCTTTCAAGAGTCTTCTGAATTACGTGGAGTAAAAACACCAGCGCGCGATCTGTAACGACATGAATAAGATGCGATGTCATTTACATAGACAAAATACGAAACGCCCTAATAAGGATTAAAGCAGCTAAAGAAATGGTAGCGGCATCCGCTTCGCGTAATAGGCAGTGCGGCACGGGTGTACTGCGAATTGTGGTCAGTAAAAAAATTATAAGTTGGAAGTAGAGAGACTATCCGTGACGAACGGTAAAGGCTCTATTGGTCGAATATTTCAAGGGGCAGTTAAGCCTGCGGCGTGCTGATGTAGCTAATCCGATGGCACTTGGAAGGGTAATGGATTCTGATTCGGTTTATCCACTACCCTGAGCAGGAATCAACACTTCTGCGGTGACATCGCATCGGTTACGTCGGTCGATAATAGGAGCGAAAACGTCACGAGAAAGTCGATGCGTAACGCGAGATCTAGTTTTTCTCACTGGAGTTAGTGAGACCCGGAGATAGCAGACCCGAGATAGAGTCGATTGAAGACTTGCGTCCGGAGCTAGAGTGGACGTGCTTCCTCCCATTTTCCCGTTATAAGACAGCATTAACTGCGAATTCTTGGGTGTCACTTGATTCCAAAGCAAAGTTGTAAGACGAGTCGAGCATTCGATTGAATAAGCAGTCGGTTCCGAAGAATATCCTTCTCTTTCAAGCTGCAGATAATCTGTAGAGACTACTTACTTGAAATCTTGAGCTAGCAAATTATTTCGTTGTCATTAGAAAAATCACGGATTGTGTCTATTTTTACGAAAAGAATGTCCAATGATTACATTAATCATCGCGGGATCAGTTTAATCCCGATATTTCCTAGTTATGAGCGTCGACAATGCTGAGCCTTCGGACACCAGTTTGCGAGGGGAACGCCCACGAACGGCAAGCCGGTTACAGCTCAGATGGAGGTTGCATCGACCAGACGTTTGCCCTTCGCCAGTTAACTTGTAGCACGCCACACTGTTACTCAACACGCATAGTTCTTCTGCTCGACTCGAAACATGCATTCGGCTCAGTTGATCGAATTGCGCTATTCAATACTGTTTACTTAAAAGGTATTCTACGGATGTTGGTGCATCTGCGGAGATTATTGTTCTCACATACCTTTTGCTGCCTATTAGTGTGCATTAGACTGCCAAGTTCATCCGAAAAGACCAGTCGTATTTGACACAAATGACCCATCTCTCCGTTCTTGCTAACTTCGTCAGTAACGAATTAGTGGAGGATTCTTTAGGTCTTCGAGAGGTAGGCGTCGAACTGACATGTTGAAAAATCTTATGGCCTAGATTATGCAGGCGACCTTGTTTGCTCGTTCGAATCTGCGGAACATGTGCAACGTATGGTAAGCCTTACACCTTCAGGACTGGACGACAGTACTACCGAACTTGACACTGGACGAGGAGGAACTAACGAGTGTCGACCGTTTTATTTACCTCGGCGATTGAGTGATGAAGGATAGTAGCACGGTGATAGAGGAGAGAATGTATAAATGCAAGGCTCGAGTGGCGTAGGCTGGATTGAAGGACTTGTGTCGTTGACGTAAAATTTTGCTGAAGTTGAAAGGTTGTGTGTATTATGCCTGAAAACGTGAGGATGAAAGGCGACCAGCGGCGCTCATGTTGCCAGTTTCTGTCGAATCAGAATGATTGAAAGTGGGTGCACTTGTACAGTTAAACTGTGCATTCCGTGTTTTGGTTTATGCTGTTTGCAGCGTGGCTTTTGACTCTGAGGTTTATCCTTTGTAATATAAATCACTTTATGCCTGTTATAAAAGTTATTTCTAGCACTGTTTTGCCTGATATGAAACAATGGCACATTGTTTCACAGTATAGGAAGCGGTGTCTCTCAGGTTGCCAAATGCACAAGTCGTACACGGCGGCGTAATTCGAATTTCGGACATTGGCGTCCGGAGGCTAAGATGTTGGTTGTTGGACTGTTGTCCCAGCTGCTGAAAATCTTGAGTCCGATTCAATGTGGTGGTGCCATATGTGGCCCGTTCTTACGCACAGTGCATTTAAAGCTCAAGGGATAGAGGTCAACATCAAAGATGGTGGGAATACTCAAAAATATAACATTTTAAGGATCTAAGTGTTTGGGCAGTTCGTGACGAATGCAATACTCCAAAAATAATAAGACGTCTGATCTCAAACTATTGAAATGGATCAAGGATTATTGCGATGGGATAGAAACTCCGGATAGGTGAATATAAGGTAATACTGTTGCTTTATGGCCAACTGCTACTACGGATTTTGTAATACTTGCATTATATCCTCGTGAAAATGGGAAACCAGTTGATCCTTGGTTGCTTTATCCTTAAACGGTTGCATTACGGTGAACAGTGCTTACCCAACTTCTGTAGCTATTAAACTATACTCGCACAAGAGTTAGTTGCTTGTTCATTCGTTTTCGCTTTGATGTTGTTCTCATCATTGAAACAAATTAACTATCCTTTCGTACCACTCATAGCTTGAAAATGAGCTAACGAGCCGGTTGAGTTGCGCAGATCCTTCCACTTTGGAAACCACTTTGTGCACACTTTTCTCCTCTCTGGCTTTGGACTCAGAAGAAGGAACACTTTGTGGTTCGCAAACCCTACAATTTGTATGTCAAGTCATCTTGAAATTTCACGTACGTTCCACACCGTAAATCAGCGGTTTTTTTCCAACCACGAATCTCACATTGATGTGCTCCGGTTTCATTTTTCACCCCAAAGCACTGTCAACTCGAAAGGTAAACAGACGAAAAGTGGAAAAGGTCAATCGCAAAATATTTGGTCAAAGAACTTCTAAGAAAAGAATGATTTCACGTCTTGGAATTCCACTGCCTGTTGCATTCAGTATCCCCATCCATTGCTTGAGAGGGGACGTCATAGACTTCAGCCCTATAGACTAACTAGATTTACACAAAGTAGTCCGTTGGCTTCGGTTTTCATACCTTGTTCCCTGTCATTGGTGGAATTCGAAATGTACTCTGAACAAATCTTGTGTTTGTCATGACCGTTGATATTCTTGCTCATTCTCTTTGCCTCCCTTGTTTGCCACCTCTTTCTTCAGGTGAGTCACATCAACAAACCTTTGCCTGCAAATCTTGTGGACATCGTGAACGACATGCTCAGTTCACCAAACTGCAAATTCTTCGTGCTTGACAAGCTCGTCCCCACGGTTGTTTTGGTTACCGGTAATTATTGCTAAATTCCCATGATTCCTGCGTTGGTCGATTGGTCTGCCAAAATCGTCATGCTTCTGGCTCACTTGCGAAATTTGGTTTGTAGTCGCACATGTAAATGATCCCAGTAGCCGTAGCCGTCATTGTGCATTGGCAATTTCTGGTCTACAGGGTTCGATTTTTATCTGTTGTGTAACCATATCTTCGATCATTTAGGTTTTACTGTCAAGATGAGGGCTTGTGACATTGGTCTGTTGCCTGTTGACATCCTGATTAAAGGCGGTAATTCACAGTAATTCACCGTCACATTTATAGCCGCAGCGTTATCCTGTTCGGCTGATTGACGCGCTAATCAATTGGTCAGTTCATTTCTGAACCTTTAGGTTGCTGTTGGTAATCCGCAACTTATTGTTAGTTTGTATGAACGATATTTCAAATGACGGGGAAGGCTACCTAAAGTCCAGTGAGATGGCTCGCTCTCTTGGCGCACCTAAGGATGTTTTCATTGAGTTGTTTAACTTTGCGCTAGGGCTCACTGTCCTAGTGTTAAATAGCCCAGGTTTCGGGGGCGGTGACCCACATCAAGTGGTCGTAAGTGAGTGTTAGTAACAATTCAACCTACAATGAATGCATTGCTGTTCGCCCTTAAATTGGATTGGCGTTTTAGGGGTTCCCACTTTCAGTTTGGTATTTATCCGGTTTTTTAGACCCATAACCTGTTGTGAATTTGCTTGGTTCTCCATCAGTCTGATGGTCCTGTTGTTTGAGGCCATGAAATGCCACGGTTCGACAGGACTCATGTAGAATCATTTAGCACTAGAATCCAAGCAGTTATACTTCCGAACCACTAGCATTTTTCGGGAGATTCCTTTGCGAACTTGCTCAGAGTTTCGTATTCGGTCTATTTTTTACTTAAATTTCTTGCCGCGTTTTTGCTTGGTGATTTAACTGCGTTAGGATGTACAGAATGATTACTCCCTCCTCGCATGGTTCGTCTTCCAATCCGCCTGTCCAATTTTGTCGTTTTAGTTTGACTTTGTTTAAAATGTGCATTCAGATAGTTCGGTGCAGATTGCTCTGCTAGCGCTACCTTACTATAACAATTCATTCAATCCGCAACTTTTTTCTTCCTTTTTTTAGGTCATCGCCAGTGCAGTTTTATAATTAACCTAATTGGAAAACTTTCATTTGATGACAAGAGCAGACTTTTACAGTAAGTTTACCGATCTTGATGAAACTTGTTTTAGGTCTTAGTGAACCAAACAACACCTTAAACTGGTGAACTTCTTTATTGATATTGTGTGGTGAATCACCTAGGTGATCCGCCGGCCGATGCGCAGACTAGTTTGTTTATCCTGCTCGCAGCCAGGCCGTAGGTTGATGTATTGGTAAAAGGTCTAAATCTTTAAGTTGATTAAATGAACATCAGCTGCGTCCAACAAGATTCTTCCAGTCCGATAGCTTAAAGTCAAAGGCATTGCAACCAGGTTTACACCTGTGTGTGTGTGTGTGTGTGTGTGTGTGTGTGCGAAAGGAGAGGGAGCAACATCAGTTGACTGTCTAGTGGCGCTTACGTGTGCGTGCGTGTTCACTTGTACATTACTGAGTCAGTTGAACCCAACCAATATGGTCAGCTTGGGAGTTTCCATCGGAATGTCTCTGATTTTTAGTCGATATTATGTCAGGGATTTGTATAATTGTTACTTTTTATGTCAAATTCATGAGGATGGCCCTGTTGCACTACTCTGACCTTTGGAATTGGTGTGTTCCGTCATTGAATCACCACATCTGTTCGATGTACACGCATTAGATAACCAGTTGATGCGCATTCATTCCGTTGTCATGGTTGCTGGCGCTCAGCGTCTCGTCTAATAACTGAGACCATTTTCTCAGTAGCGAGATATTGAAGGATGCACCCAGCAACTTGAGACGACCTTCAATCTGTCCAAGTTGTCTCAAACCAGTTGGCCGACGATGTCACTATATATGATAGGCACTTTACTCCCTCGAAGCGCAAAGTACGTCTCCATTGCTGACAAGTAGATACCCCTACACTCATTCCTTGTGGGGAACTTTTAGAAATAATCAGCAGCTTTACACACTCGAAAGATTACATTTCTGTTGGCGGGAATGTCAACGACGACATCTCTACGTATCTCTAAGGCTCTGGTCTTTAACAATCTCTGTACCTGCGGTACCGTCGCGACATCAGGCTTTCCCTGAAAGGTAGAGTCTACAGCGCTGTAGTTCGTTCAGTGCTCCTTCACGAATGTGAAATTTAGCCAGCTCGAAAGGAAAGCCTCGGACGAGTATGATGGCAACAACACATCAATAATGACGAGGTGCGAAGAGGATTACTTGGGATTGACTGTGCATCACAGAGGATTTGTTTCTATAAGTCGACCACGGCGGTAGGCTACGCATTCCGAATGTCCGCTATGCGTCTGTCTCACTGCGATTTATTCGCGCACGTTTGTAAGGATTGGAAACGAGATCGTTGTGGACAACCGACGACTTAGAAAAGGAGTTTGAAAAGCTTTACCTCCAGTTTAGCCGCAGTGGGACCCTGTCGTCCCCTAGGCTGGAACAGAAACGCCAACGAAGACCGCTGGTTAGTGACGCTGGCGGGTACGGCTGGAAGCCGGAATCAGCAGCGTCAATACTTTTTGGAACGGCATGGTGACTCCTCACCTTTCCCCTTTTCAGGTATATAAAAAAACACGAAAAAATTCCTAGTATGATACAACTTCCAAAAAAATATTCCCCAACTTCCTGTCCATCGCTTTGTCCACTTATTATCAGTATCGTTATTATTATTATGACAACCATTACCTTTATTATTTCGTGGTCCCTTTGGCTCAACGTATATACTAGATTCGTGGTATATATCATCATCGTTCAGCGGTAAACAACAAGGCGAACCTGACCGCTGTCTTTCCCCAGAGTTACACATCTCTATAAATAGAGTGAATATCCAACCGGAACAGAGAGTGGACCTACACAGGCGAGAAAAGATAAGATACTGCTGCAGCCAACACACAAAACACAGTCCAACTGTACAAACACACGTGTTTTCAATCATTCTGATTCGATAGAAAATGACAGCACGATCGCCACTGTTCACGGTTCACTGCCATATCC
>LUCM01004075.1:48828-85639 GCA_008360955.1 Fasciolopsis buskii
GATCGTCCACATTGATGCTGGTCGAAGTTCTTAGTCCCTCGGATAGTTTCTGTTCGTAGCTGTTGCGAACAGCCGAATCAGACAAGCGTTCGACAGTCAATCGGGTTTGTGGCCTGCGTCGATGGCCATTCAGCTGCAGCAAAAATCGCATTAAAACTAACGCATGGTCCGATTTGACGTGCGTGGTATATATATATATATATATACATATATATATATATACTGGGTAAGGGCTGTTAGCGACCTCTTCTTTGGTGATAATGAAATATGGAAGCGGTAGCTCATGTATCCAGTTGAGTTACGCACAGGCTCCCGAGTTACTTTCGCATTGTGCATTGTGTTGGACATTTCGTTTACCGATAAATAGCTTTATTGACTCTTCACCAGACCTTGAAGTGAAACTATGCTTTTTGGCTGCTAGGGTCATCGTCATTTCATGGCTTTATTTGGCTAGTCACTGTGGTTGGAAGAAAGAATTGCTGTTGACTCGTGAATGTTTTTGCTCTTATTGTGTGCTTCACGAGGTACACTTTATTATTATATGTAGGCATCATACGTTTTGCCTCAGCTATTGTTTTCAGTCGTACACTGTCAGATTGACACTACCGGATGGGTTCGTAGACTTATGGTAAATGAGTGTCTTGCCTATTAGAAGTGAGCACTCAGGGCCGGAGAGGAGAGCTAGACCTAAAGCACCTCTGGTATCCGTCTGATGTTTCACGGAAGTTGAAAGGTCGTGGTTAGGGTGTCGTGGTGCGCTCCGTTCTATTGTGTTGTCGTGGAACATGGAATTTTACGTGTTGAAGACGTTCTTTGCTCGGACGTTTCCGATCATCGATGTTTGCTTAGTATCGCTAGGTTTGAATTAATTGGCCGGGAGAGCATAGATGAGGTTAGGAATATAGACTTGGGTACCTGTTCAAAGTATACTCAATTAAAGTTTATGAAGCGCAGTAAGCTTCGTTTGCTGGGCCACGTTATTTATGCTGCACATTCGTCTACCGTGCCGTGTCCTGTATTCCGTTCCTGCTTTAGGGTGGGAAAAGCCACGTGAAGGTAAACATTTGACGTGACAGCGCGGAACGAAAGTGTTAAGCGAAGTTAGGTAACAGAGATGTTTCCCACCTTGGGTGGTAATATGGAAAGACGTGGCAGCGAACAGTGTTCAGTGGCGCTTGTGCTATTACTTTCTGTCGAATCCGAATGATTGAGAACAAGTGCGCTGGTACAGTTAAACTGTTTATTCCGTACGTTTGCTGCTGTGGTATTCTCTTCTCTTCCCGCTTCTGCGAGTGCACTACTTTGTCGTTTGTTCGAGTTCCAAAGTGAAACTTGATGAGAAACTCGATGTTCAGTGAGGTTTGTCTTGCCGTTTAAAACTAATCGAGATGGTTGATGCTGATGGTGAAGTCCGTAGGCTGTTGTGTCCTTTAATATATCTTACATCCACCCAACTCCCACCGGCAGAAATGCAAGGTAGGGTCACGGATCATTTCCCGCGCTGTAATAATATGCCCACAAATGTAGCTGAGTGGGAAAATTAGCCAGAGTAGAAAGAGGTTCGCATTAGTTCCCTTTTCTATAGAGTAAGACCGATTGCGCGAAGTGCAATCTTACGTTTACCCATTAATTCCGAGTCCAAAGTTTAAGGACTGCTCGTTCAAAGTACCTTGTCTGACACAGTTTTTTCATTAAAAATCCTACCGCATAAGTTAAAGCCACCAAAATGATCTATGATTACCTTATGGCTGTGAAATGTTATATTTAAAGTGCATTTCCTGAATCTTTTCTCATCCAATTTAAAGGACTTTTTAAACGCATATGTTCGAAATAGTGATAGCCAAGTGAATTACAAATCTGTTTCACCAAGTTAAAGGACCGAATCAAAGGTCCGCCGGCTCGTAACCATATCTGATTTATTGAATTCTTGTGTGATTCTATATCATTCCAGTACTCGGGGTCAAGTATTGTCGGATCTCAGTGCACTAGGCCCTAGCCCATGCTGTATCCTCCCTTCACTGCATCCGAGTATCAAGCGTTGAATAAACGCACGGGTTGAAATAGGACAACTTAGTATACACCAAATGCAAGCCGTGATGAAGCTTAGCATTACAGTAGATAAGAAAAATAAAGCTCCAATGAGGTGTACCGAAGTCACCTGTACGAAGTTAGAATGTGTAACTGTCTCATGAGTAGTTTTAGATTTGTAAAACTACGAAACGTTAAAAATGAGGAAGATTTTTCATTGCACAATCCTCAACCGTGTTCGTTCGACCAGCCTTTCGGTGTGGTATTAGTTCTACTAATTCCAGTTCTGTTGCATCTTTTTCATTAGTAGACGTGACGTGTGTATAGGTTAGGGAGGGAGTTGTTGCTTCTGAAGTAGACATGTATAACGATGATCAACCAGGTTGTCTAGGTAAAATAGCCAAACATTGTAAGAAGGGCAGTTCTGGTAACTGAGCCTTGTCATCTGACGGACTTTTTCGGTCTATAACGTCGAAACAAAACTGTTTTTGTTTTCAGCACTTTATGCAACAGTACAAGCTCATGGCCATTGGAGACATTTCCAATCATACAAAACCTACTTGATATGGTATGTCTCAGGGAAATGGATACGTTTTTTAGTTTCTTATATTCTTTGAGTGAACGTGATCATCATGTTATTGGTTCGGTTTCATCACAATGAGGAAATACGAATCGTTCCAACGTACCATGGTCTCGTCTGAATGGAACATTGTCGGCCTTGATTTTTAAGCTTTTATTTGTGCAGTGCACAATACTCTGTTATGGATCGTGTTAACCGACCGAGCTGCGCACACGAAACGAAGATAGTAAAATGCCGCCTGGGCACACGGATTCAACTACACTATTAGCCGATCATAGAGCGCCGGGTGTTTTTTGTTTGCCAGTGCGCGGAGGACCAGGTTAGCACGCAGTCAAAAGGAAGATGGAATTAGTGTTCGATTAATTTTCTATTGTTCTTAATAACAAATATGAAATACACAGTAGTCGGTTTTCATATTTCATCCACTCTCATAATTGTTTACCACGGTGTAATAATCAGTGATCTTCCAACGAGTGAAGCCATTCTCTTCGGAGAGTTTTTTAAGGTTTTCGGTTTACAGGCTTTTTCCCTAGCTTTCTTATTTTCATAGTTACTATCAATAAAAATATCGTTTGATATTTTTCACCCGCCGAAACGCACCCAGTCGGACAAGTGCCGTTAACCAAAAATTGTCAAAAAATTGCTAGATGTTATGGTATGATCCGTTTTGGTAAAACTGTTGTTTATGTGACCTTGCCTGGTGTGTTTTACTGTCCCCATGCCCTGCCACTTGTTTGCTTTTTGCTGATGCTTGATCGTAGTCGTGCACCTAATTGAATTCCTTTGGATTGACTAAATTAGATGTACTGCTCGTCCAGCTAACGGTTTGTGTGTCGTACTTTTATTTGTTCTGAACATCGAGAAATTGATCAGCTGAGTTTGCTGATCTTGCTTTGAGGAGGGGACTTGAGGCAAAACTGCAGGCTAACAGACAATCCACCGTTGGGTTATTGCAGTTGGAATGGAACGGGGAAGGCGGAGATGCGAAGGTCGGAACCCTGCCGCCCTCGTTGCAGGTGCTGATTGCGTTATTGGCGCGGAATTCAAGTGGTTTCCACATTGAATAGAGTAGTTATGAGGCGAGACTGCGGCATTCGCAGTTTGATTTCAGATCGAGGTACTACAGATGGTTTAGCCTACAAGCAGTCCACCTCACTGGGCAAGCGATCCTAATGGTGACTGCCCAACCGTCCCACTTGTTTGTTCTATACCTCAGAGTGTAGACTTTTGGATGCGTAAATGTCCGCACTGCAGTCAAAAACAATGAAAACATAAAGCAGTTACACTCATCATCTTGTAAGAAAAGAAGAAAATCTCGTTATGTAAATGATTTGTGCATTTGTGATAGACATCTCAGGTAGTCGAGTGAATCACGATCCCGGTTGGTCATGTTGCTTGGTACATGAGGGGCAGTGGAGTTTGTGGAAGTATTGATTTTGAGAATATGAAACGAAAATCGGATTGTCAAAATGTGTACGCCAATTCGAGAGTTCATCGAGCAGAGAGCATGCGGAATCTCAAGGCATTTCGTGAGGACACTTTTTGCATTTGGATTAGGGTTTATCACACAATCTAATTTGACAATTTGTTTTCTAGTATAAAGCATGCGACTAATAATTGACAGTTCCCGGCCGAGAATTCTGGGGGAAACCTGCAAAATTAACAAGGGAATAGTAAAGAAAAGTTGGTAAACAAAACGGCAGATGGTGCTCTGTTTCACTTTGTAGTCTCGTAGCTTTCTGACTTGCAATGATAACTCTTCAAAATTCTTTGCACAAGTGGAACTGTGAGAAATCCACCTTACAATTTTGGCAAAAACAACCCCTTCATAATGCACGGAGCTAACTCTCTAATCCGTGTTTCTGAATTGATGAACGGCGGTTCACATGGTCAATCAAAATGAGAGGGAGAAACGATTACATGTACTATGATTTAAACTGGGTCGTGCAGTACAGTCGTATTCAGACGTTTTTGGGAAATCCTCGAAGTCTTCATTATTAGAAACTTGACAGAAGCCAGCATCTCAAACGTACATTAACAGATAAAGAAAGAAACCAGTTAACAAGTCACTGTTGTACGTGATAAGCATGCGCTGAAGTACTCCTTAGTTCTTAACCAGCGGTTTTGACGTTTCACCGCCCAGTCGTATGCGCAGGGTTCTGCTGGTTAAATAACCAGATAATCCTGTCAATAAGAGCCTGGGACAACTCAATGTTTCAAGTTTGTGAGGTGGGAGAAACTGTTGGACAGAATCGAATGTACGTAAATGCTCCAAGGAGACACAACATACATATTTCGTCTACGGACTTATGAACGTGATGCGCAAGGGAGGCGACAGAGTGCGAAGTGAACGTACTGGATTTATAAATAAGTTGAAACGGCTACTCAGGCGGGTTAATCGTAGAACGCAGACGTCTAGGTACGGTGCGCTATCTCATCTTAACACCGAAGGACGTTGGGCCAACGGCGCGAAAGCATTTGGCTAAAGCAGTGGAATTCTTAGAATGGAAACAATAGAAACAGAGGACAGGCTGAACGATGTGTTAGTTGAAAAAGTAGAACCACAGAACTGTGCCTCAGTAGAAATGAAGGTAGGCTGTCAGAACAAATGCCTGCGGTAACTTTGATGTTGCGAACAAGTTAAAACATCTGTTCTCTGTTAGAAGGTCGTAATCTTATACAACTGTAACTGGGATGTTGTTAGAACAGTGGATGAATGTGCGACTAATTCTGTCCTCATCCGCCGAACATTTTAGGAGCCTTTATTCCTCCGCGCACAACTGTCGAATGCTTTACTACAGGGATTCGCTGCTGCAACCACACAGAAGTCATTATCACCATCACCGTTCAGCGTTAAACAGTAACGCGAACCTCACTGACCGCTGTCTTTCCTCAGAGTTGCACGTTTCTATAAAAAGAGTGAATATCCAAGGGGAACAGGCAGTGAACCTACAAAGGCGGGAAAAGATAAGACGCCAACACACGGAACACAGTCTAACTGTACAGACAGACTTTTTCAATCATTCCGATTCGATGGAAAATGACAGCACGATCGCCACTGTTCACGGTTCACTGCCATATCCTTCAGTGTCTCCAGCCAGCTAGTTGACGAGTCTTTCGGACCCCAACCACGAAGGCGTGAGACACCTACTTTACCTTATTTTGCTGTACATTTTCTCACCCCGCGTTGCCACGTCATCTGTTGACCTACACATGGCTTCTTCCATTCCTTAGGAGGAACACAAAATAGGGCACGGTATGGTAGAGGAGTGTTCGTCATACGCAACACGTGACCGAACCAGCGTAGTCTACTAGGTTTCATACGCTGAAAGGTATTCTCAGAATTGGCACCTAGTACTAGATTTCTGACCTCTACATTACTTACCCGGTCACCCCATCCAATCCTGGCCATACTACATTGTCAAAAACCTCTAACCGACGAACATATCCCACACGTATACTCCATGTTTCGCAACCGTACAACAGAACTGAGCGCACTGGTCGAGCCTTGGATATACGCGTGGTTGCCTCCACGCTTCGCCTGTGGAGGATTATCGAGCATGCTATGATGCAAAAGTGAGAGCAGCAAACAACAATGAGCATGTCTTTTTGCACAAATGCCTTATTCGCGCTAAGCCCTCTGCACTTTGCCGGACAGACGTTAAAGCAATGAAAAACCCAGTGGAGCGACTATCACTGCCATGGACAAATCACAGCTCAACTGATCCACCGCAAGCTGACAAGAATTTCTTTCTTTCTGTAATCGATCGAAGTTTTATAGTAATTTTATCCTGTTAAAGTCCAATATTCAGTAGCATTTCGGTGTCTCCTGCCGGTATAAAACCGAGGCTCACTCGTTTACATCATCATCCTCGTTGCTGCATGCCCCGAGGGTTACTTCTTATTCCTCTGCAGTTTATAGTGAATTTTCTAGAAAAAAATGCCCCGTTTTGTCATTCGCTTTGGGGAGCACAGACATCCGTTGGTCGATTTATGCGAAAAATTCCAGTTTGTTTATTCCATTGGCTACGATTTCACTTTTCTGGGCGTTGTGTAATTTGCATCGCATCCTCTGACACTCTTTTTGTCTACATTAGAATTGAGATTGTCCATTCATTATGACATCTCTGTGTTTGTAGAGTAATTTTGTTTATTACTTATGTATATATATATATATATAATATATCTATATCAGATGCATTTAATGCCCAATTTTGTTTGACGTACAAATCATTTTATTTTTGTTTCAGGGTGCAAATCCAGAGCTCTGGACTCTAGCCATGCGTTCGTCAATATGTCGAGCGTTTTCTGAACAAGTACAGCGGAATACATCCCTAAATTCAAGCCCACAGTTCGCCGGTTTGCTTATGCATTTCGTCCGGCAACATGGACCAGTAGTGAGTCTCCTTTGTTGTCGTTCTACAATTTTCTGATCAAAGGGAATCCCCTCCCTCCCACTCTTTACAAAAACTGTGTCAAATGTTTCCGAAGGGCAGACCGGTACCGCCCGATTTCCGATTTCTCAACCCATTTGCATGGTTGCGAACTTTTGCAGCGTAATTTGAAGCACTATGGATTCAATGAAAATTAAAATCTCATAGTGAAATCTGAATGGAAAATCAATTTTTGATCAGTATAGGATCAGAAATGTCAGATGAATCTCCTCTGCACAAGGTTTACTTTTTCTGCCCGTCCGAAACACCTTCGCCTGCGTTCGCACATATTGTGCCACGTGGCACAGGTTGTTCGCCAGGATTCTTCAGCTGTGTATCCAGCTTTCTTGCCCATTATTTATTCATTTTGACGGTTGCTTAAGCAGCGGTTGTTCGGCGTCGAAATGACGTTATTAATTATTTCTCACAGTGTGGTGATATCTAGTCTGCTGCCACTCACATAAGGTGGGCAGTCCAAGCCCTTAAAGGACCTGTTCACATCCTTCGTCACATTCAGGCTGTCCATAAAAAGTCGCTCATTTGTGTGAGCTGATTACTGCCGGTCCGCAGCCCGTGGCCGAGCAATGACGCGCGGATGCTGTCTTGTGAAATTCAGTAAACAATCAAGTGCCTGTCCGGTTATCCTAATAAATAGAGCATTAGACTAACACTTGTTTGTTTCGAGTTGGCGTTCTGTCTCACACGCAACAAATATGCATTACTGATGACTCCTGACAGGAATGAAGCGGTAGCGTAGTGCTTCCGTGATTTACTTAATGGTAAATTGAGCGCCGATTTTTTCGTGGCAGTTAACCTACTAATCACATAAATCCTTATTTGTCATGTATGTCGTGTATAATTGTCTCTCGGTCGCTGTTGGGTGATAGGCTTGCGTATGCATCGTTAATTCTGCCCACGGTGCATCTTGATCAAGTTCCCTCGGAAATGTGTCAAAAATGCGGTGCGCCATATGAATTATTCTGCATAGATGCTTAGCAAATGTGGAAAGCCCACCTACAGTAATTCATATGGTTGTAAAAGCCGGTGTTTTCATTATCACAGATAATCTTTCTGAAGACTGGTTTCAAAGCAAAATTATGCTAGAAAGGATTTCGTGGGGTATGCAAAACCACCAACTTTCGCAACAATGCTGTTTTATTGAATGTTAGATTCCCCATGTAATCGTATCCGTGATGATTACTGCTCATTTATTTGCATTATTACTTCGTTTTAGTTAACGGACGAAGCAGCACGGGATTTACTGATCCAAGTGGCTGAGCGACACAATACATTCCTACGTGGCCCGTTAGTGAATTTAATTACATCTTGTAAAACAACTACCCAGTGAAGTATCCCCAGTTCTGAGACTGTAAGTAGGATTGTGAATTATTCTCCTTTTTGACGTACAGATGTTGTTCTCTGATTATTAAATACAATTTGATGTACTGAATGCTAGGATCTCAAGAAAGGCGTGTATACATATCATACTGAAATGCTTGACTTGAAGGGAAAGTGAAGCTTGCAGACATTCATTTTTCGTCATTTTGTAAACTTCAATTTGGCCCCCCGAATTTTGCACACCTGCTTATGGCACATCTTTTATTTCCCTCGTCATTGAATCTTCGTGATTTCCGCTTTTTGTCGGATACATGTTCCTTTGCCATAGGGAGGTCAACAAAAGCGGTAGGTAGGGTTGTAGTTACATCATCTGTGCCGGAGTCGAACTATCTTAAGCATCGATGTATTCAGTCTCTTACTCTCTCTTATGCGGGAAAATGTAAGAATGCTGCAATAGCCAACACAGGGCACACAGGCCAACTATACAAACACATTTTCAATCAGTCTGATTCGATGGAAAATGATAACGCGATCACCACTGTTCGCGATTTACTGCCATGCACTTCAGTGTCTCCAGCCAGCTAGTTGACGAGTCTTTCGGACCCCAACCACGAAGGCGTGAGACACCTACTTTACCTTATTTTGCTGTACATTTTCTCACCCCGCGTTGCCACGTCATCTGTTGACCTACACATGGCTTCTTCCATTCCTTAGGAGGAACACAAAATAGGGCACGGTATGGTAGAGGAGTGTTCGTCATACGCAACACGTGACCGAACCAGCGTAGTCTACTAGGTTTCATACGCTGAAAGGTATTCTCAGAATTGGCACCTAGTACTAGATTTCTGACCTCTACATTACTTACCCGGTCACCCCATCCAATCCTGGCCATACTACGTGGACATCGGTTGTCGAAAACCTCTAACCGAGGAACATCTCCCATACGAATATTCCATGTCTAGGACCCCAAGGCAAACTTGCTGCCAGATGCATCGTCTGCTTGATTTGACCCCACTGCCAGTATTCGTTGATGCCCGTCGAAGTTCCCAGTTTGTCGAACAGCATCTGTTTATGGCTTGTGCGAACGCTAATCAGACAGACGTTCGACGGGCAATTGGGTATGTGGCCTGCGTCGATGGCCGTTGAGATGCAGCAAGAGTTGCATTAAAACTAATGCATGCTCCGAATCGACGTACGTGGTCAAGTACGACCTACAGTTCTGGAGAGAACCGCGCCACCGACAGCTTACTGCAATATGGTCAATTCGACGCAGACTACTTGTCGAGTTAAAGCGGCATGTCTCTGTGCCACGTGAATTTTGGATGAAATTCGTGCTAGACTAGAATTAATCGTTGTCCGCACATAATTGGAGAAGCCTTTCGCCGTTATGCGTCCGCCAAGCAGACAATTCGCAGCGCATTTAGTTTCGCAACTTGAAATTACCTGCCAGTACTGCATTGTCGGGGACTTTGCTCTTCCGAACAAGGGTGTCTTCATTAATCTGGTCTCTGAATATCACTGCTGTTGTTTGTTTGGGGTGTATGCCGAGATGACAAATAAACTGTGCCTAACACAACTACCCTTTCTTACGCCGACTGACCCCTGCAATCTCATCGTGCACAAGCGATTATTGACTGGGATCCAGTCTAAAAGGGCTGCTTCAGCGTTCTCAATCAGGACTATTCCTGCACCACGTTGATCCACAGTTTGAGCTGCTTCGTCTCCTGAGGTGCGAAGAAAATATCTTGACGAGACGTTTGGCGCAGTCAGTTGAATTATTCATCTTGAATCCTGTATTCGTGTTTCACTCACGCAGCAGACATCAATCAAAAGCTAGCTAAGCGGTGTTGTTGGTCAGCCTACATTAAAGTGCGCACAGTGAAGGAACCGAGATTCGGAGGCTGATGAGGCTTGAGAAAATGTGAGCTAACAGACTGAAAACCGCCTGCTACGCCATCTGGCGATGAACCGTTGTGAGTTTCGGGTGTTATCATTGGAGAAGTAATGGGTAAGCGGAGGGGGCAAAGAGATGTGGTCGGAGACAGGAGAGACAGGTTGAATAAAAGAGAAGGGACTCTGATCAGTAGTATGGTGATCACTGCCCACTCTGCACGACGCAATGGGCAGCGCGGTCCTGATTATCCTGCGCGACGAACGTTGCGGCATGAAATTATTTGTAGGCATATAACTCATGGGATTGATGGGCGGGTGCTGCTGTGGAGTCGAGCCACTAAGCAGAAGAACGATTAGGGTTCTCACCCAAAGCCTTTCATTCTAACGAGGAGCTGACCGAAAGGTAAAAGCTTGTGACTGAGTGTACCCGTATCTTCTGGGGCCAATTATTCTTCCACTCACTTTACCGACTGAGCTGACAGCACAGATCAACCTCCGACCTGAAAAACCGAGACTAGAAGACTATTTCGTCAGACCTCTACTTATTGACCTCCAGGCATGGTTGAATCTTCGGCTGTAGATTAGGCATTCTGTACAGCTCGTTGAGTCATTTACGCATGCACGCTTTCACACACGCCATGGTGCAATCTTGTGACCGATTTCCGGGTTCTGACAATGTAAATCTCAAACGTCCTCTCTAAGCGATGCTTTTGCTTTGAAAATTATAGTTGTGGACGCCTGTTATTTTTATTCCATTTTCTCACATAGTTGAACCTCGAAATGTGCTCCATCTGCTCCGGTCATTTCGGACTTTGCTGTGTTTGGCGGTCACACTGTGGGAATGCTACGAAAATCGATCCTCTGACCTTCTCATTCGACGGACACTGAAACCTGGTGAAGGTCTCCTATCTAGGTTCGGATCCGAAAGTCACCTAGGAGACTGAGGTTAACTTTACGCAGTTAGTCGAGCTGTTTGATTTAGCAAAACTGGCGCTCGAATTCCCGGTGGAGTTTATTTGAATATGCTGTTGCTTTCCATAATTTCGTCAGGCGCGGCTTCGTAATGAAACCTCTAAAAAAACATGATGAACGCGTTCGGGAGCGACTTGATTTTAAGTTATCTCCAACAGGCTCTTAGGAGGAACTCTAAATATTCCCCCACTGGATCGAGACGTATCGGTCGGTCAGATCAGTCCAGGGGAAATAAGGCAGAAATTGGTCAGCTGCTGGGATTGCCCGTTCGCTCTTTGTAGGGATTTTTTAATCTCAGTGTATTTCTCCAGAGCAGAATTACAGGATATAATTGTCTACCTAGAAGAGCAAAGGATCAAATTGACACGATGTCGTCTTTGCTAGGTGCATCACACGACACGGAATACCTCGCTGGAAATCGGTCCCAAAAGTAAATCTGACCACAACAAACCAACCGCCCAGCAGAAGATCTCCATATAATAGAAACCAGTGCGCTATAGGTAGAACTCGAATGGACTAAGTACCTTAAATCTTTCACTGAGTGGCACATCGAGACGTCCATGCGGAATGTTACATAACTAGGGCGGACAGACGCCGTCAAACATGGAACATACAAGAGAGATGCGCTACCACTAAGAATCTCCCCGACATAGTCATTTTAGGTGGATGAACTCACCGAGACCACTAAGTATATGAAAAATATCAGTGTCATCCAGCCACTGTCCATGATCCACAACCATGATGTTGATTGGAAAGAAAAATGAATGCGTTAGATGGTGTCGACCATAAACGACGCAGTCGGACCATCAGGACCGAGACATTCTCGCCTCCAAGAATCGTGGGCCTTCTTGATACGCCAGTTAGCACGGTCTTTCAGCACTTCAATCTGACTTCAGGATATTTTTAATTGAAAGTGGATAACGTAGGTCGTCCTACAATGGAGTCTTCTGTGCTCGGATGTTATGCCAACTTTAAACAAAGTAGATGGGGTCGGTGAACGCCCCTGGTGCATCACAACAACTGGCAAAATCGGCTCTTAAGGTTCTCACACTTGGTTAGTTCTGTGTCC
Source organism: Fasciolopsis buskii (assembly GCA_008360955.1). Taxonomy (NCBI): domain Eukaryota; kingdom Metazoa; phylum Platyhelminthes; class Trematoda; order Plagiorchiida; family Fasciolidae; genus Fasciolopsis; species Fasciolopsis buskii. Next base: position 61,142 of record LUCM01004075.1, read on the forward strand.
AAATCGACTGTGCTATTGTTTACGGGAATATGGAATGTGAGCTTCTGGACAAATTGAAAACACCGTTAAATTGTCTAACAGAACTAGGAGATCGGAAAAATGGAACCTAGTGCCACCACAGCTCATCCAGCATATACCTCTTCGGTTGCGGATATATGCAGTGACCCAAAGGAAGATTAGAACAGATTGAGTCCTTATGAAAAGCTAATATGGAGTCAGCGTCATATTACAGGCCTTTCACTCTTTAATTCACCTAAGCTGCCGCTCTCTCATTACTTACTGGGAACAGCAAACTGTTCATATGGAGCTCGAGTGCCCCAGCAGAAATGCACCATTTCCCACGTCATTTAGGAATTATTTCAAAATTACTCGGCTTCCTATGAACGGTATCCGGAATTGAGTAGGGCTGTCTCTTTCGTACGAGATAGAAGTACCAAATCCGTTCTAAGATTATAAAACGACAAACTGGTAATCAGTGCATCTTACAGACACGTATACACGAATACACCCACGTAAGACCGGCGCGAATGAGGCTTTAGCAAACCAAAATAATGTGGCAGGTAGCATACTTTTCCCTGATATTTATTTTTGCATTAATCAATACACCGTGCAAGCCTTAGTGTTCTTCCTGTGGCGTTTCAGACATCTCCCAGTCGGTCGGAAGTTCATTGTCCGCATTGATCATCAACCATTTTGTTAGCTAAAAAACTTTTATGATGCTGACAGTCAAGCCGCGAATCGTCATGCATCATTGCCAGAGCATGACTTTGACTGTCAGCATCGTCTAAGTGAAATGCAATCCTAAGCTGACGCACTTTCGCGGTGCAATAAGCGGCATCAGGGAGGTTGTCCGTCCTAAATTTCCCAGCATGCAGCAAAAGTGTGGTTGCGAAGCGCAAAATGCGGAAGATACCAGGCAATCGGAGCAAAGGATTTGGAGTTGTCGTTGCTCTAGGATCATCGAAAAACGCAATGCTTGAAAGGAGCTACGAGACCCGGCGTTCACATTGAAGTATGATCATCTGAAGACATCGATGGGTGTGATGTTCGTTTACTGCGTCTTAAATCACACCTCACGGATTGTAGCTCATAAAGCGTTAGTTAGGAAAGCCCTAACGGATTTGCACATTGAGCTTGGGCACCCAGGTATTAACCTTTGGAATTCGAGCAATTTTAGACTTGGTGAACTTTCCGCTGTTGGTGTGATTTCTGTGTAATTTTGAAATGTCTATCACATGGCACTTGGACACAAATGCAGACGATGAATAGCGATTACCTAAATGAAATCTTTGGTTTAGGCTGTGTTACGGTGATTGCATATTTCAGTGATACGGGTTTGTTTCACGATAAGATATTAAGTCATTTTATTGAAACAAGTTGACGCAGTAATTTAAACCTGCACTATTTTGGATACATGGATTCTCAAGCGTTGGGTCTCCGAACAGTTGCATTCGGAAGAGGGACTGAACTTTGAAAACACTTTGTTGAAAAAATCGCCCAGCTCGGGGCACATCGAAAAGATCTATTGTCGTCAAGGCAACGGACATGTTGAGACAGCAAACCGCCCATTGAAAACCCTGTTGAAAGCATTCGCAGGTTCAATCTAAAAGAGTTACCGCACGTTGCTAAGCTACCTCCTCACATGAAACAGACCCAGCTAACAATTTACAGGTCATACATCATAATTCGCATGGTTCTGTAAGGAAAGATGATTCTTGTGTGATATCCGACTACCAACGATCCAGCAGCTGCCGATGACCGAAAATACGTGTTCACGTCGGTCGGGGAGAAAAATGGCTTGCATATAATTGGAGGCGGCACAATGCAAATATGTTTTGTGATTCCTTTGCAACCTGGCTTCCAATTATGGTCCCATAGAAGACAAACAGTATCCGGAATGTAAGTTACACTACAAGAAGAACGGCGTTGACCCTATGTGAAAGAAACAGTTCTATACAAACCCAGTTGTGCGGACCCGGAGGTGGAGATATCACAGCCACCACATTTGGCCTGTGTCCATCAACTGGAACTATATTTACAATCTAGTGAACGGACGTGAGCTGAGGGGAAGACAGTACCAATTCAACAGAAGTGGTAGTGCGATTTGGGGTATGCAGAAAGGAAGGTCTGACCAGGACTTCGGGAACGAGGGTTCTGGAAAAGAGGACTTGAGTTCGGAATTGTTATGCCTGGCTAATGAATACTGATCAAACACTGTAAGCCAATCGTTCACTGTCCAATTAGAAGTGCCAGTAGTACTGTTAGCGAATCGTGAATCTCCCTAAAAGCACATCACCATTGGACCAGCCCATTGTTAACCCCTTTGTTCATGTAAACTAATTGCAGGCCCATATATTCGAAGTAGTGGTACAACCATTCGCACGTCAAGTCCATACTAACCAGTGACTAATAAAGCGTTGCCTACCTTTCACATTAGCATGCTTACTAACCAACCGTCGCTCATCCTCGTGCGTTTTAACCAATCCAACCCAACGATTGTGCTAGGCAACAGACATCAGCGGCATTTATGATCATCTGTTACCTATTTGTGCTATGCTGTTCGTGGGTTTCTCACCTCATTTGAAGAGATTTGATTGTTCATGCACATTTTTCATTGGAAATTGGGCAATAAAGCAGCCATTGATCGGGAACAATTCAAAAGTTTGCGAACCTACATAACGACCATAACAGCCTGTAGCAGAACACGGATTTGTTCCTCCGGATCGCTTGTTTAACCGAACGTTGACCGCCCGGCGCGGTCGCCACTTGCGCGTTACTCACACATGCCTCGCTCGCACGCTCCTGTCAAAATATACTCTACCTGCTACTGCTTCCAAATGTCTTTTGCTTGTACCCGTCAAGTGTCAGGATTGTCAGTAATTCAATCGTGCAGAGCCGAATAAGAGTGGCGCACAAGTGGTCAAAACGGTTAAGGACATGCAAACATAGTACGAGATCTGCGTTAAGACAACCGGTCTTGCAACTCGCGCTACGGTTTCCTCAGTACCCATCCAAAGATTCTGAGTTCTCGGCTGCCCTCTCCAATGAGTAATCTGCTTTGATCGTATATCCATCTGCCAGTCGGAGACCAATAAGACATGTATAGTGCCCGTCACTGCGTCACTGATCGTTTGACCTCAGACTGCGTACTGCTGCTTACGTTCCCCTTATTTGATTCATCTTCCGGATAGCACAATTTGTTTGCCCACATTTTTCGAGGGTTGAAATACGAAGTGGGTGGTGAGAAAGTCATTCAACAGCTAGACTTATGTCCTTTACAGATGGCAGCCCAAACGTTACTGTTACAGCTGTTGCCGGTCAAGACAGCCACTTTGATGGACCGGGACGAGAGAAGACGTAGAATGATTTCCTAGTTTTGGGAATGCGTTTAATGCCCGCGTCGAACTCAAAGAACTGACATCAGATGGACAAAGGACTTCGTTTTGGAGACACCTAAGTGACCAGGATCTAAGTCAAACAAAATAGCTGAACGAAAACTCCTCTCGACACAAAGGAATTGGAAAATCTTCGTTTCTCATATGAAGTTCATTGTCGGTAAAAAGTTGAAATCACTGTAACGAAATACTTTCTTTCACCGGACGGGGTGTATTAAAAGGCAGTCATGGGTAGATGACGCCACTAACAAACATGGTAGACTAGACAGAAGCTCGACGGATTGAACGTGTTTGGCACTCCAGTGAAACAATATAACGGAACATGGATTTGTTCCTCCGGATCGCTTGTTTAGCCGAACGTTGACCGCTCGGCGCGGTCGCCACTTGTGTTCCTGACTCATGCCATGCTCGCACGCTCCTGTCAAAATATACTCAACTTGCTACTGCTTCCGAATGTCTTTTCCTTGTACCGGTCAAGTGTCAGGATTGTCAGTAATTCAGTCGTACAGAGCCGAATAAGAGTGACATACAAGTGGTCAAAACAGTTTAGAGCACACAAGAAATACGAGACCAGCGCTAGATCATTCAGTCTTCGGTTATTCTGGTTATTTTCGGTTCAAATGGTTCATCGTGCCACCGTCTTTGCATTTCAAATACAATTTAAATGTCGACTGTGTAAGCTATTCCTTAGAAAACCAATATCCAAGGTCCCCTCGCCCATTTCGACTTCCGTAGTAATCCATTTCATTCATTGCAATGAACAGTTGTTCATGGTTGGTATTTGTGATCAGGTCTTCTTAGCAGCTCATTAATTATCCTCTATCATGAACGTGGAGCATTCTCGCACTCTTGCTGGTATATTTTCTGCCGCTAACGTCATTCCATATGCATATATTATTTGTTCACCATTTTCAAAATGAAATCTTGGATCCATTCCGATAGTCCATCTACTTTAGAGCCCATTCATCCGCCGAATGATTCCCAACTCCTGCCGCTGGCGGCGATTTCGGTGACAGACTACTAAATACTGATGCATTCAAAAATACTCTTCATTAGCTTGCTTCATTGCTCAAGAAAAACGCTTAGATTGCTGCGAAACACTAGTAATATGCCCGCTCCACGTTCACTAGCTAGGTAATTTCAGCTGCTTGCGCACCTATCTTAATATTACCGCAATTTAAAATACCATCCCAATGGGTTTTCTGCGCCACCATTGTAACAGCTGATCTTGCCTTCAGCGGGCATCATGCAACTCACGAAATATACTTATTGGTCTTCTTAATAATAAAATTTGATATATACACAAACACACCAAGCCTGAGATACATGATCATAAAGTCTCGAAATGAGAGTCGATGTCACTGTACAGAAATACGCGCGTGGTTTATGAGGGTCTTAACGCAACGAATGTTAAGATGGTGCAGTTAGTGCGAACAAACAAACTTTTAATGAAACCACAAGTCACTTGTACGGCAGTGACCTCATGAATTCCGACACGAAATGTGATTTTCGGAGGAATTTATTTTGCTCTGAGGCGTGCCAGAAGTCCCACATTTTCAATCTTAGGCTCATCTTCTCATTCAGATAATCCGCTTTGCCGTATCGGGATGCACCTCACTTCTTTGGCCAGCCACTGACGGGTGTCACCTATCGTCTTTGTGCTGTCAGCCATTAAAATGGCCACTTGCGATGCACGTGATTGCCTCAATCCAGCTGGCTAATGGCCCGGCCACATTGAGGATGACGCTCTTAGCAAGAAGGAGCACTTGCAGTGTATCACCGGTAGGTAAACTGTCCGCCGAACTTACATTGTGTTTTCCCTTTGCTTTTACTTTTCAGATATAAATATGCTGAGGGAACACAAATCAGGGAACATTTTGGGTGATGATGATCTATGGCGTGAACGACCCGTTTGGCCGCGTTATTGTCACGTTTCCTCTGACTTGCATGCGTTCCCAGATATTGTAACTACCGATCTCCAAATTCTGTCTTCAGATCGCCAATAAACTTTTGCGTTTTCTCGTGGAGTGTTGCGACCGTTTATACCCTAACTGCTGAACCATGTACCTATATTGAAGTCAGTAGCTCCATTTTCTGATCGTCTATATTCTGTTGCCATCAATCTTTATTATTGAGTCCAATTAAATCTAATACGGATTAGCGATGGCAGCAGAACACTACGCAGAATGAAATCTCTGGTATGGTAAACCGCATTCTTGCTCTTCTCTGGTCCTTCTGATTTGGAGCTCCGTTGCAGCTTTGACTGGCAAACTTTCCCTCCAAAAGTATCATTTCATAAGCTTTCGTCGAAGTAATTTCAGTTCATCAGGCAAATTCGAAGCCAACCGAATTAACTACGGACCGCAAGGCACAGTCGTGAACTACCGAAAGGGACTGTCAGCCCTTGCGAGTCAACTTCGGCTTTTGTTTATACTATTTTATGAAGTTTTGTTGTCGCTTTTGAGACCTCACTAACTTCCACTAGATTCATTTTGGATGCATTTATTTCATTATTAGTGCAGTGATAATTTTTCGTAGCATGGATGTTTTGGCGGTTGTTTCGGACCAACTTTTCCCCTAAGGTATGCTTGCACAATCGATAGTAACCTTGCAGCATGTGTTCCGTTGTGCTTCTTCTATCGCATACAAGATTTGTTCGTTTCATTTCCTGCTGTAGTCCTCGGGAATCGTCGCTAACGCAACTTTCATTCCCCTGCCCACTACTCTCCCGAGGTTTCCCCGTGGGCGCCTTTCCGGATTGGTGTAATTCCGGCGCTCGGGTACCTAAAATACATGGCTCTCACCTGGTTGTTGGGCCGAATCGATTAGGAGGAATTTCAGCAGCTTCAAACGCCGAAAAATGATAGAATCGGGGACTCATTTTCAAAGCCTTCTAAGGGTTTCCAATTGCAATCACGTAAGACCGAATAGTATAGTACTGGTCTCGTATTTCTTTTATGTGCTCTAAACTGTTTTGACCACTTGTATGTCACTCTTATTCGGCTCTGTACGATTGAATTACTGACAATCCTGACACTTGACCGGTACAAGGAAAAGACATTCGGAAGTAGTAGCAGGTCGAGTATATTTTGACAGGAGCGTGCGAGCGGGGCATGTGTGAGTAACGCGCAAGCGGCGACCGCGCCGGGCGGTCACCGTTCGGTTAAACAAATCCGCGTTCTGCTGCAAACTACGTCGGTTCTTTAGAAGTAGGTAATGTGAATGTTTGGGGACTGTAATAGGGTACTAAATCAAACAAATTTTTATCCTAAATGAGACGGTAGCGTTTTTCGTAGGGTTCAGCGCCATTTCTTCAAATCTGTGAGCTCATGCACATTCTAGGTTCAGTCTTACAAAGAGTGAGTTAGATCAAGGTATTAGGGTAGGTTTTTCGAACCAATGGCTGACTCAAAATCACATTTATTCTTGGGCTATGAATGTTCATCATTTGAAGGAAATGGATGACCCTTAGGTAAATATTTATAGCTCCTTTTGTGTTTGGCAGGTTCCGCAGGCATCTGCCCTGTTAAGAATCAGGGAAAGATGCCAATAATCGTGTGAGGAGGGCAGTGTTCCCCATTTTCAACAGTATCTACGGCCAACCAATTCTACTATAGTAGAATTGGTTGTAACGTGAGCTGGAATGGGGAAACAGCGAGCATACAGACAGACAGGCACGGAAGATGTACAGGATTGCATGGTAGTGCGGGACGCTTTCGTGTCTGAGAATAATCAGTTGTATTACCCAGCCGAGTGCCTGGAGATGATTGTTGACGAAGATACAGTTTTTATGAGTGCTAAAACTCAACCTCTGCAGAAAATATTTGGATTCGCAATACGACGACGCAGTACCTATGAGGACATGTATGTACCAGCAACCAGCTGTTGCCAATTAACAGCAAAAGCCGTGTCACCTAGGCACGTTTCATCTCACCATAACTTGATTTTCATCAGGCTTTTATTAGAGTTTCCGCGAGTGTTCAAACCTCTACTCCGGAAGCATCTGGACCTGTTGCTATGGTTATGCTGAAGGGTAACAGAACTTGTCTAGACTATCGGTTTTGCAGACGACTTAGACAGGATTTTATCGGGGATAAATGACCTCAGATTCAACCAAGCGTGCATCACTCGCCGCTTGGACGGACAGCGTGCGGTCGATGAGGTCATCGGTACCAGCCAACCAAGGCATTAGACCTAGATGGAATGGCCAGGGTTGAAGAAGAATTAGGGTTATTGGGCAACTTCAACGCAGCGGCAAGTCGTCCGTGGTTTTCATCAAAGTTCCAGGTCCATGCACTGAAGCGTTGTGGGGCCAGTGACTTAGGCACCACGGTGCGCAGAATGTTGACTGCCACCGTTGGTGAACAGCTGGCTTTGCAGTGTAACTGTCTCGGTATTGGTGGGAAAACGGCTGGTTCCACCCATCGATTTGTAGGAGCCATAATTGGTAAATTGATTGAGCAACTTTTACTTACTGACAAACAAATGCTGTGAACTCAATAGCCGCATTCCAGGAAGAGTCTGTCCTGGATATTGAAAGAATAAGCGTTGGTTCACGGATGCGCGAGATCGAGGTTACGGGAGGAGAGCACGTAGGTACGCCTATTGCCACGTACTGTATTCTTTCATTTCAAATTATTTGCATGTTGCTTTTGTCGATATGTAATTGCTTTCCAATTATCTATTTCGACTCATAGTCCGTTCCATTGCATACGTAAGCAGTCCACACTGTGAAATCTCTATAAACTAAATGTTTCAACTGACGGTGTTTTTCTTGTTTTTCCAGGGCTCGAAGGGAAACCGTTTGAATATTCGTAGTGTACTGGCAACCAGATTTAACTTTTAGTCTATTGCAATGAATTATTTTTGTATGCCTTCTTGTTGTGTTCTGTTTTTTTCGATGCCATTCTGCTACGATGGAACTGTTGTAAATGGGGGCACAGGAATATACCGAGCTTTTGAACTTGTCGCAGAAAAAGGTTAGCTGCATGCACGCTGCTTACGTAGAAATGCTCAGCAGTGCACTGTAAGCAATGCTATTGTGTGCATCTAAGCGTGACGAGCGTTAAAAATCGCCATTCGGTAAGGGAGCGAAGGGGAGCTAAACGAGTGCGCCATTTTTCGTTCGCCCAGCCGGTGCCGCATGGGCATCGGTTGCGTTTCCGGTTTTTTTTAAGTGTACTGTTCCAATTCACCGACCTTTTACTGGTTTTTTCTGGTCTGTCACCGGACGGGTGTCCGATCCGGTTCCGGCATGCTACATAGGTAGTTTATGAGCTTGTTTATGAGTCGGAAATGAGACGCAGTCCAATGCCTTCTCCATATGAAGGTAGATAACAATGAGTGTTCTTCTGGTCTCCCCTTCTACTATAACGAAATTGAAATGGTCATACTGAGGGTTTGTAGGTAAATGACAATCTTGGAAGCCATCCTGGAAACAAGATTCCGAGATAAATAAAATCCAACACACTGATCTAACAGTCACTCGTTAACTTTGGAAGCAACGACCGTATGGTTGATAGGCGGCGGTTAGAAGGGTCGTGCACTGAAACATTTTTGTGTAGTCGTAAGATGATCGGTGTCTTCCGCTGATTTGGAAATAAGGTAAATTTAAGTTATTTGTTTGATAGGTTGAGTGATAATTTCACAATGTTATGTCAGAATACACATGCACCTCTGCGTGAAGTACACTTCGTGAGTCAAAATAAGGTTCAGCAGTCATAAATTTCCAGAGTAGATTTAGAGCATCGGCAATTGCACTGGGAGAACAAAATTACCGGCTACAATCAAATATTTAGTAGAATGAGCTGGATTCTTCAGGGATTCTAATTCTAATCAGTCGAGCAATTTTCGGAGATCTGTTGGGGCTATTTAGGCCTGAACGCCCTTGTTCCTTAACAAGTTATTCCCTCTACCGTTGGTAAAAGCTGACATATGGCGAAGCCTCAGTAGAATAGAAAAATTACTGGTTTCATTGTATGCAGCTTGAAATTTCAGTAGTATTTTATAGATGGCTACTAGAGTGCTTCATGATGTTTCTCGTGCGGGTAATCTGTGCATGTAGTTAGTTTTGGGTGCAATGCATTCGTTGCCCCCTGGGGTTTGTTCCAAGAAGTCGCTGTAATTTATTGAACTATTGGTCCAGTGAAGACGATACCGGTTGGATCGTGAATATGGTTTTTTGTTGGGCTGTTCTCCTGAGGAAGTGGAGTATAAAAATTGAAGGTAACCATTCTGCAGTCACCGCCAAGAAATGGCCAAGCATTTTAATTTTTATGCTAGAAAAACCGCGAATAAATACTAGATCGAGGATGTCATTCTTCCTGGTTAGTGGTTTAACGTGTTGTATCAAAATGTCTATGCGGCCGCACGTGTTAATATCAATTAGGCTGTGAGGGGCAGCAAGGGCGTGCTGGCAGATTTGAGGCCTGCTAAAGTCAGTGGCTGTTAGTTTAGGGCCGAAGGGCTGTTGAGCCGGATATTTGAAAGCTTATTATAATGGCTACGAATTTGGGTGCAGCCTTGCTGGGAGGTCAATAAATGCATCACAAGAAAACAAGTGAACTGGACAATGACAGAACATGACAGAGAATTCATCCTGGCCATTCGGGTTAAACCCAGAGAGCTCCTGAAGCAATAGTCCATGGGTCGTTAGGAGTTCTGAAAATATTTGTGTTGGATGGTGGCCACTACAATTGACTTTAACTGGTCTTGGATTAATTGTCAACGACAACCACTGGTATTTGGCCTGAGATATCGCAGAATAGGATTGACAAACATCTGGCTGAAGAACGCCCTGGCGGTCAAGAACTTGGGGTAAACCGGTGAGAACAGTGGTAGAAGCACGTAAAAAATGTGGGTCGACACGATACCCTGAAAATCATCTGTTATAACTACGGGGGTAGTGGGTCCCAGGGGACTAGAAATGGTAGAATGCAAGAAAAACACTTCCCGAAAAACAGGCGGTTAGTCTCGCCCGAGAGGTTATAACTGACGGAGCAACCAGAGGAGGTTGATAGAGCATTTGTGCATTTGGCGATATGTTCTGATTTGTGTAAGTATGAGAAAATAGGTTTAACGACCAAACTCACGAACCATGGTTAGGTTGAAGTCGCTAAAAAATTCACAATCCTATTTGCTCAATGGTACATTCAAGGCATTCTGAAAATCGCCTGCGAACCTCAAAGCAATGTGTGGTCAAAATTACTGCGAAGCCGAATGGAGGACAAGAATTCCTGGTAGATTATACTGACCGTTCTTGAGTTAAAAACTGTGCACAATGTCAGCATAACTTTGATGACTGGCACCAGTTTATATCTAACCCATATAAGGTCAACAATAGGACAGAATTCAGCGTACAATGAACGCTTGATGTCAATGAAAAATGGAAATTACCTGTCCTGTGGTTCAACCAAATACAATGGCTTCACCACGCATGGTTTGGTTCAATAATGTGTTTCCTAGCATTATAGCTAAAAGGCAACGTTAGTGAGCTGATCGCCTGTGGTCGATCATCATGAACAATAATGCGAAAGAAAAATGTAATCAAACAACCTGTCTTAATTAAGGGTTCCCTGTGACTACATAAAATGCCCAAAACTTAATCTCGAACAACGAGCAGGAGAACAAAAGAACGAAAAACAAATGCGCCACGCGGGAAATAAATGATCACCAAAGTCAGAGTCGTTGCGAGGAAGTACGACGTCGGAAAAATAAAAACAGAAGAACAGAGGTAATGACTTTACAATCATTCAGGATTTTCTGCAAGCCGCCAAAATTCCTCCGAGTAGCAGGTATCTTAGAACAGCAGTCGCTTCAGGCCGCCACTTTTACGTAAGCTCCCGAAACATCGGAATTCACAGAACTTACAGCAGCACGCCTAGAAACTCCGCTCCCTGGAGTAGACTGGGACTTAGCAGTATGCCTGCATATAACTCAGCCTAGGACCTCGACATATAGCTGCGCCCTTCCAGCAAAAATACTATACTTACGTCTCTACGCTGGGCACTATTAGCAGTGTGGACAAAGCTTATCGAACCAAGCCATTAGCATCAACCTAGCAAACTTCTGCCATCCCAAAAGACCACCAACTTCAGCTCGTTGTATCGTCGGCCAAGAAGACTACGTTATCCATTTATAAATCAGCATTTTTTCTCAACCATTTACACTCAACTTAAAGATCCTGTAGGTACCATTTCAACTACCAACGGAAGAGTTTGTTCGCCGGAATCTTTGCCTACTTCCAACGGCGCAAATGTTTATCTCCAGCATTATTACACGGAGTCGAACCGTTTCTGTCTCTAAGCAAAAGCAGTGTTCAGCGTCCGTGCCAGTTGATATTTTACTTAAGAGGGCAGGGGTCTGTTGTTCAAAGCACGTTCGACTCCCACGGGACACTAGCCCTAGGCTTCATCAATGACCAGCTGGTCTCTTATCAGCATTATCAGCGGCCTCTGAAATGACTGAATCATGGGCTCCCAGAATTCGCTCAGCGTAAAACAAAGGGATTTTAAGTGCAACTGGAATTTTCATGCAGAAAGGGAGTCTCTATTTTCCTGTTGGTTGAGTCGTACTATAAACTCCGTTGAGACACCGGACAACCTTAGTGCCTTCTTCGCTGTATATCTGTTTCTGAGACTCATCTGGGTACAAATGTCATCAGTGCCAAGATAAAATAATCGGTATCCAGCCTAAATACAACCTTTGGGTGAACCGTATAGCTTTGTGGTAGATGAAAAGGCATCCGTTACGTTCCTCCCACTTCCTACCATTTCGAACCAGAGCAGGTCCAAAGTAGTCAACGCCTACAGGGGAGACTACCCACCACCTTTTCTCCGTAAGGTACGGGAGCAGCGAAGCCATCAGCCACTGACTGATGGACGAGCTCGTCCTGCGGCGCATCGCACGCATTCCTAAAATTCTCTTCTGGTCATTACCTCACTCAACGGTCCAATAATGCTCTCTGGTGGTTGCAAAGACGCGTGAAATGCCCATGTGGCCGTCCTTATGGTGACAGCGGGCAATTATCAGCTAAGTTACAGGACGACGATTGGACACAGTCGCCTGATGCCTATAGCTTGCTGGGTAACTCGCTTGCGTCTAGCTATCCCGAAACATAGCGTGTCTTTCATGACCGCAGGGCAAATAATCAGCGGCGAGTTTACTTTACTTAAGCTCCTTATCTGCAGTTTAACCGAGCATCTAATTCTGTGCAAACCTTATCAATCTGAGTCTTGCCTGGTTTGATTATGCCAGTGACAAGTTGCCACTCTTCATCGCCCCACACTTCCTGTGGTGTGTCTGGTACGGATTTAAGACGAGAATCTTAGCAACTATGTTGATGCTCTTTTTATTCTCGACCAGCCTAAATTCCGCCGAAGTTGCCATGGATCAGGACTTTTTAGTTTCTACGACGTCGGCAATCGCAGTAGATGTAAATGTGTTGAGTAGCGACGAGTAAACATGCTAAGAGAATTTTTATTCGATTCACGCTAGAAACCCTTCTGGATGCCAGGTCGGCGATGATGTTTTCAAACTAAGAATGCCTCCATTATGATGCAAATAACACACAGGTGGAACGCCACAAAGGTACGGAAACGGGACGAAGTTTTAGTTTTCTATTGAGGAACAATTTTCGACCCTGGACATTACCATACTTTCCGTAAAGTACTAGGCAAGGCATTTTTACTGCCTCCAACCTTGACCCAAAGCACTGCCGCCACGAGCTCGATCCAAGTTGTGGCTACCGGCTTTATACGCACTACCCTAGAATTACGAAGAAATAAAACAGCGTAAGCTGTTTTGTTTACGAGCCCTAAGAAGGCGTATGCCGCAGCACCTTATTCGCTCGCTGATGCCTTGCAAAACACGTGCAAATCTGTCAGCCCATCATTCGTCTGGTCCAATAATATTTTTTAGGTATGCTAATCGCCACGAAGTTCCCTGTAGACTTAATTTCCATCTTCCAGGAACAAACATCCAGCTGGCGTGAAATTTCATCCCGAATCTCGGCCTCATTTGCATAATTTTTATAGTATCTGCTTCGCGGAAAGACAAAGAAGCAAACAGCACTAGTATATCAAACTGGGAGAACGTATTCTAAAGGAAACTCTGTTTGGTAGTCGGCTTGTCCATTAGCTTTAAATGAAGGATGAACGTATCACTAACCTTTTCCCATAATGATACTAATGTCTTTAGAATGCCGCCTCGGCTGATGGGATCAGCACTGCAATAGAGCTAGAATCCTGGCCTAAAGACTAAGCTAACATTTTTAGAAAGCTAATGGTGCGGTTCCTGAATCGGAAGCCTCCCTGAGCAGTTAATACGCGGATGTTTCCCGCAAACCTGACGGCCTCGAGATCGATAGCGAAAGATTTTAGTAGTCACATTAAGAATAACACCCCAAGGGGAAATTGGGACAGGTGTCCGGTGGTATGATGATAGCTGAATGGCAGAGTTCATATGTCGGTGATTTCATAAATGTTCACTATTATCGTTATGGGCCTGTTTTCAGAAGCTGGGTCAGGATACGCAGTGAAGAAGATTTGTCCGTTCCTGGCACGTTTCTCTTGGAGTTCACATTACGCTGCCTCTAGTTCCGAGCGGACATGCAGCGGAAATAGTAATTTATCATTGGCGAATCATGCTGATTTACGTTATTGATTTGTTTCCCCACGGCCTAGGAAATAGATACTTTTGACCGACCTGAGTGGTGCTCGCGGCGCGTCTAGACAGTCTGAAATAATGGAACAAAACGACAGTCTGGAAAGTGTCCCAGCTTTCCAGACCGATTATCTGAACTCAAATTTCGTATTATGTTTACATTCCCTTAACCGTTTTGACCATTTTTGTCTTTTTGTCTGTACGACTGCACTACTGACAATCCTGACACTTGACCGATACAAGAAAAAGACATTCGGAAGCCGTAGCAAGTTGAGTATATTTTGACAGGAGCCTATGAATAGGGCAAAAGTGAGGGACACACAAGTGGCGACCGCGTCGGGCGGTCAACATCCAATTGAACGAGCGATCCAGAGGAACAAATCGTTATTTCGCTAAAAGTTGAGGAGTTATGCTGAGGGGCAAAAGGACCGTATATATATAACGGGCCGAGGAGTATGGAAGTGAATGGGAAAAGTGGATACGTATCCACAATACTTGCACTTCTGCTAATTGGAAGGCGTTGGGCATAGTGGCGTGCCAAGGGCGGATCCCTCCCTAAAGTGTTTCGGACTATTTAATTTACCCGGCGACCAGAGAGGGTAATTCTTAAGCACTCTCTATATTTCACTGGTTTATTAGATTCTTTTGCTCCCTCAGCTGGAGTGCTATGGAAAGCAGAGACTAATAAAAAAATCGGGAGATGGGTTAAAGCTTGGGCCTTAGATAACCTGGTGAATGCGATCGGGTAACTATTTCAGATACTCATTTGGAACCTGGAGAGTACGAAGGTTAGTAAACTGAGAAAAATCCGAAAGGCTACGGCGATGAGGGAAATCGAAAGTAAAATAAAACAAGTCCGTCGCCTGGAGAGTAGTTAGGGAATGGGAAGCAAACATTGATTCGTCGTCATTGATTGCGAGCATATGGTGAAGGTTGGAATGGGGGCTGTCGATGGTATAGATTGTTGATGACAAAATGGATTAGAATCCGGATCGGAGGATTTGCTTTCCGCTAGTCTTAGAATACCGATCATTGATAAAACACTGGCATCTTTTATTTTGGCTGTGTGATAGTAATTGTGCAGCTGTGAAAGAAAAAGTTAGTGACTTCAGGGTTAAGGCGATTGAGCATGAAGATAAGACGGCTTCTGTAGATATCTTGGGCATATGCGCCCGGCGTGCATATGGGAGACATGGGAGGTGGGGGGAAACCTTGATGGGCTCGGCCACAGATAAATGTTTAGAGTCTGGTGCGCCAATACTCTACTAGGCCTACAGCATATAAACCAGTGGCATACCAGGCAAACACAAGCGTTGTAGGGCTTCCCTTTCGCAGGATCGGGTTGAACCCACATCAGAACTTTCAATAGCTCCTCCGCTGGATCATGATTTCTAGCGCATTGGCAATTTTTTCGCAACTACCGAGGGCGGTCTGTCTTCCCCACGGTGGCCCGCCATGGACTTGTTGCTGGTACAACAAGGCTTTCATTGCACAGGGCTTTGGAAATCGCAAATGGGGATAAGCAATCACACTTAGGAGCTCAACTGGCGTTGTGAAACACGTGCTTGGGGTATGAATGAAGCCACAGCATATCTCCATTGCTTTTCGCGACTCACACAATATAAGTTAGGTAGGTCGGGCGAAGTTAAAGCAACATATATGGAAGAAGACGATTCGTTGTTGTCGTATGGTCGAATGACTGGGAGGTTGAGGGCAAACCAATTAGAGTGATTGTCATGAGACGAAAGGCGGTAAAAGGAAGAAATCGATTGCCGAGTTAATGGAAGTTCTTGGGACAGGGAAATCAGACTGCTTCTGTAAAGGAGGAAGTGTGACTGGTTGAAGACGGTAAGAAAGAAATAAACGGATCAAGGCGCTAACTAACATGAGGCGGTAGTCTCCAACCTATGCCAGATGACGTTTTTACCGCATTTGATGATATAAGATCCAGACTCCATCATGCGGATTGTGGGGCGAAAGAAAGAGTCCGCGTGATTATTTAGAAACCGACGACTAGCTTAAAAGCACAAGCCTCCGAGATGTGTGTTGGTTAATTGAAGGACCTGGGTGACACTAAAGTAAATATTTAGGACAGCATTAAAACAAGATTGGTTCTGCATATACCGACTCCCGTTGAGAAGTTTGTTACAAAAAAGAAGTGCGACCTTAAAGAGGATTTGGCGGTTTCTGTATGGAAACCTGTTACGGAGAGGGTAGGGGCTGGCAGGGGAGAATATAGGTGGGTCGGTGGAGAAGGAACCTCCAATCACCAGTTTATGTAGTGCATCAGGTTTGAGGCTGGGAAACGTTCCTTTTAATTTAGAGTCGTCGACCAACCTATCATTTGCTAAGTGAAGCATCTCTGAATACTTTTAATAGAAATCCCACCCGACTTTGTCGTGCTGGAGTATATCAAAGTGCCATATTCGATTAGTGGTTAAACTTGTGTTTTATAAATGCGGGGGGTGCTTTCGAATAGATTTATCGTGCGAGAAATCAGACTTATACTTTTCTTAGTTTTAGCCGACTGAACAACTACGTGCTCTGAAAAATTTAGATGGGCTGAGCAGTGGATACCAAGGTAACCGATTGTGGGTTTACATGCGATAGCAGATCCGCGTAACACTACTGGGTCTTTAGGTAGTGTAAACCTATATGTGAGTAGTTCGCGCTTATCGGCAGAGAATCTCGTCATCCAGGATGTAGGCCAGTCGTACAAGGCAAAAAATGGGCACCAAATTCTCTAACCAAATTACTAACTTCATTGAGCTTAATACGGGAAAATATATTCATCTCATCAGCAAACTGTAAATTGACACCTTGAGATATTGAATTTGATGTATTATTAAAATAGGTAAGAAATAGCAGGGGACCATGTACGCTGCCCCGTAAGACGCCGCTATTAACAGGTCTGAGGTGAAAGTTAATGCCGTCAGTGGAGACTACCAGTGATCTTTGGGTTAGGTAAGACAAGATCTAGGATTAAAGAGGATCGCTGATGCCAAAGGGGCTTACTTATGGATAAAGGGTGCGGGTGGGTGGCCTTAGACATTTTGGGGTAGATGATTGCAAAAGCTATACCCCAATTCTCTGGGTTGGTTGAAAGATTAAGAACGTCGAACTGACAGGTGCAGCAAGAAAGGGATTGGAGAAATCCGTGCTGTTTTGAGCTGAGGAGATTGAAGGCCGAGAAATAGAACAGGAGGGAAATCTTTACCAGTCTACATAACCCTGGAGATAGCAGGCGTATAGTTAGTTGGACGGTATTGGACAGATCACGCAGAGACACCTTCTCATGGCTGGGGGTTATTACAGAGCGCATTCAGTTGACCGGAACTATACCAGAGTTAATTGAAAGTGTGAAGAGGTTGGGCAGTAGCAAAGGTAGGTCAGGGCCACAACTAAGAACAGACTTTGGAGGGGTGCCCTCAGGGCCTTGGCGAGATCCTGATTTGAAATTAACCGAACATCTTGCAATGGTCTTGACGCCAAGGTGGGGTTATTCCTATTCTTTGGTCTGGGTGGGTCGCAGACTGCACCTAGGACCCAGAAGGAGATAAAATATCAATTGAACACCCCAGCTACGTCTTTTGGTATCGTCACAGACTCATCGTTCGGCAGAGCTAAGAAGTTCACCGAAGGCTTGCTATCATGCAACCTTAGTTTAAATATTTTTAAAAGCATTATGAGTGGTTTTATGACGCAGCGCCCTAGATTCTTCTTTTCAAAGGAGAGACTCACTTGGGCGAGAGATAGTGTCAGATAGGTGATGCGAAGGAGTGAACTTGAGAAAGTCATGTGTCAGTGAAAGTTGCCGTGGCAACTTAGCATATTTGACTCTCAGGAAGGCAGGTTGTGATGTCTTGTTTCTGGTTATTCATTCGTTATTTGCGAGATGCAGCTGGCCATATTACGATAAAGTTCATCTGCTGCCCTCTGTGGGTCAGTCGTTAGAAAAAAGCATCTTCGGTCATACTGGCTTGCTCGGGTCCGTAAGTGCCGCAAACTAAAATAGGGTAGAAGAGTTGTGTCAGCGAGATTATTAGGGACTGAGGCATGGAGGTGGATTCTACCGTGAAATGGCCTGTGGTCGCTCCCTGGGAACGTATTTCCGACGTGAACCAAGGTGTCCTAATCAGTATGTGTAAAGGTGAGATCTAACAAATTATTATTCTTGGTGGCTGACGTTACGTGCTCTACCCAACTCCCATGATGTAGGTGGGAGAGACACGATGATGGGTTTGATGGAGCCGTTATCACGGACCAGGTTTCATCGGGGGATTGAAGTCCCCGGCAATGGCTTTGGATGTTGATGGGGGGAAGCAAGGTGGTCAAATGCATCCGCCAAGAAGGAGAGTCTAGCTTCAATAATGAGCTGGAGGGCGGTAGATACGGGCAGTATAGGTGCCACAAGAAGACACCTTTATTGTGAGCCACAACGATTCATGGATCAGTTCAAGTGTAGGATGAAGTAAAACGGAAACTGATAGGTCATGCCTTAAATAGACAAGGCAACCACCCCACGGCGGCCGTTTTTGGTACCTCAAGAGGAAGGGTACCCCGCAAGAGAAGCTACACTATTAGGTGTGTCCTCGTTAAGTCAAGACCCAGTGATGAAGATTATATCAGGGTTGGAAGACGCAGCAAACCTGTTTACCTGACTGAATTTTTTAAGATAGAACCACAGTTAATTAGCGCAAAAAAGAGAGCTACGATACCTTTGAGACAAGGTGAGTGATCGGATTGCAAAGGGAGAGACGGTGTGTAAAGAGTCCGTCATAATGGGAATAAATGGGCGAGCAGATGGTATCAAGTCTGTTGTATTGGGCATTGAATGAGATACAGTAGAAGAACCTGGAGGCGAAGAAGAACGAGGGCACATAGCGCCATTCATTATACTAGTATAAAGATAATCCAAATTATTAAGATGATAAGTGTAAATGGGAGCAGAACGGGAGTGGGTTTGGGCGGAAATAATGAGGTGGCGGTGGTAGTTCATGAGGGAGGGGGGAAAGGAGAGTTTTCTGGCTAGATAGGTATGGACGAAAAAGAGATAATAGTGGGGTGGATAACGGTCCTTGTGTTTGGTCCGGGGTGCTGGCAAAAGGAGGTTGATGATAATATCGATATGACGGTGGGGGTGTGCCTAATGGAGTCCATGGACAACTGTCCCGGGCAATCTGACGCAAGAACGAAGGCATTTGGCGGGGAACAGCTGGTCTTTTAAATCCGTTATGCATTTCTATGTTCTTCTCCCGGCTTGAAAATTCTCTCGGCAGTGATCTTTTTACTTTGTGAAACGAGAAGCAGCCGGTGGGAAATCAGTGCGGTCAGAGCCAGGCAGCTGTGGCACCGGGATGATGGGGCTAACAAAGGGATGATATAAGGAACGATCAGAGCAATTTAGTCTCTGGGTGAATAGCGCTGACGTTGTTCCATTTTTAATTTCGCAATGATAGGCGAGGTCTTTGTGGCCTACCGAAAGAGTCGTAGGAGGTGTTTATATGCGGACGTTTTCGGGGGGTTCGGGGCAAAGTAAACGGCGGTGAGCTGTCTAAGTTGAATTTTATTTGTTGCCTTGGTGGAACCATAAGCACCAGTCTGGGTACCAAGCTCCTAAGCCTGCCGAGTAGTTTGGCGAAATTTCTGTTTGGTAGAACTGTTTTTGGCTCCCACTTGCATGCAGTCTGATGAGCTCACTTTGAATAGGGGTTTAGTCCGGGGTAATTGCGATGGTAGATGGGGCCATCTTAGCTTCGCTCCACAAAAACTGCTCTGCAGCAGCGGGGATAAGGAACTGAAACAATACTGAACATGACCTGGTTAACGTTCGTTTACGTAGTCTTAAACACTGGCAGCGGTGTGCTGTTATATTGCAGGCAGAGAGGACAATATGTTTAAAAGAGCCCAATGGAAAGCGGCCAGGAACATTATTAACCACAGCAATAGAGGATCTAAAGTTTTGCCGCTTAACGTCTAAGGATATTGAGTCGATACACCAACAGGTACCAGCTA
The DNA here is from genome assembly GCA_008360955.1 of Fasciolopsis buskii. NCBI lineage: Eukaryota > Metazoa > Platyhelminthes > Trematoda > Plagiorchiida > Fasciolidae > Fasciolopsis > Fasciolopsis buskii. The sequence goes on from LUCM01004075.1 coordinate 81,214, forward strand.
GGTGTTTACGTAGTGGGTGTTCGGGCGTCTTACTTGGTTAGGTGAGAAGAATCAGCATTGTGGTCACTGGTTCTATTAGTAAATGTTTGTTACTTATCTCGTGAATCCTTTGCTCCAATTTTTTGTGCTTTATTGTTAGTCTCCACGACTATGTCTTTGACATTATTAGTGCACGCTGGAGGCAGGCGGATGGGTTCTGAGGGTGTGGACGCAGTGCATCTAGAAGCTATTATCTTGGTACTTTTAGGCCCAGAGACCGACATTTCGACAAAGTGGGATGATGTGTATAGCTGTATATTTATGTGATGAAGGATGCACCTGTGGGTGCCAATAGTTGTGTAAAATCATACAGAGGAAACTGGGCTGGGAGTCTTTGGTCTATCGACTGAGGCGGTATCTCAGTTTGGATTGTACCATTACCGGGGTAGTGGCGGTCATATATTAGTCGAAATGAAGTCTATTAGAAAAAACGCTCCGATATTTTATTTGGAAAAGTCTATCGACGTCAAAACCAATTTCAAGCAACACGTAATTAACAGAGACTATAAAACCAAGCTAATTCCGACGATGGTCGGCAACTGTGGGTATGCTACGATACGGCAAAACTATCGAGCAGTTCAAGCGTCACTTTGATTTCAGGCGACAGGACAGTTTTGATAAGTGACGCGATTGGTGAACGAGAAAATAAGTGGACAGTCCACTGGGTGCAATTAATCGTAAAAAGATATGAATAGGTCGACACCGCTAACGGTATACAATATAATGGCTTTTATAAGAACGCCGTTTCAAAGCTATGAGCGTCATAGTTAAATCCCAGGTAGAAGGCCAGCCGAAATGTTGCGAAATTATGTGGTAGAAGTAAGATTCCCAAAAAATTTGGCAAATTTTTCAGACTAAGAAACTTTAATGATGTTATGACTGCCACAGAAACAACATAGATGACTAAAAACACGGTAAAAAACTCACTGAGAGGGGCGATGTAACGCATGCCATGTTAGTTGCTTCCGAATTTCGAAGATTTTGGCCATAGCCTGGCCTCATTCATCGTCCCTCAGCTGAATTTTGAGTCTGTTATCGCAATTTTGATGAGTTTATGCATGAAGTTTCCCGGACTAAGAGTAAGTCCAAAAAAGTCATGTATAATCCCGACAGAGAATTTGCTAACTTAGGTTTTAAACTGCCAAGTGCGTACCCAGCGGATTTCGCCGGTACTCCAGCTATTCATGGAAGCATACGAACTACAATTTCATGTCTGTTTTTGTTTTTCGTGTAACCTCTCGGCATTATTGTAAAATCTGGCCTTTCTTTGTGCACGCTTATAGGGATTCGAGAATTATGCATATTATTCCTAAAACCTCTCTCGGATTATTAGTCTTGCTCCAAAACTAATGTCATTTTAAAGTTAGATTTGCGCACTGTTTCCGAGTTTCTGCATACTTGTATAGGCGAAGTGCTTTAACAAATCCAAAACTCAAAAGCAATGACATTTACGTTATTCACAGCCTTGAAACCCAAGCAGTTTGTTACAGCTACACAGATGTCAATACCTGTTTGAACCCTGAAGTTCTTTCTCTCTTGTACGAGCCAAATTAAACCGGAATACCGGATAAATTAAGAGATGGGAGTCGTCCAAGCTGGTCTAACTTTGAATGTTTGAAATGGAATTTTTTCTGTCAGTCCGGCTCAGATAAGGAGGCAGAGGACGACATTAACCCAAGACCCACGCAGCCGACCAGAGTTCGTTTAATTTTATGCTCAAGAATCGGCCTCCACCCCCACAAATTTCATCATCTTGTTATCATTGCGGAAGCCTAATGGCCTTGTTTCCGGCGACAGAAAGAATAGGTAAGCAGTGATGTCATTCTTCCGGATAGTGGGTTTTCCCTTAAATACCAAATAGATGCCTCTTACCTGCAGTAAGCAATGTCTTGGACTGAGATAGCGGTCTGAATTTCCAACTGCTGTAAACGCGACTAAGTTTTTATTATAAAAGAGCAAAGCAATCGAGCATATTTTGCCGTCGAGCTCGTCGCAGAGACATATAGGTTGCGCGGTTCTTCACGCAATGTTTTCCAAGAAAAACCCTTCCCTCCTTTTGCTAGAGTGCATTCACCGTGTGTTCATTTTCTCGTCTTATCTATTCTGGTATTTATTTTTGAGTGTTCACTGATTACGTTATGCCTAATACTAGTATGAAGCCAAGGCTTCTATTAATCCCCTGGGCACTGTGAAATTATTTTACCATTGGCTCATTTTCAAAATCCCATAAGTTAGCACATTTACGTGTTTTCTGGTTGCGTATTGCTGGTTACAGCGAATTTGTGGCCACTTGCGCGCAGATGGAGATTGCTACGGTGTGGCTGATGAATGCTAGTGTCCTATCAATCGTTTACACGAGGATTGCGAGAATGTTTGGTGGCTGAAAACAGCAATTTCGTCAATCAGTGAATATCCCCACATTGCGCTATGCGAAACAACCGGTGACAAATGAAGCACTTGAGGATATTCTCAGGTCAACAACACAGCACAGAGGCACTTGAATCAGGAATCCAGGTCTACCAACTAATGGCGCGGCAACCTTCGAGCTCATAGTTGACCAAAACGTATAAATGCAAGGGACGCATGCAATGGCTGTTGCTGCGTTTAAACAATCAAGACCTACCTGCAAATTTCGATTCGAAATAAACACTGGTAAAGGCAATCTGCCGCATTATTAGTCAGCCAAATTTTTGGCTCCAGTTTTGTTCTGCAAACTTCATTGCCGGACTGACAAACACAGAGAGTATTCCGGATTAAGGAGGGAGTCCGTTTCAGTGACTAACCTCTTCTTTGCAGTAGCAATCCTTAGCTTATCAAACATGTTTAACTGACTTCACATGCTAAGCCAATATCTGGAAGGGTCACCAGAGGGTTGAATTTTATTTGCATATTACCGTTAAGTTTTTTTGTCAATTTTGTTCTTGAAATCCACTGTTGCACAAGGATTATTTCAGTTTAAGACAAACAGGAAAGAACGACAAAGGTATATTACACTTTCGACGGCATTAGCGAGTGAATTGCAGAGGCACCAGTTCTCAAGGATCATCTCCTTGAAAACACCCGTTGCAGACCACATTGTCTTTGAACATCAACTAAAGGCTAGCCAATATAAATTTGCAGTCGGCATCCAGAAAATAGTCAGATAATACTGATTAGTTGGGCGAGCCCAGAAACATTAATGAAAATCAAGAAAAATTTGTCAGATGGCATTCTTGAAGTGCATGGTTTTCATGTTGAAAGCACCGAGTTACTTCACACATTCCAGGTGCTCGCATTGAATAATAATATTAATAATAAAAATAACGATGACCATAATAGTGTATATTTCTGGATTTGCGAGATGCTTGAGTAGGGCAAAATCAATTTTTTACAAGGAACATTCACAGGAAATGTAAATGATAGAAATGGAAGGGGATAAGTTGGTAAGTTATTGCAGAAGCACGTTGCAAAATGGAACGAGATGCTGCAAAGCAATGGGGAACGTACAAGTATACTACCGAAAAGCAAAAAGTAGAAAACTAATTTTTTAAAACCAAAAAGGTTTTCTTGGGACTGTTCGCGTGCAACGGACGACGAGACATTTTGTCTTTGAGTGCAATAAATGGGCGCATTGCTGGCGCAAAACATGGACGGAGCTCAACGGCGGATGTTGAGATATGGCCGGAGCCCCCAAACGTCTAGAGCGTTATGTAGTGGGCGGAAACGTTGAGCCAAGTGGATGACAAATAACGATAATAAGGTAATTGGATGGAAGTGATAAAAACCAGGCGGAAGGTCTGGCTCACCCCCGTCCCAATACACACCATGGACAGAAAAACAATTAACACAAAACGTTCTTGTGTATTCAGGTTGTGCATGTAACACCGCGAATCCCTTCCCCACCCATATTTGTATCTGACTAATCCAATCCCTCCTATAGTGAAAAAAATGTTTTGTCAAGATACATATATAGTGTTGTATTGGCATGAGTACGAATCACTAAAAACGAGCTTGTTCGCCAGCTTGTTTCCTCGAGTTGGTTGGGACACATAGTTGACGGTAAGAAACGGCCGAAAAAATACTGAAGGCAGGGGACGACTGCTAATATTGTCTCAAAATATCTGGAGGAAATTTACAAGGCCTCGCATATGAAATACTGATTGTGTTTACATGCAGATGACGGAAAGTTGTGCTGCGAGCTGCGTCAGATAAGAGAACATTTTTGCAAGAACACTCTTTAAATGCACTAAACAAGAATGTCCTCCATGATGTTATTTTCGTTGTCGCGGCTTCTGATCCTAGTCAGCAGTACTGGTGGGTAATCCGAGGAGGTCCGCGAGCCATTCCAGAGGCATTAATAATCATGAGTTTGCCCAATCGCATAGGTGCGAGTTGAGATATCCAGTGC
>LUCM01004076.1:0-39011 GCA_008360955.1 Fasciolopsis buskii
ATCATTCGGTAACTTTTTGACCAGTTTGATGTGCCACTGAGCACCTCCAGTACGAAATCGTTCTCGCCTTGTATACCAAGAAGCCTTAGAATTTCGAATTCATTATCAACTGATTACGTAGCTCAATAAATTGTCACGTGAGGATGTGAAATATATTTCGGATAGAGTCAAGATTCAGGCTGGATATAGAGTTAAGTGGAGGAAATCTTGGATTCAAGTGAGCCATCACCGGATTTACGTGAGATTAAAAGAAAACCACTCTACTCAGGAACAATGGTTGTCAAATTCTGGCAAAGCGAAACACGGGACTTCTGTTGGTTACGTTCTTGGAATGAAAGAAATATCTTTTTTACCACAAAAACAAAATTCCTTTTATCCGGGGTACACTTTGTTCTGCTTCGTTGGTAAGAATTTTTCTAATTTGATTCGTGCGAGTGTGAACAACTTTGTTCATTTTGTAAGTGTTTTTCGGATTACCACATGGCATTCAGTCATCAAAAAAATTAACAGGTTTTTAGATTAAGTCTATCGGTATTTTCTACTATTGCACAGTGTAATTACACTACCTGTTTTGTTACGCGATTAATTCCCGCTGCATATCTGATGATACTTGGAGCGCTTAAATATTATCCAAGTCCATATGGACGATGGTGCCAGAGAAGTTTCGGCAATAATCTGCGACAGAATTGTGGAAAAGTTCTGTCGAGGAATTTCAATGTGAATATAACTAAATCTGTGGGCACTTTCGGGTATGATTGGTTTTCTCCATGAAAAACATACTCCCGACATAGTTTATTTGAAATGACGCAAGTGGCGGTCTTATTAGTTTAAAAACACTGGAAAAGTTTCGACAAAATTTAAATCGGCCGATGTTTTAAAATCAATTCCTTACCCTCTACATTGTGGTATCACAGGATTTTACTGCTTCTTATCCACTGCTTCACTGTCACAGCAACAATGCAAGCGATAAGTTAGTCAATGAGATGTGCCAAAGGTGAGCGAGATTAAGGGCAGACTTTTGTTTTCCAATTAAACGCATAACTTCGCATTTTCACGCCATACCTTCTCATTTCAATGTTGTTATTTCGGGCTTCATTCAAGAAATGGCATAAAGGGAGATGGCTAAATTTTGATCCCTAATTAGTTACAGGCCGTGCACAAAGAAGACCAAACCTGACGCATTGGGACTCTACGTGGTTCTGTGCCACTCAGGGTCAAAGTTCCCACTCGTCCTCTGTGTGGCGGGGCCTATTAGCCTAGGAGTTTGCCCGTCTACCACACTAATGCGTTAATAATGTCACAAGAAAGTCTAAGCCTACCGGCATCTCTGACGGAGGGGTGCATTGAACACCCAGAAGGCTCGGCCACATTTGACGGGCTTACGAGCTGAGCAATCAGTCATCCATCCCACTGGGTTGAGGAACCCTCAGATTTTCCTATTGCCTTACCAGTTAGACCATTTGGTCAAGGCCCATAGTAGGGCTATTTACGTCAATTCTCTATATCGGTTTGGGAAACCCAGTAGTATCCGAGCTACTATCGACCCATGGATCTTGATGAACAAAGGATGAAGAGTGGAAGAGCTAGCATACACATAGTGAACACTGAATACATTTTCTCTTCCCTCTTTTCTACCTCATTCATTGTTAGCTTTTCCGTCGCCATGGTTCAGATGGTACATGGTTTCGACATAAATTCGCACCTAAGAATAGTAATAATAGTACATATGAATCTCTTGCTAGGGAGTGGATGCAATAGGTACAATTAGACTGGTCAGAGGAAACGTGAATAGCTCGGATGTTGCAGATGAGATGTGGTCTTCGGTGCTTGAGATGCAAAATGTTTTTGATCGCATCCTCTAGGATGTTGGGGAGGAGCACTTCAGATTCCTAATGAAACCAGAAAACACACACGTAGGGCACTTTGGTGATTAGTGATCACCTTCGCCATTAATCTTCTGTGGCAATTTACCACGAGTTCTATACCTTGTTCGCTTCTTCCTCCTTCAGACCAGATACCCTTCAACGAGCATCCACTGTCTACTTTTGTTGCTCATGTGTAAATTGCGAATGACCTTATCTGGATACACAAAAGTGCTAATAACACGACAATCAACCAATCCTAATTCCCAACGTCGAAACTCGTCAGCTGATCGCACTCCTTCTGTGGTTTGAATCTGAGACCAACAAATATGAATGTCTTGGTAACAGACACTTGCGTGCATCTGGGAACCATCATCAACATTTTTGATACCAAAATGGGACATAAGATCCTGCTAATTCGATGCTTCACGATCTCTAGTCAATGGGTGCATAAATAGACAAAACTGTCAAACACCGACGCTCTGTTGATTACTGTTTATACTTACAGGGCCGTCTAGCCGAACTACATACAAATGCCTACGAACTAGGACACTAGGATCGTATGCTCAAAGCGATCCCGACACCAGCGTGACCGTGTTCGAGTCCACAAGGAAGCAACGAGACCTGTATGCCATTATTCTATTCACGTTTGCTTGATTTCAGACGGTACCAAACCAAAAGTGGTACAGTTGGGTTGAAAAGGTTAGATGTAATCAGAACGAAAAAAGGAGACAAATGATTGCAAAGTGTGCATATGTATTTGTTTTGTCGTGTGCATAGTCTGTTTTCTCACGGTCTTTTTAGCATTATGGGATTTCGACGCGAAAATCATATCAACAACGCGGAAATAAGCCGCAGAGTTCTGGGTCTAGGGATTTAGACATTTAAAAAAGCACAGAATTCAAACAAATTAAGGTGATTCGGAACACGCATTGCGCGTAACCACAGATAGCCTGTTTCGTTCCTCACTGTTCTCCGAGGCAAACGGACATTGGGAAACGAGTAGAGCTGATTAGCTCGTGATACGACGAAAAGATATGAAAATATTAGCCGGTTGTCTGCCTCGGGTAACTCCACCAGACGGATGGGGATAGTAGGTGACCTGGTTGAGTGCAGCGATTAGTGACGCGGTTATATTTCTATCCAATATTACTCACTTATTTTGCATCTGAGAAGGCCATGCGAGGTGATAACTGAAATCCGAGTATATCGGTGCAAAGTATATCCGGACTACAATAAACTGAACTTCATTGTCGTTTTAGTATTTTGTTTAAACTAGTGCACGTATCTTTCAATATTTCCTCATCAACCATAGAATTTTTACGGATCGAGAACTGTCGACTTGTCTGTGGAGATAAAAGATAGACTCACTTTTATGGATAGCAAAGCCAATGCGATACGAAATAGGACCACTGATCCGTCGTAGAAAATCAAATCCCATATTCGTAAAGTGTTAGCGGTTGAACAGACACTTGAGTATAGGGTCAGAAACCATTGCAGTGTGATTAAGGGGAGTTCTGCAAACAAAAATCGTGGGAGAATTGTGATTTTTCTTGCGAATAAACTTATCTACTCAATTTGGAAAAGTAAATTTGATTATACCAACGGTAATGTCATCAAACAGATAGTGCAACGCATCCGTGGGACTTGACAGAACACAATCAAACCGTTAGCAGACAACCTATGAAAGTTTCTCTGCCAATAATTAAAACTTGTTCCAATGTGTTCCATTTACTGGTGGCTGTATGACACATGAGCCATTAAGGCTGACATCATAAACCTAGTATTCCCTTCTCAACTAATTCGTTCATCCTGTTGCTTCTGATTCCATGGCCAATAAACAGCTATGGATTTTTTAAATAACCCCGCCCAACTGTATCGATTTTGCCCTGAATCATTACTTCGAGGATACTCGGTGGGAAAACTCATTTCGGCTAGATATATAACCTTAAACAAAAGCTGAGTGGCACTGGGGACATCAGTTTGCAAATTATTGTCAACATTTTTCACCCAGAGGTTTTACATTACGCAATAATCTAAATACGACATCCCCGTGGAGCCACGCACTTCCCGTCCACCCAGCGGAAGACATGGCAAATGTTGGATGGGCACACGAACTTGCACGTACAAATTCCCATGGTTGAGACGCTAGAACACTCACTGAGATTGATATCCATTTTTTCATTATACGCACACCAACCAGTTATGAAAAAGATACCGTATATCTCTCTGAAATTCGTCCACCCAGCTCTGGCATGAGAAGAAGAAGTGGTTTCCGGATTGGCCGACAAATGCTACTTCGACCACGGTGGGGGGTCTATTGAAAACTGCGTTCTATATGGTATCACGATCACTGCGAGAATCAGGATCGAATTCCGTTGAGGAGCTACTGCTCTCTGATTACCCGTTAACCACAAAAAGGCGAAAAACAAGCAATGAGTTAAGAGTGCACGGTGCTGAGAAAGCGGCCCCCCACCCCTTTCTGTCTAACCGCTCATCCCAATTTGTATTTGTTTCCTTTTGTGGTGTTGCAACTATACTTGTCCTGAAGCTTGTTCACAAATTATAGAGAGGAGAGTCAAAGCGGTACGGCTTCCATAGAGCATGATAGTCTTTCCGACTGCAGCAGTTTATTTCTATTCCTCTACTATAACTTCACCTTGAAATTTACACTTGACTGTTTTCAGGCCATGTGCCAAACAAAACACGGTAGAACGAGGGGAGTTAGGAGTAGATACAGTGAAAAATTATGGAAAAAAGCAGACGAAGCAAACGAACTGATTTTTCTGTGTACAAAATTCGTTCTTTTTCTGTCATTTTTGATGACCACAACAAAAGCGAATACGCTCTCGCCACTGACTTCGATTAAGAGCCGTATTCATAAGGGAGACAAGCCAGAATTCCTATTGACCCTTTCTGCTGCAATCTGACAACCAAGATGGCCCTATATGCGAAAGGCATTCTGTTAGTTTTTCCATTCCTCTGTATCAAATCTTCGTTTGACCTCCATGCTTTTCCCTCCAGCTAAGTCCAAGGAGCGTAAACAAACTATTGGAGACGGTTTTACTATATGGTCCTTTTCAACGAGGAGTCGATCGCACCAAACACTCGGCTGCGCACTTCAGCAATGCTGATGCGCCGCTACCGCCAAGTACGGGCAATACTATGTAGGCCGCGAGCGTCAAACACTGTCATGCCAGGGATGTCTTGAACCCGCAGAGACCATGTTCCACAATCATACGGCAGTACGGATGGGAGGGTGTTGGTAGGGAGGGGATATTAAACACTTGATCTTTCAAAGACAGACTGATGTCGAGTCACCGCTATAGGTGCCTGACGGTTGAAAAGGCTAGTCTGACCTTTGAAATACGGTTGGATATTTGTTCCCATTTCCAGAAATATAGCTTCCGAGATAAACAAGTCCTTCAGCAATTTCTAGTCGCTTATTGCCCGGGTTCAGTGCAAGCATAGGCTCTTGACAATCCTAAGTAAAACCTTGTGCTTTGATGGCGCGAACTTTATGCCGTATGAGATCATTTCAGTTCTCAAGCGGTTAGGGAGAAATAGAGGTGCTTGGAGGTTAGAAGCGAGAAGTACGATGTCACCGGTGTATTCAAAGTCCGTAGGGAGTTCGAGGAGGCAGTAAAAGACAAATTTTGTATCAGATTTCAAGAGAGGATCAAGTGACTCGGATCAAAATATACTTGTTGTGGAGTGCTGGGACTCCCCACTCGTCTTTCAAACCGAACAGCCAAATCACGTTAGGAAAAATGGCTTTGGACACTAGAACAACAATGATGCTCGTTCGTCAATTTTTGCAGACGGAAACAAATCAAACATACCAAAAACACTCATTTTTAAGATCTCAGGAGACACCACCTAATGAGGTGCGGATCAAATAGAATTTATACTACAAACTTTTCCAGTTTTTTAATACCCAAGGGCGACCGTTACGAGCCTCTAACGATTTTGAAATATCTGATGGCGAATACCGTTTCATTTGTCTGCCTGCCCATTGCATCTGCTAGCTGTGAACTTTAAATGTCTGCAGTGTTTTACCCACCACAAACTTAGTTGAATGTCTATTTGTATACATGATCAGATGGTGGCGAGACCTTTATTCTCTCGAGGACCACTTTGCACTGTTTCTCGCGGATTTTCTGGTCTGCCTTTGGTTGGGATTATTTGAATTAACACTCGCAGTTGTGGCTCCTTTTAAAACCATGCATCAGACAACTTGGAATTGGATTACGAAAGGGGTTCAATCAGATCAGGAGAGTGAGAGACAGGACGTTAAAAAAGCACCTTGAGCATCGGTGAATTAATCTTAGATGATGTATGCTTGGAAAATCTCAGTTTCTTGTGTAATTATCAAACAATCCGGATTCGCTGTTGGGGAAAATTGATGGTCTTAAATCAATCATGCTGCAATAGCCTTGAGTGCACAAGGATATAGAAGGTAAACTATGAATTTGCTGTCTTTTCAGCCGTGGCTTCAAAACTGTGATGGAGTAGCAATCTACGCAAAAATCAAGCTGGAGTAAGTCAACTTAGTTAACAGGCATTCCATTGAAAGGTTAAATTGCTATTTTCAAATGCAACTCCCATTTTCGGAGTGGATTTTGATCAGAGCCCATAGGTAACATCCACGTAGTTCCAGATATAACGGTAATCGAGCCCGGGGCATTTTACGATCTCTTAACAATTTCGCCAAGATCACACCTTGATGGCTCACTCTGTACATCTGGCGGTAATTTCAACATATTTGGCACAACTTTCTTCAGAATACTAGGTTTGACAAATGTGGCACATTTCCCCCACTAGATGACATTTAAATTTTGTTCGCAAAAGCAAAGCAGGGTTACTTGTGATTCACTGAGCGATTTAGATCACCGTATTATTAGGGCAAACATGCAAAAACGCGAAACAGAGAAAGTGCTCTTCTGAAAACCTAGCATGTTTACAACTGTGAGTCCAACCGATATCACCATGCTTTCTAATCAAAATCCATCAATATTTTGTAAGAATCTTACTCACTACGTTACTTTTTGTTTTTGAAATTGTCGGCCACTAGAAACGAAATATATACAGACCGGTAGATTCTAGCAACCTTTACTTAATCAGCTACGGAAGAATGAACAAGAGGCTTACAAAAGCACAGCCCAGAAATGAAGTGGACAACTAAGCTAATAAAACCGAAAATCCAAAGCCCAAAAAAGCTGTATATCGACACCGTCCTTGGAAACTTTGCATATCGAGACACGTGGCGTATTGTCGAAATACTGTGAGCCATCACATTGACGTCCAAAAACTCAACAAGAGTTTTGGTCCCGTGCCTCAGGATATCCGTCTTGTCGGCCTATGGCAACACTACTGACCCGCCGGCTATGGAACCTGCATATGTTTGGAAGCCGCTGAGCGCAGTGATGACCAACGAAGCCTCAGGCCTCAACGGTTCATCATCGATTATGCCAATGCCTTGTCGGGTCCTTTGGCAGATGTTTGCAACGGGCGTAATGTAAATTGGTCAGGATGCTATTTTCGGACCACAAAAGTTATCACGATAAGCTTGACAGGTCGACATTACTTACTTATATCTAGCATCACTTCCGATCAGAGATCCAGCTGCGCAATGCAAAAGCACGTAGGCAAAGCTCGGGTTACCACTTTGGTGGATTCCATGTTCGAAAGGTTGGTTAAACTAATGGAGGATCGATGTGGACAAACGAACTACTAATGTACGTGTAATCCATCTTGTGTACTATGTAACAAATCTGTTTATCAACAAAAATTGCCTTCTGGTAGCCTTAGAGACAAATTTTGATTATTTCATGCCTGATTTCGACAGTGCCGAATGGAATAAGAACTTGCCTTCATTGAATGGCCGCAAGAAACACCTTAATTCCCTGTTCCTGAACAGCTTACAAAGGCTTAGTCATTACAGGAACTCAAATTTGTCATCACCATTTTTTTGAACCGTATAGTAAAAGACAATTCTTTCATGGTTCAACGTTTATCTACTATCTACTAATTGCGCAAAACGTAAACTGTTCTCAGTAGAGGGGATATTCCCCAAGAAACTAGCATTCATTACAAATTTGACGATTTTTAACATTATTGCATGCTTTTTGCTCAGTAGAGGTGTGTTACGAATGCTGTTCACGGATGAGTGCGTATTTATCCATTCGGTTCCCAAAAACATTTTCAGTTAAAATAACCTAGGCTTATGATCGGATGACAGAAGTGGCTGGCAAATCCTTTTGTCACCAGATGAATGACGCACGGGCCGAGAATTTGGTCGACTGCAAGCCAAAGAGAGCAAAGTCGGAATTAACCATGTTCCCTAGTTAGTGTGCTGAACGGAAGTAATCTGATTTTCGTGAAGCGCTTAAGGGCGTGGAGGGAGAGTTGTTCAAAGTGAAGATCAAACAAGCAATGAGCTCGAGTGACTGGACGCTGCCGACCGATTGACGTCGCTAGGATTAGTGACCGAGATAATAAGACTTCGAAACGACTAGCGGTTCAGTTAGTAACACATCGATCTCGTATCTGAAATCAGACAGCTTAATTAAAACTGCGAATTAAACGATTTTACCGGTGCCCGACGGAAAAATTGTCAGGGATTACAGATGTGATTTGTTGGGGCGCGTAACCTCGCCAGCTGCAGAGAGCGCCACACCGACGGGTTGTACTGTCGACAAAAGACACTGTTTTTGTACACTTTATCCAAATGTCATGAACATCTGCAGGCTTGACGACACAAATCTATAAAAACCCGTATTCACCCACTGCTAACCATTTGTTGTTCTGATCCTGAACTAGCTGCAACTGAGGGCAACAGAACAAAGGCAAACATGTTGCAACTAAGCAACGTATCGTCAAAACTGGAACTGTTAGAACGGCGAGTTGGCTGTAATACTAGCTAAGAGACGTTCGCCACAGGAAATGTTCACTCAGAGACAGTGTGAACATGATCGTTTCACTGACTTTCGGAAGCAAGCTGTGTGAACACAAGGGTTTGGACTAACACGTTTAAGTTTGGATAGACGAGTCAGAGCATGAAGACCGATTGATATGGTCATTTTTAGTTCTCAAATGCGTGTTTCTTCCATGTGCTTCGGTTAACCAGTGTAGTTAGATCACCACGTAACTTTCATATTATTATTATTTGGAACCGCGTTTCGAGTTAAAAATTTTTTCGTTCAATAGTGTACTGACTAGTAAGTATTTCAACTAGTATGAGAGCTCAAACAATCGATTTTCTCCGCGTCTGATGTAGCCAGCATAGCACTATCGACCGCCGAACACTTTTCGCTCTGTATGTCGCAGTAGTTCATACATACGTCAATATCCACAGTTAACTAAGTTTATTTTGAAAACACTGAAAACGGAAAGCGTTCTCACGTATCGACAACAGCGAGCGGACAAGTAGTGAACTACTAGTCTCTTCGAAACTGCCAAAAGCACTGAACCGACGAGCATTGTTGGACCATCCACGACCACTACAGGCTCACGTCGATCGCCAGAAGTTAAACGACAGAAAAACATGTAGTAGGCTTTTATCCGATGGTCTCAACTGAAGCTTGACTGATGCTCGTCTCTGGAGGCAGAAACGGATCGCCGTGTTTTGGTCTAGTCTCTGATTGACGTTGGCCTGCAGGCGACGTCAATGAATCACATGGAAGCTTACCGTATAAAAGCAACGAGCAGGCATACCACAAACGAAGCAAATTACGGAAAACTAATATAAGCAACTGGAATAAAACAAGGAACTGGATGGAGAAAGTAAGCGGAAAATACATGCACTTACCAATCTCATGCTCTTTCAGGAGTTTGTCGAGTTGCGGTAGATATAAGGGCAGAAGGTGACAGAGGACGGCCTGATCTGCCTGTACACCCAACAGGCTGAGTGAAGAGTAATAGGATGGAGGGAGCAAATCTTCCACAATACTGCACATCATCCAAAATGCGATTTCCTCTTCCAGGCAAAGTAGAAGATTAGCTGCAATCTAATTCGAAGAGGATGGGAATATACATGGTAAATGATGTGGGGGCAAATAACTGGGAAGAAAAACAAACTAGTGAACGAGCTACTGAGTAGGCAGGCTTACGCTTTCATGCTTCTCGATTATAACAGAATTTCAAAATCAAGGGACAGAAAACCATCTAGAGAAATGGTCATGTGTGTTGGCGTGACATAATCGGCCGATTAGCCAGTCCCAAAATGTGGTTTTCGAATGGCGGATGAGGGTTCCGGAAGGGACGAGAGTCAAGCATCAAGTGAATGCGATTACCAACGGAAGGAAATTAACTATCCGTTATGCTTTCGAGAGCCCACGTTATAAGAAAAGAAAGGAGTACAAAAAATGGTACTTATATTTATCACAAGAGCATACACAACAGATTTTAAAAATTCAATACTATTGCTATTTTTATTGTTACTAGGTGAACTACAGGAATGATGTTCAATCGTACAAGCGAAAATCGAATGAACCTACTACCTAACTGGCAGCCTCAAATAATGTATTTCATTACCGTTCACACGGGAAAGTCAGCATTCCTCTAGGAGATGGAACCAACAGTAATGAAGCAATCCGGAAATCCAATAGCCATAAATATCGTGCAACGAGCAGGGATACAAAAGTAATTGGTGAAATAAATATATATGCACACTGGTGGTCAGCTAAGTTGTGCTTTAAGCTGTCTCACTCTGTGTACGAGTCAATTTATTGCTTGTGAATGAGTGAACCCTCATTAGCACAAATTTCTGCGCTTTTACCTAATGACCACCTGCCGGTGACCCAACCGAAATGGAATCGCACATGGATTTCCCATTGCATCATGGATCTCTAAGGACCTCCGATGACGTGGAGATGGTGAATGGAAGAGCTAGTATGTGCGATAAATTCAGCATATTTTCTTTCTTCTTTCTCGCTCACTGTTTTCGTCTTTCGCCAGGATTCTGATCGTACATGATCTGTACTCAAATTTGTGCAAAATGTAAATATAAATCTGTTCCGTGTTTGGTGCGTGCTGAGACCACCAGATCACGCGATCTCTAAGAAGACTTGTGTTTAGTTGACATCCTTGTGAAAAGCCGTGATTCCTCAGGGTAACTTCTGGTCTAGATAGTTCGACGTGCAAAAAGATAGTTCAGAGACTCAGAAGAAATTCATAGTGGTCACGACGACAAGACGGTTCAGACCGCAAACCACTGAGCCAGTAGAGTGCCAAACATTTACACTAAGGGACAAGCATCTCCAACTAGTTACGACGTCATCCAGGAATTCAATCCAAATGAACTGCTTAATGCAATTAACTAATAACTGATTTGGTCTCTACGGTCGGACGCTGTAGGTGTTGATTAGTACGATTTTGAAAAGCCAATCACCGTCGGAAGTGTTCGCCTACGCATTTCGCTTTGTTGGCCCAAATGGTGGTGATAACGACAGCCAAGTGTCGGCTACCACCCGATTCCCCAGAGTCTGGCTTACTGGGATTATCAAATGCGATTGCCTAGTGAAAACAGACATTATATCGATCTACAAGAAAGGCGGTAGATCAGTTAGACTAGTGTTGCATCCACTATCTT
Source organism: Fasciolopsis buskii (assembly GCA_008360955.1). Classification (NCBI taxonomy): domain Eukaryota; kingdom Metazoa; phylum Platyhelminthes; class Trematoda; order Plagiorchiida; family Fasciolidae; genus Fasciolopsis; species Fasciolopsis buskii. Next base: position 11,455 of record LUCM01004076.1, read on the forward strand.
TGTCTTCGTTGGTCTAAAAGCGGCGTTTAACTCAGTTGGCCGTGCAACTGTGCGGCATTGCTTGTTATCGAGGGCGATATCAATGAAATTCAGCTTTTTTTTCGAACCCGGTTTACTAGCAGCCGAAGGTGAGTTGGTGTTTGTGGTGATGAATCACTCTGGTTCACCAGCACACGTGATATTCGTCACGGTTGTCCTGCTCCTAAACCGTATCTGATCAACTTGCAAGGAAGATAATCATGGCAGTGACCCTACCCTCAGGTGAGGACGTTACTAATTACTAATTGATCGAGCAGGAAATGGTTTGACTTTCACTATGAGGATAATGTCGTACATCTAAATGAAGACCCTAATTTGTGGCGAATACTATTCGATTTTGAGAATGACAGTTGTCCTTTAGCTTTTGTTTATGGCTTTCCGGCGTCGATTCATGGCTACCCAGTCCTAACGTACGATTTTTCAACCTTCGCTCATGATCTTTAGTCTCCACTTCTTGTTATCCGGTCCATTAACAACCAGTTTACTAAGCGGCAAAACAAATAGGGCTCCGAAGTTTTGAAAAAAATTTGAAGATTTGTTTTCAAAAACGACTTTAACAGCTCCGCTTTCGCCAGAAAAATTCCGATAAACGTTAAGGAATGAGGCACATTTCAATGAGACCCGTGGAGAAGCGGCTTGGCAAGTAGTTTCAAATGACTTATGTCGATGTTTTTAACTAAGATTCCCTCAGGCATACTTCATATATCACCACGATGTTCCTCTAAACGGTTTTTGATGGTTGTTTTTGACGACTGTCCGTACGAAATTGTATGTTCTAACCTTAGATTAACCACATTAGCTCGTCTATGAATCGGTGCATTACCAGGAACGAAGACAACTTCAACAGTTGGTGGAAGAGGCACGCTCCATAGCTAATAGGAACTACTGAGCCGGCGGGGGAAGATGGCAATCGTGACCAAAAAACTTAGAGTGGCACAGCCATGTAAAACCCCAACGGGTCGGGAGTAATAACGAGCCAGATGACAGCGAATTGCCATCCACTAGGAAAGTGATTGGTGGATTTAGGACTCGAAATCCTGATCTGTTTGGGGTGACACGTTTAATTTGCAACTATTGCTTCAGTGACACTCATTGATGACCAATTGGGATAAGAATTGCGGGATACCATTTCAGAAACTGAAATTGGTGAGCTTTACTGAAGGCACAATGCTGGAAATCTCCACGTGAATGGTGCCTCGTTTTCAGCTTTGTGAACGCTGAGCTTGGCGTTTAGATCGCAAACATTTCATCACCAGTCGAGGTGATATTATCAGTGCGTAAGCGATGACCTTTCTGCTCAGGTGTATTTATAGTGCTCCTGCGGATTTGACCCTGATCCCAGAGTGAGTCCACCTTGCAAGTTGCTATGGGTTCGACCTTGAACTAGCAACGTTACTTGTTTTAACAACGTTGCTAGTTTTGTAATTTTATTTTTGATGTGGTTATGAGACACCCTTCAAATGGGAAGGGTGTTGAAATAGCTATTATTTCCTCAGGTTAGTATAGTATATATATATATATATTATATGTAAACGTACACTTGATGAGTATCAATACATTCCGACATACGAAACAGACGGAAAATTGCTATATGAATTCGTTGTTAGACCACAATGAGTTTATACGGCACCGGTAGTCGAAGATACACCACAGAGATGACAGAATGATGAAAAGGACTGCTAAAGAAGAGTCCGCTTGGCATCAGTTCCTTTGCATTGGCAAAAAATCTGTCTACGAACAAACTTGGTGCTAATATAGAAATACAACATAGGAGGGCATTCGACTAGTTGAGGCATGATCAGCATTGCGCGAAAAGCGTGTATCTGTATGCACATCTGTTTAACATGCCACCCATTTGGATGCTAGCGTGACCATTATCAAGGACTTGGGACATCAATAGGTGAGCTTAAGCGTATGGCTTGTCTTATGCTCAGAGCAAACTGACACGAATCAGGGGACAAATTGGCATCTAGGTTTATTGGAACGGCTCAGTGAGCGAGTAAAAAGTTGATTGTTGTTGACGGTAGGTAAACTAAGCAGACCATTTCGTCCCAAAATACAACCTTCTTAGCGGAGAAGAATATTGTACGAAGTAAAGAGCAACGAACGAGCTTATTCCCGGAGTTGTTAGCTCGCGCTCGTTAGGTCATTTGAATCCTGTGCATCAGAAACATCTAACGACAAAACTAACGACGTTGGACGATGTAAAATTAACCATGAGCTCCCAAGTTACAAGGGTTCACGTCAAATGATGTGAAAACCAAAATTGGATCGTCCTACAAAGCAAACTGAATTGGTGGTTGGTAGTTCGAATCTTTTACTTTATACTCGGCAGTCAGAGATGCTCTGCTATAAAAATGACTACATGACAGATATGCATCTTTGTCCAGTTTCACACACAGTAAACGCAATTGGCTCGAGTCACCAAATGATCTTCAGGTAAAGTTTATGAATACGTTTCTTTGTAACCTAACGATTCGGCGGGTAGGGCACAAACAGTACCAAAAAGTGGATTGTATAAATATCTGTCTGCGTTTGAATCCCTCTAGAATCAAACGCTTTTCACATAAGGACCTTATAATAAACCAAGAAAGACCGGCTTCAGAATATTTAGAGTTAGGAGTATGCATAGGCAATTATTGTGCCGAAATACAGGGTGTTTTTATTTTGTACTTACTTATAACGGAGGTAAAAGGGGCAATTTACACTTCCTGATAGTTACATGCTAACATGGGCATCCTAGTGAGCCTGGGTGCAGCAAGAAATACAACCGAATTTCGATAAAGCAAAATTTGTATCGAATCGAGCGGGAGTACATATCGAAGTGTCGTCTGCCAACAATAGGAACTGACAATCCCTGAAGAGATTCTAAAAACCCTGTCAATGCGAGAGTGATGCGTGCTTCAAAAGTACTCAACAAGTATCAATCTTAATTTGTTTTATTAGATATTTACAGTGGGAGCGCTAAACAGCAGGCATAGAATCAGTCGAGAGACGCCCACAGCATCAGTGGTGGAAACAGTAAGCCATGACCTTGAAAAATGCGGGTGTTATAGGACACCACAATAGGTGTTACTAGATCAGATGTGAGTGAGAATAACATATCGGCTAGCATCACCTGTGAGACGAAACCAAACGTATCAACACTGGTAAATAAAAAGGTTCTGACAATCGTTTTTTTAGGATTGTTCAAAAGTCAATTGAGAACCAGACTCGGAATTGCTAATTCGACAAATGAATGACTTGAATGTGTCGCAACATTGTGTAAGGGAAATCTAAAAAACCGATGGAAATCCATCCATAGGAAACCAATGGTGTTTACCCGAGAACAAAGAATTAATCTCAATAACAAGCTATGTGTTAGCTACGTGCCCAGTACTCACCAGCCCCATGCCTTGACAATACCCGACGTCAACATAAAGCCAGGCCAGAGCACGTAGAACACGACGCAGACGAGAAATCCCAGTGGAGTTGGAGGAAGAGAAACACAAATTGTTGGGCAACGTGCGAAGTAGGTCCTGAGAAACCGAGGCACAATGAAGTGGGCGATTATCATTTGATAATAAACAGTCCACATTTACCAGTGCGACAAAAAGACTGACAATTACGAGCTTCCACTGCACGCATGTCCCATGTAAGAATAAGCACATCACTACTAATCAATACAACTGAAACAGCACGGATAACCAGTCCAAATTGTATGAAGATGTAAAACTAAACGGATTGGACAGCAAGATTTTCGAAAAACTTCTAAGTCTGGGGTCGTCCAAGCAGATAGAAGGAACAAGTGTTTTAAATTTGATAAAGTTGAGATGATCCTCATTTAGGACAATAGGGAGATATCCATTTTCATGCCGAAATGTCGCCTAATCATAATCGTCAAATGAACGTAAACGACAACAGTCAAGGAATACCGATTCTCCAACATGAGAAAAGAACAGTGTATAATAACAAGTAGAAGAAAATGTTCTACCTTGGCAACCTATGCTCCGTTGTGAATGGTGGGGACATACTCCATAATTACAAAAGTCTCGTTCATTGTTAGGATGAAGCAAAAATCATCAGTAATTGTTTGGAGTGACAATTAGGCAAGTAAAGTCAGAAACAATAACCACTCGTTCGTAAATGAACAGGAAAAATGGGGTTTGAGAATGGAACTAAGGGGGTACCAACCTGTTATCCATACCGCGAAAATAATAATTTGATTGATATTACAAAATTGTCTATAGATCATGTGCCACCGCGATGACGGAGGAAGAAAATAATGGGGTACAAAAAGAACAGAAAAAGAAAAACATTATAGTGCTCAGCACACATATTGCAGCTCTTCCATTCTTTATCTCCACGTCATCCGTTGTCCATCGGAAACCATTACCCAGTTACTCAAATCGAAGTAGAGAGGTGATTTAGGGGAAAGCGATCTAAACCACAAAGCAGTAGGACGATTAGATAATCTAATGTGGACTGATGACTGATAGATCAATTCATACGTCCTTCAGATGGAGCTAGATATCCTGAGTGCCAAGTACACCTTTCACCACAGATGCCGGTGAACATACAGACGTATATTTCCCACGCCGCCCGTAATTTATCTGGACCCATGATTTAGCTATCACCTAGACTGACCACCAACGACCAGTCCACCTGGTGAAGAGCGCCGGGCATTCACTTTGCCCTCGCACTTTTGTTCCGATTTTCTACCACGAAACGCAGAGTGTGACTTCCCCAGAAGCCATTTCAAGCGCACGGTCACTTGGAAGCATTCTGAGAAGCATCCGGAGGAGCAGCCAACTCGGAGTGACTCCCATTCCGATCCGCCCGAGATATTTGAAGACATTTTGTCAAAAGGTGATTTCCAGTACTATTTGCCGAAAAAGCCCTCCTCTTTCAGTAAAACCAAAATACTTCACTATGTATGGATTAGTGTGAACACAAAATCCGCGCACGACAAGGGAACGCGAAAGGCAGACGTGTTGTCGTACCCGTTCTGTTCAGCAGTCTCGAAGGGTGTCGGATAAGAAATTTTAATTAAACATGACCATTGGAAGCACACGAACGGTTTCCCGGATATCGCCGCCCGTCAGAGATACGCACCCGTTACTCTCCAGTCCGAAGATACTTATACTTATATACTCCGAATTGGTATGACTCACCAGAATCTAACTTGCATCCTCATGAGTGTACGAGGAAGGTCTTCGTTGAAGAGTCTATAGAAGAGCTTCTATGTGCATTCCCGGCGATACTAATTAGGTTCTCGTGAAACAAATCAATTCGGCATGCATAAGTATAAGGATTTCCGATAGGAGTATCGGGTGCGTATTCCCGAAGGGGGGCAAAATGCGCCAAACCGATCGTCCTTTAGAAGTAACCATCTCCTTTTTGTCCTTTCTGCCGATCTAGTGCTACCGCTGTTTTTTACCCTCAAATTTTTTGACTGAAATGCGACAATATTAGCTGTACACAAAAGTGTATACAATGCAATACAATAATTGTAACGGCTGACTGTCAGATAGTTTCTTAAGTGATTTTCACTCTGGAAGCTCGCATTTTCTCAAACCTGATCCGCCTTTGAACCTCGGCTCCTCCAATGTGCGTACTCCCACGCAGGCCGATCAACAAGTGTGTCTACCAATCACAGACGACTATTAAATGCTGCACCAATAAAATACGAATCCAGGATTTCAGCAGTGTAATTCAGCTAACTGCGTCTAATAACTTATCAAGATATTCCCCAGTCATCTGAGTAGAGGAAGCAGTTCGGGGTGGATCTCAGTTAATAGTCGTTTATGCACCATAGCACTTCAACTGGTGTTAGAAAGGGTTGTTGTGCTCGGCGCAGCTTGTTTGTAACCTCGAAATACGCTACAACAGACGGTAGCGTCAGCATGCAGTAAGATGACGAACTTAGAAGTTTAGTCTGGAACAGTACAGGCTCTAACATCGCAGGACTAGTGGATAATTGTAATGCATACATTGGAAGATCTAAGGAGTTAAACAAATATAAGGCAACTTTTAATTTACTCGTCCAGAGCACACACAACTGGGGTCCAGACAATCTGTTATTCCCATCTAACAGGAACCTTCGACACAACTCGTATCGTACAGTTCTAACTATACAAGTCGAAGTGATCAGACCACAGCATGCTATCATTAACACAGTCCAGTCTAAATTTGTAGATCCAACTGGTCCACGGTTGCAAAGCCGGTTCAGGCATTAGCTTCAGTGCGATTTTCGCTGCAACTCAATGATCCTCGACGCAAACCACAAACCGAGTGCCTGACTCGGCCGTTTGCACCGACTGCGAACAAAACCCATTATATGGATTAGGAGTTCTGTCGGCCAACAATGCAGATGAGCAACAAGACCATATAAAATGGGCGAGGCCTTTGAGAACGGGTTTAATCTGGATTTCTAGATCCAACGCCCACTACGGTCACTGGACTTCTCGAGTAACTGATCTTAATGCAGCAGAACTGCAAGGGGGGAATGGGATATGATAGCAGCTACAAGGTCAAGTTAGAAAAAGCTTTAATAAGGATCGCGCAAATTGGCGAGTCAAGGTACCTAAGAAACAGGAATTAACAGCTGTTCCGGCAACAGTCAAAGAGTGGTGCAACCCATAAGCAACACAGGTGGACGGCGAACTTTGGTCATTGGAACTATGTGACAGAATCCCAGAGCCCAGTCATGGTAACCAGCAAATGCGCGGCTATTAGGTTGAACGCTTTAAAGAGTAGTGTAGCTGACTGCGCGTCAACCACTAAGAACCTTTGGGAGGTGTCACTTGATCATCCCATCCCACTCCCAGACGGAATTAGGTATAGAGTTGAGCATTAGACAACTAAAGCGAACAAAATCGGCCGACCCCGATCAAAATTCCCCAATCCTATTCAAGTTGGATAGAGATGCCCTGACAAAACCATTTACCTCCTTGTTCCGTGGCACGAAGAACAAGCACCGCAATCCGTTATCATTGGCCGATTCGCTGACTGTACTTACTTTGAAGAATGCAGCCTGTAAAGACTACCAATAATCGCAGGGTCACTTTAATCCCGCTAGTTAGTTTCGATATTTGCGCGTAGTTTGATACCAGTTCGCAAGAGAAACATCCGCGAACTGCAGGGGAGGTTCCTCCAGAGCATTTACCCTGCGCCAGTTACTTGAAAATGCGCCACATACACACAAACACAGAGACAATAGTCAAACAGTCATAGCTTTTCCAGAATTGAAAGGCGCCTATAAATAAGTCAGTTCAAATGAATGTTTTACGCGGCCGAAGACCGAATTTTCAGCCATAACATAGGCGAAAAGAATCACACGGGGCGCTTAGAAACATGGGACGTTCATATAGTATCTTTAAGTGCGAGCGTTGCAATTTCAAGGATTTTCAAGAACATAGTCAAGTACGATATAGCAGAACACTTGCACGCTCGTGTACAAGCTTAAAGAGAGTCAATAAAGGAACGAGTGACAGAGGAGTAAATGCGCTTCGCTAAATAATCGTTCATAAGGTGGGAGGAGTCAGTGAGCCACCAATATCATTACCGTTCAGCGTTAAACATCAAACCAAGCCTCATTGTCTGCTGTTTTTTCCCAAGCTTTCATGTCTCTATAAACAAAGTGAATATCCTGGGCGAAACAGGGAGTGGACCTACACAGGCGGTAAAATATAAGAACCCTGCCGTAGCCAACAAACAGAACAGACTCTAACTGTACAAACGCACTCTTTCAATCACTCCGTTTCCATAGAAAATGACAACACCACTGCCACTGTACACGGTTCAATGCCATATCCTTCAGTGTCTCCAGCAAGCTAAGTGACGAGTCCTTCAGATCCCAACCAGGAAGATGTGTGACACCTACTTCACATAAATTCGCTGTGCATTTTCCAATCCCACGCTGCCACGTCATCTGCTGATCTCCACATGCCTTCTTCCACTCCGAAAGAGGAATGCGAAATAGAGCACGATATGGTAGACGAGTGTTCGTCATACGCAACACGTGACCCAACCAAAAGTCTACTAAGCTTCACACGGTGAGGTGAGGTATTCTCAAAGCCGGCACCTAACACTAGATTCCTCACCTCTACATTATTCACCCGGTCACTCCATCCAATCCTGGCGATACTACGTAGACATCGGTGATCGAAAACCTCCAACCGACGAACATCTCCCACACGCATACTCCATGTCTCGCAACCGTACAACAGAACTGAGCGCACTGGGACACAGTACACACGGCCTTTGAACTTCAGGGAAATATCAGGCCGACGCCACAAAGGCTTCAGTCCAACATAGGCCGCTCGAACCTTCAATATACCCATGCTCACCTCCACTGCCGTGCTCCCATCGTTCGATACGCAGCTGCCAAAGTAAGTGAAACGGTCCACATTCGTTAGTTCCTCTCCATCCAGTATCAAGTTCGGCATCACTATCGTTCAGTCTTGTAACAGCACTTTACACTTTAAAGGTGCAAAATGCATGCCAAACCGAGCCCTAGACCTTGAGAGTCAGTCTAGTGCATGTTGTGCATGGTCCGCGGATTCAAACAAGCACATGACGTCATCTGCGCAATCTAGATCACACACCTCGCCATTTCCAGTTTGATTCCTACATCCTGAAGACCCCCTAAAGCATCTTCCGTCACTTCATCCATGATGTGACATTTTTGTCGAACACCACTTGTCGTTTCGAATGGACTTGATAGTTCATTGTATACGCCCACGCGATCATAAGTATGCAAGTACAATCCTTGCAACAGGTTCATGAACTTCGCTAGTATACCCTTCCGGTGGAGAGCACTGAATCGTGTTGTCCGATCCACTGAGTCCAATGCACCTTTCAAGTCCAGAAAGAATATGATCGTAGGGCGGCGGTGTATGTGGTGCGCGTCAAGTAGCGGACGAGTAGTGAAAAGTTGGTCCATGCAACCTCGACCTGGACGAAATCCGACCTGCTGTTCGCGGATGTTACTCTCGCAAACTGGTGTCAAACGGCACAGCATTATCGAAGCTAACACCCTGGTAAATATCGGGATGAAAATAATGCCACTATGATTCCTACAGTCACTCCATGTGCCCTTCTTGAAAGTGGGTACAATCAGTGAATCAATCCATGACAACGGAATACGCTCCTCGTTCCAAATATCACGAAGCAAGAAGGTAAGTAATTCCATCAGAGCTTCTCCAACTGGAGGAAGTTCGTTGGGATCGACTGCATGTATTTCCTTCAGCAGTCCAATATTCGACACCTCCAAAGGATTCACAGCTGAAGCCATCGGCCTAAATACGTTAACGTGCGGCTAACTGAACTGATCCTTGAAGTGGTCAGCCCAACGGTCCACCCTTTGTTGTCTACCATGAACAGCCAATCATATTTGTGGCCTGCGTCGATGGAAATTTGTACTAGAGAGAAGTACGTTACTGCCGCACAGAATTGGAGAAGTCTTTCTCGTTCTCTGTTCGCAGAGCGGATAACGCGCAGTCCCACCAAAAAGGTTTCCGATACATTCACTTTCCCAACTTGTGCATTAAAATCACTTACTACCACTACAATATCAGAGCCTTTGCTTTCCCCAACTAGAGTGACGAATTCGTCATAAAAGTCGTCTTTTTTCATGTTAACGCCACAGTCTGCTGAGGTATTTGCCTAGATGACAAATAAGGTGCGCTCAACACAACTATCCTTCCGCACCCCGACTGAGCCCTGCAGTCCCACGGCGCAAAGTCGACTGTTAACCGGGATCCAGCCCAAAAGGGCTGCCTCAACCCTCCTACTCCAGATTATTCCTACACTGCATTGACCTACAGCTTAAGCTGCTTCGATCTTTTACTTGCGCAGGAAATGTTTCCAAGTTTTTAGGCGCAATTAGTTGAATCACACTACTCGAATCCTGAATTCGTGTTTCACTGTCGCAACAGACATCAGCATTCAGTTAGTCTAATGTGAAGGCTAGACACGCCTGTTGACCAACCTGCATGAGAGTGCGCACATTGAAGGGACCAAGAATCAGAGAATGAGGAGAGATAATGATGAATTCGACAAACAGATGTTTGGGTACGCCGTTGCAAGAGTATAGAAACTTGAGAGATCTAGAAATTATTATGATATCCTTTGATAAGAGACCCGGAAAAATGACGGGAGATACGTAGACCCAGTGAGTGAAACACACGAAAAAAACGTTTGATGAGGTGTATGGGCAAGTGGTGGAATTTAAGATGCGAAACATAAAAATACAGACTTCTAACTTTGGCAAAAATGATTCACATGATATAACCATGAGAGATTTCGGTCCAGTACTAATGTAGCTTACTGAATCAGTCGCTCCCATTAGCAGATATCGCAGTGCAAGCGTCATTGAAAGCGGAAAGTTTTGAGTCTCTCATACGAGGAAATACAATGTCCATATTTGGATAGACAGATTATGTTCCTTTGACTATTCTGAAATTTCTGTAATCCCCTTCCGATAATCAGAAAATGAAGCGTTACAAGAATACGACAGACCAAGAACCACATTCTCTGAGTACGTGATAGGGAGCTTGTTGGGATGAAAGATACGTACGCAAAGAGAAAAACGAATGTGACATCTTGGGGGAACTCCAAGGTTAAAGGTGACAAATGAGAAAGTGGTGCCATTACAACGGGGTAAATTGTTGTCGACTGTGGAAATAATCGTCCAAGAGGAAAATAAGGGAGGGTTCCAAATCTGATTGGAATAAGAATGAGAGCAACTTGTGCCTGTGGGCACAGTTAAAAGCAAATGCACACTCCTTTCCACCTCTTGTTTTATATCAAAAAATGAAGTGTGTGATTAGGACGTCAAGGATAGGAGAGCGGTAAGCAAACTGGTAGAGGTCAGAAACATTTACGGAATATGCATCATGTGGGAGGATTAATTTTTCCAAGACTTTCAAAGCTACTGAAGTGCAGTCAATGGAACGGAACTTGGAGGAACCCTTCCTAGGGACGGCAGTTAGGGAAACTGTTCCCCAGCATTCAGGAGTTTTGTTATTATGCAAGCATTCGTTAAACATTTCAGAGATGATGGGGGGACAGAGTAGCTGCACGCTCCCTGAGGACCGTTGGGCTGATGCCTTCCGGTCCAAAGTATTTTCTAGAGTTTAAAAAAGAAAGTTCTTTATAAGTAGCTGGGATAGAGTAAAAAGAATACTTTGAGGAGAAAACTTCGGCGAGAAGAAAAGTGGAGGACTCGGCTTTCTTGTTGAATGACCTATTGAAAGCTTCAACATCCGCGGTAGCATATCCGCGTGCAGATGAACCTCTGCATAAGCGTTTGAGTAACCTCCAGGTTTCTGGAGGGTTTGTGTTCCAGTAACTTACGTCCATACAGATAATTTAGTCTGGACAACTCCATTTTGATTAATTTTGTTAGTTGTTTGACCGATGTACAATCCTTCCTTTTAAGAGCGTATAATTTCCAACGACGAAGTCGTTTGAGCCGAGTGGATGAGAAGCTATCGGGGCGAATATAGAGTCACTTTGGGACAGCAGAAAATTCAATATCTATGAATAGGAAAAGTCTGTCTGTTCCACCATCCCATTCAACATCATGATGGTTTGTGAACCAATCTGGCCTCCTAATTTTGCGATCGTGACAGGGCGTGGAGCGTCAGTGACTAGTGTGGCCACAAATCTTGGGGAAGACCTTGCTCATTGTGAGATCGGATGAACCGATAGGGGATCGACATGAATCGGGAATATCAATTAAATTCAAAGGAAAACCGTAACACGGAGCATCTTTTGGGACCATTAGCACTTTCTTATATGGTTTATTTTTTCCAAAATCATGTTCTAGTTCCATCATCACAACGACGAATTAACGAACATTCAAGGTGGCTCGAATTGTGGTCCACTGGAAATATCACCCAAACTGTTCGGTTTATATGAACAGTGATACCAAAGATAAAACAATGGAACAACTTTCTTGAAGCATTCCATGTCACAGATGATTTTTCGAGAACCTTTTATGGATGGCGGCTTACGAGGAATAATGCTAAATAATCCCTAACAAAAATGCCACTGTACCAGTTACTGACATCCGGACTGGGTTTGGCGCTCAAGCGACATGTGTCGAGCGCCGGTGTCTTATTTTGGACTGGCTATAATTAGTTCGCTCCTGTAAAACGATGGGGATTTTCGTCCGCCGTCCGTCGTCATGCTGCCGCTGACATTGAATACGTGACTAGTTGACCGACACACAAAATTTATCGAGTTCACGATATCTCCAAACACTGGGAGTACAAGCTGGCCTTGGCAAACTTCTTACGCCTACATATCGAGTGACGTACATTGTTACCGTAATGGATCAAATTCACGTAGACCTAATGATCCCAAAGAACAAATAAGTGTGATCGCATACGGGTGTATGCGTGTACAGAAAACAAAAATAACCGTGGTTTAGCCATGGATAGTTCTCGTGCTTTGCGTTGTTCTTTATAAGCCATCCTCGGCGGATGGGGAGAACAGTGCTCGCTCGTGAAAGACTAAAATAGCAGAATGGAGTGGGCGATTGGAACGAACCAATCAGGAGGCGAAACGATCACCTATTTTTATCCTGTGTCCAAGGTCGGACAAACAGACAGAGTTCAATATCCCGAAACCTAGGCTGATGTTCATCCGTGAATGCTTTCATGGGACAGACAAACATGTGTTCATTTGGACAAGGAAAAATATCTCCGAAGGTTCGGACACGGAATTGGACCGTTCGAAAGGGCGTAACAGTAACAATTTATTCGTTGAGAAACTATTCATCTTAGTATAGCTGAATTTCCTGCTTACGGCCCTCGTTCATTCGGATATGTAACAGGAAGTGACAACTAATGATTAAGACCTCTTAGAATTTCCTCGGCCGTTTTCTGGTGCTAACCGCAGACACAAATTTGTTCCATTGAATGCAGTACCAACTTGTTTTAGTCAGGTCAAAAGCACGTGTTCTATGCGGAGAGTTTACTTTTCCCACGGTACGAACACTTTGTAAAAGACTGAAATATCGAAGAAACTCATGATTCAAATCGAAACGCGCAACGTGCGCGGTGGCTCATTCCTGGTCCATTAAATCTTAAGAAAAGCATGGGAATTAGGGCAACAGTTAGCACGTTATCAATCAGTTTATTAATCGGTCAGTTAGCCGCCCAATCGAGCGGTCGATAGAGAAAATAGAGGAGGAAATGTAGTGAGTGCTGTCACGTGATAATCGGTGACCTCGAGAGATAAAGCGGTATGTATTTATTTCCCGTATTGATGGAATAACAATGCGTATCATTTTCAGAAACGGAGCCGCGGCCACCAGAGGGCTATCAAGCAAGGGAGTTAACCGGCGGCGGAAATGTTCGAACCCACAACCTTCACGTCTAAACACCGTGACCTTTTTCGTTTGACTAGCGCACGTGGTGCCATCAATCTTCGGGTAGTTCCAGGACATGCACCAACTTCTCTATGTGCACAGCCCAGGCTTGGTGACGAGCACAATGATTAATATATATATATATATATATATATATATATATATATATATATATATATATATATATAGGTGCCGCTGATTGTGATGCATTGCCACTGTTAATATCTTTAAGGCCCTAGTAACTGCCAGGTGTAAAGGAGCACCAATAAATACCATGAATTTACTTACAGCTTTCCCAATGATATTTGTAGCACGGTCGGTCAAACATGGGTGAACTCGATTGTCTAGGTAAAGGCGTGTGAACATGAAAAATGGGATTCTACTGAGGAACAAACATTTCCCGGATTTTTGTCGGAAAGTCCATAGGATTTATCCTAATTACCAACCACTAAAGGTAACAAAGCGCTTATTTTCTACCGAGTATTCTATACACGATTACACATGCACTTACTTGCTAATTGGAGCATTTTGCGTTAACTGGAGTCTAACATTGATGGCTGAGCACGAACGGGAAAATCATGAAATTGTGTGAGTCATTTAAGCGTGCTGTGTTAGTCCATTCCATTGTTACCGTGACAGTGAAACGGTGAACGAGACAGTAAAAAAACCGATTTGGGAACGTTGGTCGATTTAAAATTTTGAGTTTAGCATTTGAATACAAACAAGGCTACCAGTTTTATCATGTTGAACAAATAAAATATTCCGGCAGCACGTTTTTCATGGGAGAAATCAATCACATTCAAAAATGACTGCAAAGTTGCCTATATTTATCTTAAAATTTCCTCCTGATGTTCTCTTCTCTAATCCTGTCGCAGATTATTACCGATGCTTTATACACCATCGTCCAGACAAACTTGAATCATATTCAAACGCTTCAAATTTCACTAAATATTGGTCGTATAGCAAATCAGGGAATATAAATATTCTTCACAAAATGCTGAACACAGTCTAAGGACCCGGTGCTTTTGTTGTCAAATGATTGTCATGTGGTGACCAGAAAAACAATTACAAAGCGAACATTTCCTGAAGGAAATTCTCCGACAAAGTTGTCCTGCTTTCGTATTCCCGTCCAAGTCGTTCACTTTCACACGAATGAAATTAGAAAATATTTACCAGCGGATCAAAAAAGAATGCACTGCGGATAGTGGGAATTTCGCCGTGATGGCAACGGAGATATTTTCTTCATTCTAGGAAAATAGCCAATATAAAGAACTGCAGTGTTTTCGAACGAGTCCACATGTTTCAATCTATCAGAACTTAGTAAGCATGTTATCTTAAGTATAGTGGGTTTTATTCAATTCCACGTTTTTCGGATAAAAATACACATGGGTGAATAGTAAGTTTCGTATAGAATCCTGCCCTGGTCCGAATAGTGATTCCATTCAAACTTATTTTGTGCGATAATGAAAGGAGGCATCTAACCAGTGGACACTGAATTCGAAATTCGAAAGCTTCTCGGAGTATGAACTAAAGGCAATTTCACCTCGGAGGCGCTACGTGCCACATCGAAAAGACCAAAATATCGCAAACGATAGTAGACCCGTCGATCGTCACTGTCAATTGATGCTGGATACTTACCAATACATGTGCCAAAGTGTTGTGAGTTATTCGCACTTTGTTCTTTCTAACGAGCTAGCAGTGATGGCTAAGATGCACATACGTAACTAAAATGAGACGTCGACGAAATCCCTAAGCTGTTTGCTTATTAGATAAATCAAAAGCATGCGGCTCGTTATCGGAAGAAACCGCCAGTTCCCGCTGGATAAAAAAATACAAATTCCAATACTTAGCTTCCTGTTCTACTGCAAACTGGAACAGAAATCGGTCATGCGACGCCTGTTGCATGAGTTTCGTCAAGAACAGTACGTACATATGCATGAGTCTGAACATTTATGGTGTCGTCAGAATCATGGCGAACGATGAAAACAAAGGGAGAAAATGAGGAAGGAAAAGGAACAGTGTGGAGAGTTCACAACACATGCCATTTCTTCTATTCTCCATCTTCACTTCACCGACCATCCAATCGTCGGGAACCATGAATTTTCTCGAATCGATAGGCGATTACTAAGGAGATCAACAAGTAAAATTTATCCTAATGATCATATCTAATGACAAAGAAGCTAGGGCAAGTCCTAGAACTATCCTGACCAGATATTGACGACGTCCATTCGCTACCGCTTTAGCGATCCAGGTCACCCATTGTCACGAGATCACGGGCACCACATTTCCCCCTCTCTTTTGCAACGACCGAATGATCGATTGACTAAACGACCGAAGGATAAACCGCTTGAATACGTGTTAACTGTTGTCCCAATTCCCATACTTGTTTCAGATATAATTGTAGCAACTTGAGAATGAATCATCGAGAACTTCGCACATTTTAAATTGAAACTGTGTTTACTGTCCTGCTTTACATAAATGTATTGGGGAGGTGACAAACACTAGTCCCATGACTGATTCAACTACATGTTTCACTCAGACAACATAAAACGGTATATATATATATACATATATATATATATATATATATATATACAACAGTTAAACCATGACCCTATATTTCTACCTTTTCTATCTGCAATCCGGAAAGCATAGCCTGGGATGAACTCAAGTGGACCAGTTCAGTGTACGTAATCGGTGGGTCACGTCCACGAGCCTCACGGGCTTTTTGTCTGGATCCGGTCAGTCGTGGCCAGATATGCGGTCGCAGAGAGTGCGGGATGCCCAACTGTTCCCCTGGCTTACAGAGGGTGTTCACATCGCTCGCCTGACCGCGAACGAGACTGGTCAATCGGGGTGATGGGACAAGGCGATTGTGAACACGAGACCATAGCTGATCTTCATCCTCGTCCACGGTTGAACCGGGTTGAGCGTACTGTTGGTCATAGTCGTCCAAACTGGACACTCCCAGTGTGTGCGTGTGGGAGAATTCGAGGCAGGTTAACCAGGCGCGGCGATTGGCCACCGATTCCAGAAATGGCTGTTGTACTGGACCATCTGAAGATATGATCGCAAAAGAAATGATAACGCTAAGAAATCAGCGCTAGGGTCAAATGAGGCCTTTACGTAACATGAAATGAATCCAACTGGTGAAACAGTCACTATAATACAATTACACACGGCAAACCAAATGACAAAGAACTTTCCAACAGTTTGAATATATGACGCGTCGGACAAAATCCATGGTTGACAGTGATGTTGGACCACTCTTACAAACCTTTACCAATTTCACATCTTATTCCTCCTCTCAGATGGTCATTCTTGATTTTCTATGACAGGCTTGGCGTATGAATGTGGCGAATAGGGGATCGCCATAGCCACTAGGATTCAAGTACACGAAGAAGGGGAATCGGCAGATGTGACCCTGAGGCTTGGAGTGGCATTGGAGCACAAGTTGTCAATAAGCCATGTGTGGTAGCGAGTCGGGCGACAGCGAATCGCCATTTACCATTCCTCAACTAGATATGACAGATTCCAAAATAGCGTAAAAACTCAGGCAGCGTTGGATACCTGATCTGAGGTGAGTGAAAGTTGAAAGGAATAGAGAATCCGCCAGTGTCTCAAAGCAACTTGCGGAGATTGTATTTCACTCCGATGTCCTGTAGAACAGGTCATCTAATAAAAGACTAATGCTGGGGCCTTTTACTTCTATTTATGCGATTCCAAGTTAGGAATAGAAGAAACCATGTTCAAATAACCCGTGAAGTGGATTTGGGAGACTACAGGTCTAATTACAACTACAACTGATTTAACTCCCATGGGCATGCCTGATACGATACTGGTGACTAATTGGCGATCTTATATGAAATCGGGACTAGCATGGCCGAAACCAACATCAGACCGTCAGCCAGTCAACAGTGTTGTCAGTCGCGTAGTTAGGCTTGCCAAAGGTGAACTAAACCGGTTGTACCTACCAAATTAAATACAGTTTACGAAACCCACCGTATGGTTTCTCATTTCAATGTGATATTTTCTGAACTCAATCTTGAAATGTTACGGACAATCGGCAGTACCTTGAGCACCGATGAACTAACTGAAGGTTGTGGATACCCGATGATATGGACAAACTGGCACAAATCCCCATGTGCGATGAGCACCATACAAGAGTACTTCTGTTTTCCTGTAATGTTTTTTCCCAGTGACTTGTACCAACAATATATATATACATATAGTTTACGCATTCAGATACTACTTCCTGCTTCTATATATACAATATATATATATATCAGATGAGTCAACCAAATGCTGCTTCAATTTGCGAGCATCATAAGCTCTGTGCTGTGAGCAGTGGAGATATTACTAGGTTGCCGGTTCCTTTCAAAATGGCATAGTCATGCACAGAGGGGTCATGAAAGCAGAAGCGACAAGCAGTGGGGTGACCGATCGCAACACGTGTAAGTTTGGAGAAAAGTGCAAGTCAAATCAATATAGTACAATACCAAGTATGAATCTATGTGCGGTCTAAACTCGAGACGAGATGAGTCACAGTGAATCTTATGGTGAGAACGAGACATAAACCAATAGATCCAACACAAACGCATTGGTGTGCGTGTGTGCATCGCAATCAGCGTGCCCTTGCCAAGATCAGCACGTGTTTCTCGAACGCTGACCGTAGCCGTGATGAGTGAGGTACTGTATATGATCACTTGCTTAAACATCGTGCAGAAAGCTCAGCTTAAGCGCGGTCGCCCAAAGTGGAGCCTTAAATTGTAATAAACAATCAACAAATCGGAGCAGGATCGTGAAAGACCTAAGGTATTCAAAGTAAACCTAAAAAGTGTTTGTTTCTTTTTCATACATCCCGCATCATAACGTCTTGGTGGCATTATCTCTGCAAACAAACTTGAATCCTACGATATACTATGATATTGATACCGTGTAATCTAGGTTATTGATCCAGGCAACCAGACTGTGAACAAACAGCGCTACTGACGACGATCTAAGTAATGAAGTTGTGTCCTGTGCACCTTAGTTCCTTTAGGGACAGTCACTCAGACAGCTCATTGTACTGTATTCTGTGTTCTAATTCAGGATACTTCCTTTTTTTCCAAACATACACTAATCTGTGTTTTGTTTCTTCAGCTGAGCCAGTCTGGAAACTTATAAACAGTTGAGCTTACTTACTCCAGAAGAAAAAGTTTATGGCACATTACAAACAGGGATCCCTTCTCAGAAATAAGTACATGACATCGAACCATGTGGTGAATTGACAAGTGAGAAAACTGAATCAATATGTGAAAGACATGAACTTTGTAGGTTACAATCGTCTTAGTTGCGCTCATTTGCTTCACATCTTTCCCAACTAGCAGTGAAAAAGATGTACAACTGTAGAGACCCGTGCTCTTTATTTGGTCCTTTTATTTTGGTAAAGGTAACGACCCATAATTGTCATTGGGAGGTAATTAACTTCTTACTTAATATATCTATCCCAACAACATTAACATTATTGTCCCTCTGTGACACTCAATAACAGTGGGCAAGATCGTCGTTTTCCTGTAGGATGAACAGTCACGTGCATGTTTGCAGACATTTTTGTTCGGTTCGCAAGGTGGTTGTGAGTTGTAAATGGAAAAAGAATCTCCTTAGTTTGTCACATGAATAAAATTAGGGTCAGATAATGAAATTCCCTAACAGTACATAATACACACAAAGATTCGATAGTTGTGACGACGAGAAAGGAACATTAAATGAGTCATTTTCAACGTCCAGCTGACCTCAGAAAAGTGGAAACTTTGGCAAACAGACGAAAGGGAATTGAGTTTAGTCACCTTTTAATTGGCATGTATGAACAGGCTAGTGAGAGGTCAAGAAAGCTTTTTACAATCTAGCAATTCTCAACCGAACCCACAAGGCGCCGAGAGACTGAATTAAACTGACAGTTGGACCCACTGCGGCAATCAGGTCCCCAATCCCATTCCAGAATATAGGTGAAAATGATCATCGCGCCCAGTTATATATATATATATATATATATATTTATATATATATAATCAGTATGGTATTTAGACGAGCTGACTAAAGTTATACCATCTTGCGCTTCTAGTGCCGTCGTTCTGTAGATAGGCAGTGCCTAACACAAACAGGACAACTAGCGATCTCAATTGCGAACCCTTAAATGGATTCCCGATCCATTCACACTGCTGTCAAACAAACAAGATCAACTATGCAGATCAAGTGACACGAGAGTACCGGGGACGCTGCCTGATGAGCGAAAATAACCGCGAAACCGGTTGGACGCTTTCGGGACTGTTTGCCTATTCCTGTACTTAATACTGCCTATAAATACATATATATGAATGAAAATATCTGCAGCTCAGGTTGCATATTTTAGAGGTTAGAAGGCGTACACTGAGTTAAAACGTTTATTGTGAAATTTCGATCCAAACTAGAACTCGTTGTCAAGACAGAGAGGGAAAGAGAATTAGTGAGAGACGGATTGAATAGACTCTAGGATCCTCTTTGCCAATATTCTGAAGGTTCTAGCACTTATCACGTAGAAACACAAGTATCAGTTTGTATAATGTGAAAAGGCCAGTTACACGTAAGCGGCCTTAGTTGTCGAGGTAAACTTGTTTGACCATGAAAAATGGAAACTTGCTGGAATATGATAATCCCATAAGCTTAATTGGGAAGGGGTCTTGGTATTTATCGTAGTTTATATTCATAAATGCTAATTGGCTTGAATGCTCGACAAAAACGTCCATATTGCCGAATATTCTACCAACAATTATACCCGTGTGCAGGCGGTTGAGCAACGTCTAATCACCATCCCGATGTCAGTCAATCCCATTTCTGGATCGAAATCGTCCATTACCATCAACTTGAATCAGAGGTGAACCAGCACAAGATTTTGTTTCAAGTGAAAATACCGTCTGCTCAAACAATGTTTGCCTGCATATTTGCGCCTGTTTGGCAGTCATTGCTTTACCGCATTGATTGGTCCATCTCGTTTGGTGCATTTCACCTGATTGAGTTCACGTCCATTTGTTGTCAAATCCTCAGTTTACATACTCACACTCTCCCCTTCGAATTACGCCACTGTCAGCTGGCAGATGGTAACCAGCGAGAAGAAGTGGCCGTCTGTACGAGTCCGTATTTTGACACGGCCGAATTATATGCCATTCGTCTATCCCGGTCCACCCTTACGTGAGTACTGATAACCCTAGCAGACTCAGGTGCAACGTTGGCCAAAATGCTTCCCCCAAGCAGGCCGGATTACTGGTATTTTAGCATGTGGAGAAACGGCTACCAGTAATCAAAGATTGTCTTGCGGGTTGTCCTTTGGTTAATCAAATGGGATGTGGTTGATAGTGAAGAGGACAGAGACTGTGGGGATTAGTAACCACGATGATTACCTCCGAAATATTGATTGAGCATAATACTTGGAAGTAAAATTGCAAGATTCTTAATAAGCCTTTGGAGCTAATTAACTATGCTTAGTAGTACATCACGAATTTATTCTATTGTGACAAGGTTCTCTTTAATTATTCTAAGACTTCTTCTGCGCACACCCAGCTACCAAAGAGCAGGACAAAGCCAACCTGAATGAAGAAACTACTGCTAATTTTACTGTATCAGATGAAATATAATAGGGTTTAATAATCTACTCGTCACGAACTGAATGATCTTGACTTAGGAAGGGCCTTGATTTAAGCCAGAACTGACTAAGTCACAAGGTCATTCAAACGTGTCACGTTAATCCCCTAGGTCGTCATTGTGACAGTAAGGCAGTGAGTTACAGACAGTAAAATCTTTTGGTATCCCAAAGTTGGGTGTAATGAACTGGTTAAAATACTTTGATCAACTTGTATTTTTGTGTTAAGGATATACAGCGGTTCAGATTAAACGAGACCACTATGAAGATAATATTAAACGAGTTAACTATGTCAAGTTTATGTTTCGTACAAAGCAAATAAATCATATCCGAAAGTGAACAGAGTTAGGTAGTATATCAATTCAGCAACCCCCTTATTTTTGTTGATGCATGTACTCCAAATGCTGATCCGTTAGTCGCTTGTAAGAAGCACTGTTCTAGCAGGAAACTGGTAAAAAAAACTATACTACGTTTAATATCTGGGCAAGCTTTTCACTTTGACACGAATGGAAGGAGAGAAGCCTTTTTAATGGACCAGAATAGAAGGCATTATGAAAAGAGGAAAATCTATCCCTTTATTAAAAGAGATATTCCCCGAACTATTAGAAAATAGACAATAAAGAAAATTGTAGTTTATCCGGAGGGAACTCCGTGCTGCACTCTACAAAGATTTAGTAAACATATCATTTTATTTAGAACGGTCTTCCCCCAACTTGATCCAAGTCGCGTGAACGCATGCTCAGCTCCAGAGTACGGAATCTTGAATTTATCCAAGACACGCTGTGATGCTCTAAACTGATAAATCAGTGAGCTGCCTACATAGTAGATACTAACGTCGAAGTTCCCAAACTTCTTAGCGT
Organism: Fasciolopsis buskii; assembly: GCA_008360955.1. Classification (NCBI taxonomy): domain Eukaryota; kingdom Metazoa; phylum Platyhelminthes; class Trematoda; order Plagiorchiida; family Fasciolidae; genus Fasciolopsis; species Fasciolopsis buskii. Next base: position 33,371 of record LUCM01004076.1, read on the forward strand.
ATGATGCGAAAACACATTCAGGTCACAAGGGGACAAGAATTTTGCGGTGCATCATAGGGAAAACGTCTGCTAGGCGAGAACTCATTGCACCTCTCACACTGCTATGATAAATTGTTCGATGATAACAGAACTGAGATTTCCTTCGTGAGCCCATAGTTTATCTCTTTTGATGACAAAAGACCTTTTGATTCAAATTTGTGTTACGAGGGGTTACAATACACCAAACCAACCAGATAAGGTCCCCAGTGCACGCAATATTGATAGATATGACAGATTATCAGAGCGAAACGTTCTCACGTAGCTCTGTAAGCCTTTTGAAGAGGGCGGTGCAAACAATGAATGGAATTGATGAATATTTGATGCGATTTTGCTTTTCCACTAACTGGATCAGTCGCATTACCGTCATCGGCTTCGTATCACATAAACTCATGGTTTACAATCACCGTTATATATCCCCTCACAGATACGTCAAGATAGGCACCATCGGGCATCACGAGAAGGATTGTAATGAGGAGGAACTAAATGCGACATTTACTGTTCAAATATTAGCAGGCCGCAATAACTAACTAAACGTAGTATTTAGCGAGCACACTGTCAAACTATTGATTGAGAGGACTATTTCACACCTAAATGTCACGCAGACCGCCTCCATCACAAAATTGCATGTAGATGAATAAAATACGAGCTAGAACCCTTGGAAGTGTACACACGAGGGCTAAAAATGGAAGAGAAAAGTGTTGCAGAAACTGGGGGAAAGCAACGGAAGTCATACGAGAGGTCATCTGGACAAAAAAGCAAAATGCGTAACGGTCGTCGGGTGGTCTCCTAACTACAGGTTTTTGAACAGCAGCCAGCCTCGCTAAATGGTTCTGCAATCTGACCGCATCACTTCTCAGTTGCAAACGATAATTCTTGTATAAGATGCATCCTTATTCTTCCAAAATTCGACGTGCCAATAATCTAGTCTATCACAAACAGATCCTAGTTACTTAGAAATCTTTCTGTATCTCAGAGAATGGCCGCCTTCCCGGTGGTAAGCCGTGAATAAGGTAGGCTCAGGACCACCGAATCCGTGACCGCGGACAAATAATGACAATGTCGAGGGCCTGGTGGGCTTTCGCCAGGCAAGTGTATAATCCCACACTTCATAGTGTTCTGCTTTGCGGTTGAGAGACCCAGTCTATCCGCGTTGACGATGCCCGGCGACTTTCTGTTTTCGACAACCGATCTTTTCGAAACATTGCTCGTGCCTGGTGAGAATATCGGAGGAGCAATGAGTAGGTACGTCGTCGTGTGTTGAGTGCAGACAGCCGTCCTCTGACTGAGGTGCTCTGGACATGTGCTGCATATGTCTGCTTATCATCTATCTTCTCGTGCTCTTTCTGCACGTGCTGGGCAAAACTGGAAGGAGCGACGCGGCGGTCAGGCTATGGTTTGGTGTAGGGAGGTATAAGAAAGTTAGTTTCGGTTTTGGCCTCGGTTGGTGCTCCCCGCATTCCTGGTTGGGGTCCGGGAGATGTGAAGTACCGTTGGCTGCAGACGCTAAGAAATATGGCTCAGAATCGAAGTCAGTGGCACGAATGCTGTATGAAAAATCACAAAACGTGCACGGTGAAAACACAAAAACAATTGGTTTGTCGTTGGTTACTATTATTATTATCACTATGATTTACCCTTCTTATCCACTTTCTGCATAATTCCATTTTTATGTAATTGCATTGGCACCATGCTTGTTTACAAGCCGGTGTAATATATATTCATTGGTCTAGGCTCAGATAATGACAGACAAATATAGTATGACTGGAGGAAGAAATGGCTGAAATCATAAGACGAAAACAGAAATATGCCCTTCGTGTTTTGTTGTGCGAATATTTTAACATTTGCAGTTAATGGAACAAAAGCCTACGCACTCCCCATAGTGATTTTCCTTTTTCGTTGCATTTGCATGGGTAAAGTATTGCTAAGTTGCTCAGGGGAAAGTCGGTGTCTTTCTAATGAGACCAGCGTTCGTCTATCCAAAATATTTAGCCCCTATGGGAAGGAAACGAATTTTCGGGTTCCCGGCGCACTGAGAACCGGTGACCGCTTACTCAGTTTGCCTGGACTTCGGAAGATGCTAACCATTCTGGGTGCTCAATGCGCCCTGATGGGAAAGGTATTGATGAGCGGTACTAGATGCTTACGCCGTCGGCAAAAAAATCAATCGACTCCCCTAGGCCGACTTACAACAGTCAGCTAACGCGATAGAGTATTAAACTTCGCCCTGAGACTCTGGTGGGAACGTCTCCGTCAATGGAGTGTAGTGGCCATTTCAGGCGTACGACCATTTGCGGGGAATTCTGGGAGCATTCAGAAAGGCTAGCCGTATTGGAAGCACCATTGCTTTTACGGGTCATAATCCCTTAGACGACAAGTTTTCTTGTCGTCTGTCAGCTGTGGATTGTACCAATTTTCTAGAGAGCAGCGATATTTATCCTACAGATTAACTGACCCTGATGCACACTCCAACTTTTCCATAGGGAACCTGCAACACTGTAAACAAAAACAAGCACAAATGGGCAAGATTTGTATGTGAACCGAATTTCTTACTGGGTTAAAGTGGAACCGACAGCAGGATAACCCGGCAGCTGGATAGTATAAGTCCAGATAATATTCAGCTTCTATTGATATTACTTACTATTCGTGTTTGAGTTATTTTCTTCAATTCATTTAAATACGTGAGCAAAGTCAGAACAAGGCGGAAAATAGAAACAATGAGACTCGCCATGAGACTATGGAATCCTAGACTTATAGTCCACAGGAATTCCAATAATCCAAAAAATCCACCTAATTGATGGATGTGCATACGTATGGTTACTGTTGTCAAGGCTACGACGAAACACCTTACATTCTCCTGCCTTTTTGTTTTTCCCGGTTGGTTTATCCATCTGGATATGACTGAAAAATATTGAATTAAATATCTGATCCAAAACTGTTCCAATAAGTCTGTGGGTAACTAGCTGTTTGATAAAGATGGCTGCTCATACTCAATGCAAAGTCGATAGTATTATAATTTACTGACCCACGAAACCGACGCGGATAAGATAAAGAAATAGTGGGATTCAAAAGTGAAAAGGAAGGTTTTGTGCGAGGGGGGGATAATGAGGAGTAAACAGTTTCTAAACAGATGGCAGATAACATTAGCTTGATTAATGAACTATTAATTTTTTTCTTCAAAATTCTAAAGTACGAAAACAACAATGAAAGAGTGTCATCACCATTACCATCAAAAACAACGACAAAAATAAACATAGTGAGTCAGCAAAACTTTATTCCTGACGTAACTAAAACCTGGGGACGAGATAAACTATTAGTATTGATTGTTTTATTCGGATGACATCCCATTTGTAACAAGAACTGCCACTGATTTTGCTCAAAAACATCACATTCTGGTCACACAGAGCAGAAAAGTTTATTTTTAGCATTTTACGATCTACTTAAGAGCGATTATATATCAGTAAACACGAAAACTATCAATATGAACCGTAGGTGCAACAAAGTAAAGGTAGAAGAATATTCCACACAACTATTTGATTTAAGGGGTACGAGTAATTGGATTAGGAATTACTAACACCAGGACGCAACGAACTCCTCGTCTAGCAAAATCCGTTGACTGTTTTAGTGATTGAGAGGAAAAAGCAGTTCACGTGGTGATTTCCGCCGCACTCGGAAAATTCGCAGCTGTTTAATTGTACAAATGGCAGCAGCTGCCAAATCTCGGCATTTGGGTCAGCGGGCAGATTGTATTAGCGTTGGGAAAATTCCTTCCCTTACAAGTCGATGGCGCAGATCTGGAATCGGTGGTTATTTTTGTTCAAAGTCATCTCATTTTGGAGATATCGAAAAATGCCCTCAATTTTAAATTTGCATTAGTGGACTTTCGATAAAGCCGTACGCTAAGCCAGCACCTCATTGCAATTTATTGTTTAAATGAATGAGGTCACCAAAAATTTTATATACGCAGCTGAGCTCATTGCACGCGTTACGTTCGGCCCAGGACCAAATATACGGCTGAGCTAGAAGTCTCGTCTTCTGCCTTTTACCTTGCGTGCTCGGTTCTCCGACGGTTACTGGACGGAGTTCGGAACTGTAATTTGTCGTGTTGACCGGAGTTGAGCGACTAGGTACGCAAAATCAAAGAGGAAAAAGAACAAAGAATAGCAAAAGTTCGACTGGACAATGAAAATAAACACCGAAGATTTCGGACGGGAAAAGGTCTGGAGTCATATCACCTGCCCCCTCCAACCATCGATTAAAGGGGATCTCATAGACCCCAGCCCGGTAGTCTAACTATACGAACCAGTCCACCGGTTGAAGTTCTCACACTATTTCCCATCTAATCTACTGTACACCTCGGACCATCACCCGACCATTATCTGCCTCGCTGAACAGCGCACAACGGGGCATTCGCTCTGTGGGCACGTGCAAAAACATGTTCGACCCATCTTTACCTAGCTAATTCAGTACTTGTTCTGAAGAAAAAACTCTACGATCCAGTGTGTTACGCCTAACGTCAAAGTTGCTGACATTAACATCACATTCTACCAATCCCACGAAGAAAGTGGTATCCAAACAATGACAAACGTGGTACATCTTCCCTCAAAGTCAGAGATTCTCAGCCGCATTGGAGTAGAGACGTCAGTAAATATACTCAAATTTTGGTCGACAACCTGATGTCGCACCGAGGCCATAGATGATTCAAATTGGTAAATTCCAATCGAGCATTATGTACGGGCTATGACACATCATCCGAGACAAGACCAACACGTAAGAAACAAACAGCAACAAAACTGAATCCACCAACATCAATATTCGGCTTCAAAGAAGAACAAGAAAAGCCTCACTTTTTCCTGCTTCTCCCCAAGTTTCCATGTCTCTATGAACAAAGTAAATATCCTGAGCGAAACAGGGAGTGGACCTACAAAGATCGGAGAATTTAAAACAAGACACAAGTCAAAAGATGGAAAATAACCTAAATGGAAGGACACAGGATTAAAATTAAGTTCGTCAGCAAGGAAAATGACAAAACAAAGCGAAAAAACAAATGCTCAGTGCCATGTTTCACTGCCTCCAGCCAGCTAGGTGACGAGTCCTTCAGATCCCAACCAGGAAGATGTGTAACACCTACTTCACATAAATTCGCTGTGCATTTTCCAATCCCACGCTGCCACGTCATCTGCTGATCTCCACATGCCTTCTTCCACTCCGAAAGAGGAATGCGAAATAGAGCACGATATGGTAGACGAGTGTTCGTCATACGCAACACGTGACCCAACCAAAAGTCTACTAAGCTTCACACGGTGAGGTGAGGTATTCTCAAAGCCGGCACCTAACACTAGATTCCTCACCTCTACATTATTCACCCGGTCACTCCATCCAATCCTGGCGATACTACGTAGACATCGGTGATCGAAAACCTCCAACCGACGAACATCTCCCACACGCATACTCCATGTCTCGCAACCGTACAACAGAACTGAGCGCACTGGGACACAGTACACACGGCCTTTGAACTTCAGGGAAATATCAGGCCGACGCCACAAAGGCTTCAGTCCAACATAGGCCGCTCGAACCTTCAATATACCCATGCTCACCTCCACTG
>LUCM01004076.1:40951-189911 GCA_008360955.1 Fasciolopsis buskii
CAGTGGAGGTGAGCATGGGTATATTGAAGGTTCGAGCGGCCTATGTTGGACTGAAGCCTTTGTGGCGTCGGCCTGATATTTCCCTGAAGTTCAAAGGCCGTGTGTACTGTGTCCCAGTGCGCTCAGTTCTGTTGTACGGTTGCGAGACATGGAGTATGCGTGTGGGAGATGTTCGTCGGTTGGAGGTTTTCGATCACCGATGTCTACGTAGTATCGCCAGGATTGGATGGAGTGACCGGGTGAATAATGTAGAGGTGAGGAATCTAGTGTTAGGTGCCGGCTTTGAGAATACCTCACCTCACCGTGTGAAGCTTAGTAGACTTTTGGTTGGGTCACGTGTTGCGTATGACGAACACTCGTCTACCATATCGTGCTCTATTTCGCATTCCTCTTTCGGAGTGGAAGAAGGCATGTGGAGATCAGCAGATGACGTGGCAGCGTGGGATTGGAAAATGCACAGCGAATTTATGTGAAGTAGGTGTTACACATCTTCCTGGTTGGGATCTGAAGGACTCGTCACTTAGCTTGCTGGAGACACTGAAGGATATGGCATTGAACCGTGTACAGTGGCAGTGGTGTTGTCATTTTCTATGGAAACGGAGTGATTGAAAGAGTGCGTTTGTACAGTTAGAGTCTGTTCTGTTTGTTGGCTACGGCAGGGTTCTTATATTTTACCGCCTGTGTAGGTCCACTCCCTGTTTCGCTCAGGATATTCACTTTGTTTATAGAGACATGAAAGCTTGGGAAAAAACAGCAGACAATGATGCTTGGTTTGATGTTTAACGTTGAGCGATGATGATGGTAGTGATGACATGCAGGCTGTCACAACCAATCGGGTCACATCGCAACTCACTAAGCCAGGAAATTGCGAGGTATTCTTGATAAGTCACTAGAACTTATTGATGTTGTTAGGCAGGGTCTATTCTAACTTTCCAGCGAGTTTGTTCCGGAAAATTGATAGAGGGTTTACTTGACTCTTACCGACGCTGCTTCATGTATTTTGAGATCCAAAAATAGCACAATGACGGCTTAGTGCAATTTAATTCGTGGTCTTGGACGAGGGATGTGCTCTGGTAAGAACGAGAGTCCGGTAGACAGTCCCACAATTTGCAGTTAGTTGCAATGTGATTGATCTGGGCCTACCGGTGACTGGAAAAGGGCGGACGCCAGGTGACGTATAGGCCAGTGAGGCATCCGAAGTTGGAACTTGCGAGAAACAAACGATGATCTGAGCGGAGGGCTAAAGTACGTTCGCCGTTTTCTGAATGTCAGTAATCGAGACTAAAAGGACCTCCTGAGTGCGCCTCGTTCAAGGGCAGCTGATTTATTAGAGCATTCATGTGTCCTACCAAAATCACGAAGTCACACCGCTTCGGTGTACCTTAGAACAGCTTTTGATAGAAAGTGTCTATGATTGGAAAATTTGTGGGCGGATATGCTAAGATGATAAGCATCTTGCGCCCACCTCAATGACGATTGCAGTTACCTCTGATTTTCACTGATCACAGTCGACTGCCTACTGGGATACAAACAAAGTGCAACCTCAGCTCTTTCACTGGGAGTCAAACCAACGCCAAAAAGACCAGAAGCCACAGCCTCAGGGTCTCCAGGATGGCTCAGATGCAACCTCGCCAAATGATTGGATGGGGATGTAAATCGAGTGAGAGCTAGAATCTTGAATGTGAGTTTATTGAATACAACACATCAACGACTGGGGTCCCCAGTGTACGAGCTAAACAGGTCTGTCATCCTGTACGCATCTATGTCCGCACACTGAATGTCTAATGTGAAGGGGCATCAAGAATGAAAAAAGTTGAGCATTAGCCTACGAGGGCAGATTCGGCGAAATCTGAATGCTAGCTAAAGAACAGGGGCAGCGATACTGTCACTAGTACCACCGACTGAGTCAGTCACTCCTAACGATTATATTAATTCATCATTTACCGGATTTGAGAAACGATGGTTCCCAACAAAGGTGTGAAACTCCAGTGCGACAAACTCAAACCCCTTGTGTCTAATGACATACGGATAGAAGCTTCCGGAGGACTTACCGAGATCGTCGATTCGAAATCCAAACTCGTCAAAGTAACGACCGGAAAGAGGCGAGTCACCAATCCGGTCTTCTTCGTCACCGGGTGACTCGTAATCGTAAACTATGGACGGTTTGAGTGATGGGACGAGGGCACAAAAAGATACGATTTTTCGCAAAGCTTTTCTTCTTTCCTCCTCTATACAGCTTTCCGAGATCGGGATAGTAGTTCCATTTTCTTGAAATCCATTCATATTTAGGATGATCGGTGCATTGCCAACTTTCAATTCTGTCGGGTGATTGACTGGTTCTATGAAAATCAAGAAAATGGAGACAATTATTTAACTGCAATCAATTTTAGAAAGCCACTCACCTCTATGAACTCACAACTTTGACGAGTGCGCCGCTTTACATAAATCAATTTATCCTTCAAATAACCATTTATCAAAAAATCTTTAGCAATGCACTTAGAAAAAGCGGCATAATGGTAAAAACGTCAATGGAAAGCCTATGCAGCTATTAACCTTCCTAATATCGCCGCTCCATCCTGAAGCATAACGATGGCTCGTAAGTATGTGCATGAAAGCCTTAACGCGCAGATTGCAGAACAAGAACCAATAACAGTGATGCTGCAGCATGCAGGCGGGCAAAACACCGGTCGCGCTTTTCCGCAGTATTAATATCAGAATTAACAAAACACCTGGGATCAAACTGGACAAGGGAAAAGATTCCTAAGGACTGGTGTGAATCAGTGGTTGCACCGATTAAAAAGAAAGTTGTTAGATCCTCATGTGAAAACCACAAGGAAATCAATTTGGTAAGCATTACATCCAAATTACTCGCGATCAAGTGGGTTAAGCGTCCGTCACCAAAAAGGTCAGGGATTTCAATCTCGGATCTACCGAAAACTTTGGCGGTAGCCGGCAAGTTGCTCTCGCCCAGCTCGTAACCATACTTGACTTTATGAGGCTGTGGTCCCATTCCACCCGAAGTTGCAGGTCAGGGTTGCTGGTGCCCATCTCCTAGTGCAGTAAGCCCTGGTCGTTGTGGGAGCATGGCCCTTAAAACTACACTGATGCATACAGCAGGTCATAAAAAAGTAACTGCCCATCCGATGTCTCTAACAGATTCAACCAATGCTTCGAATATACAGCCGTCGAACATACACTTTCTTATTTTAGGGGACTAGACTCTGCGAGAGGACAAGTCAGCTTACTGGTAGATATCCATGTGCTGTGTTCTGAGGCAAGCTCTGCGCAATGCAAAACCTAATCGCTGTGCCAGTCACGTACTCGGAAGACCGACTGAGTGTCTAGGCAATCCATATCACCATCAAAAGTGGTGGCAGACGGCAACTCGCTGTCGCCCAGCTCGTTTTCACAACTGAATTAATGACACATTATGTGGTTCTATGGCATTCCAAGTTTCAGAGTTAAGGTTGCAGGTGATTCCCGCGTAGGCTCCTGTAATAATGAGACGTCTCTTTCATTACACTCATACATCAGGCACGAAATAAAAACTCATTTCTTTAGCTGGCCACCGAGGTGGCACGTACAGCCAAGCACTATATATATATATATATATGTATATATCTCCTTGAAAACAAACAGTACCAGCGGAACAAGTGAGCAGAACCACACAGGAGGAAAACAAATAGCAAGTCAAAGAACAATGAACCATAAAAAACCAACTGGTATTTTGAGTTTTCATTGTACATAGTGGCTTTTGGTTGTTTCCGGAGCATTTCTAAGGGGGATGAGTTCTACCTGCAGTTTATACAGCATTCATGCCACTGACTTCGATTCTGAGCCATATTTCTTAGCGTCTGCAGCCAACGGTACTTCACATCTCCCGGACCCCAACCAGGAATGCGGGGAGCACCAACCGAGGCCAAAACCGAAACTAACTTTCTTATACCTCCCTACACCAAACCATAGCCTGACCGCCGCGTCGCTCCTTCCAGTTTTGCCCAGCACGTGCAGAAAGAGCACGAGAAGATAGATGATAAGCAGACATATGCAGCACATGTCCAGAGCACCTCAGTCAGAGGACGGCTGTCTGCACTCAACACACGACGACGTACCTACTCATTGCTCCTCCGATATTCCCACCAGGCACGAGCAATGTTTCGAAAAGATCGGTTGTCGAAAACAGAAAGTCGCCGGGCATCGTCAACGCGGATAGACCGGGTCTCGCAACGGTAAAAAAGAGGTTTACGAAGGGTGGCATTTCACACCCTTCCGTTAAGGGAAAGTCCGATGTCATGGCGGTGCCACAAGTGCTGCAGGTTCGTAAAGCCTAGACTAGCCCTCACAATTCTTGTCGCGACCTTATCCCAAACATATCCGCCAGGTGTGGTCAGACTCCTGAAGTGTTTGAAGTTATTGACTATCGCTAATGAATTACTATAAATAGTGAATAGAAGCACAGGCTCCTGTCAGTCCTGAAGAAATACCGTACACTTTGAAGGTGCGAAGCAGATATAGCATCCGAATACCTAAATCACCAAGCGGTCTGGCGCGCGTTGAACTGCCTGCGCATCGTCACTCAGCAAGGCAATATAGTCGGTTTACTCTGGGTCAATAACTTTCCCCTGGGAGGAGTCCAACTCCACCGTCTAAAAGGTCAAACAAAGCGTTCTGTAGAACATCCTCTACGACTAAACTGAGTAGAAATGGGAATATAAGACAGCCTTGCCGTACACCACTGAAGATGACGAACGGTGGCGAAAGCTGGCCATAAGCTCTAACCCGGTTTGAGATATGACGGTACAACTGTTTGAAAACCGGTACATACTTCTCAGGTAATCCACTTCACAACCAACAGTGCCAAATTGCAAACCTATCAACAGAGTCAAAGGCTGCATGAATGTCCAAGAACTCGACGATCGTTGGCCTTTGGAAAGTCAAACGGTAATCTAACAACGTCGGAGGATGAAGATTTGATCCACGCATCCACAATCACCTCGGAACCTAATCCTTATGAGTTCGCCCTTCACGCGTGTTGTACAACCTGCGAGTAATGACGGACACAGGCGGTTCTGACTCTAATTGGGATAATACTCCTATGGCTAGCGCAGTCACTCGGCAAACCATTTGAAGACAGGGATAACAATCGACTCCCCCACGAGTAGGGGACTTCCTCGGGAGTTCAGATCTCCGAGAACAAAACGTGAAGTTCTCTGATCAGTTCAATTCCTCCATCTTTAAATAGAGCTGGGGAAAGCCCATTGGAGCCCGGCGCTTTACGACGTCCTAAGGCTCGGATTTCCTTGAGGATCTCCACCTCAGTTGATGGAGCTGTGGTAACCGGCCGCCGGTCGCTCAACGGAATATCTGTGGGAGGCGCTCACGATAAGGGCCAACTAAACTGCGGCTGAAAGTGTTCCGTCCATCGTACAGGACGGCCCTGCAGGTTGTGGATAGGTGAACCGTCAGCTTTACAAATCGGTTCCCTCACACTAAATGGTTTCCAGTCGGTAGCTCGGATGAGATGAAACAGCTTCCGAGAAATTTCCATGGTGGCACCATGTTCTATCTTTGAAGCCTGTTGAGACCACCAGATCTCGCGATCCCTACGAAGGCTTGCACTGAGTTCACATCTCGTTTCGAGCCGTACTTCGCTGTGCTTGCTGCAATCTAGGATGGAGTGCCGCGTGTCAAGAAGGCGTAAAGACTCAGTAGGAATCCAGGATGTCACAATGCGACAGGTCAGGCCATAATTAACTAAGCCAGCAAATTCAAGGCACTCTTGATAAACGACCAGTGCTCAATGATGTTGCGAGATGGTGCCAGTCCTTGCATTTAAGCCAGTGCACTTCGAAAGATTGATAGACGAGTCGGATCTGATAGCTTGTCGCAATCTAACCGACTATGCACCGTGTATTTTGAGAGCCCACTGAAGCACATGGACAGCTTAGTACACATCAACTCGTGGTTGGGGACGAAAGTGCTCCAGTACGACCGGTAGTGTTGTAAACAACTCCGCCATTTGTAGCTAGTTGTAATATGGTCGATTTGGGTTCACCGCTGACTGGAAAAGGGCAGACGTCAGTTGGCGTACCGTCTGAAGCTCGCACTTGCGAGAAACAGTCAATGGTCTGGGGACAAACAGAACGCCAGTAATCGAGACCAAAAGGGCCTCCTAAATGCGCCTCTTTTAGAAACAGCCGACCTACTCGAGCATCCAAGTCTCCGGCCAAAATCGCGATGTCAACCTGCCTTGTCGTGTGCAAGAGGTTGTGCAGCTTTTGACAGAAAGTGTCCTTGACCACAACAGGGATGCAATCTGTTGGCACGTACGCTGAGGCGACAAGTAAGTTGCGTCTGTCAGAGCGACAACTGTTAACTTTGCACAAGTGGTGTTGGGTGCAAGGTCGCGTTCTTGGTTAAAAGGAGAGTGATGAACGTTCGCAAATGGATCAGTCATATTCATTGCTGTATGCGTTGTGGGCTTTTGTATTACTCGGTCGCCCGGTCCATGGTATCCGTTTTTTTTATTCGAGGATGCACCTCTAGTCTTTGCGCGGTTTAACGCTTCCTACAAAACAGCAGAATCATTCCAGACGAGCCGGCGGCTAATTGATCGGTTCACGCACATCTAGAAAACTTACCAGGTAAGTGGGACACGACAAGGGCAATGGCCCTATGTGGTTGTTGGGCCACACTCGCCATGTTACAGTGCCACCAGCCGGCTATTGCGGTATTTTGTAGGGAGATCGCTTGCCAGGTGAAAACCAGCCATGCCCACAACACTCGCTGATTGTCCACGGCTGCTCATTTGGTGGACCTGAGGCTACCTTATTCACTGCTAACCACCTGGATGGTGGCCGTTCCTTATCCACGACCTACGGACGCGCTCACTGGCATGCAACTCTGCCCTGAGCTGCTCACGCAGGAAACCGTCTGACTTTGAATATGAGAACAACGTTGTGGTACTGAGTGAAAAAATTAAGGAAGCTGCAAGTTCCATACTCCAATGGTCGTCGCGCAGGATAAACAGGACTATGCTGCGCATCGCATAGAGCTGGGTGGGTAGTGATAAGCATGCTACCACTCAGAGTTTTCTTTCCCTTATTCAACCTGTCTCTTCTGTTCCCAACCAAATGTCTTTGCCCCCTCAGCCTACCCATAATGTCCCCACTGATAACCCGCTCGGCACTCGCAACGGTTCATTGTCAAGTAGTGTAGTGAGTGGTTTTCAGTCTGCCAGTTCACATATTATCAAGGCTAGTCAGCCTCTGAATCTCGGTTCCTTCAATGTGCGCACTCTCATGCAGGTTGGTCAACAGGCGTGTCTAGCCTTCACATTAGACTAACTGAATGCTGATGTCTGTTGCGACAGTGAAACACGAATTCAGGATTCGAGTAGTGTGATTCAACTAATTGCGCCTAAAAACTTGGAAACATTTCCTGCGCAAGTAAAAGATCGAAGCAGCTTAAGCTGTAGGTCAATGCAGTGTAGGAATAATCTGGAGTAGGAGGGTTGAGGCAGCTCTTTTGGGCTGGATCCCGGTTAACAGTCGACTTTGCGCCGTGGGACTGCAGGGCTCAGTCGGGGTGCGGAAGGATAGTTGTGTTGAGCGCACCTTATTTGTCATCTAGGCAAATACCTCAGCAGACTGTGGCGTTAACATGAAAAAAGACGACTTTTATGACGAATTCGTCACTCTAGTTGGGGAAAGCAAAGGCTCTGATATTGTAGTGGTAGTAAGTGATTTTAATGCACAAGTTGGAAAACTCTGTGCAAGCAGTCTGTAGCAGTGAGATATCGCTTACGCGGTTTTGCGTAAAATTATTCCGACGGAAGGCCAAAATAAATAACTTTGCGCGCAGCGTCGGCAGCAAGCTAAGAGACGAAGGAAGATCAGCATAATGAACAAATGGATAAGTCAAAAAGAGAAACAGGGTCTGTGGAACTCGGAGTAGTCGAGTCAACGGACGGATGTAAGAAGAAAGAATGACGTTTCAAGGAAATTAAAAGGAGAGGTTTTGGAATAACTGAATGTGACGTGACTGTTGAGAATCCAGAAAAGCTCTGTTCACTATCGGAATTTATGGATATATCAATGATAAAAACGGCCACCTTCGATGTTGGTGTTCGCAAGGCGAGGAGTGCGGTAAGAAAAAGACCGGTGAAAAATGGTGTCATCGACAAAAAGTGGATCGGACTAGAGGTAGTAGACAGAAGACCAATAATGAATAAAAGATGGAGGGCGCATGCAAATACTGAACCTCGAGGAATGTCAGCATTTACAGGAAATGGCTAGGACGGGATCCAATTAAGTCGGACGAAGATGGTCTGTTCGCTGAGGGAACTTGATGCCCACAATAAGAGAGAGGAAGGATTTGAAAGTGGACAGTTTCGACATAATACATTTGTGCCAAACTCGTCGGAAGCCTTACAAATGTAGAGCAAGACCAGGTGTGTGAGTTGAGGGCCAATAGATCGCCGTTGAATCACGAGACCGGAAACTATATTGACAGTCACTAATTACTCCCTAGGGCTCTAGAAACGAAGGCAGTTGGTCGGAGATTACAGTTTCAGATACCTTCGAAATCGGAACGACAAATGTTAGGATCAGTAGGATCACCGCATTTAGAAATAGGAACAAGTTAGAAGAGCAGAAAGTTTAAGGGGAAGACAGAATAGGTGAGGCAAAAGAGGAGCCTTCTCTGGGGCACACGTTTTCAGGAAAATGGGTGGAATACCATCTGTACCGGGTTGTTTGGAAAAATTCGAAGAATGTAGTGTTTAGCAGGTCTTCCTAGTGCTTATACAAGGTAGGAAAAGAGACAATGGGAGAAATCGAGTGTAAGAAAACTGAGTCAATTGGAATTTGAGGCAAACAGGAGGCAAAAACCAGCTTTCTCGCGTGGTTCACGAACAATACCACAAGAGGGATCACATATGAGGGGTAGAAATTGGCAGGGCAGAAATTTAGTGAGATGGCTTTTGCAAGGTGAATGAGAGTAAGCGTTCTGCTTTGCGAGAAACAAAGCGCTTTTTGGCTCTCTGTATGGCTGCTGAACACTTGTTCCTAGATTGCATGAAGCGGTGGTGGAAGACGGTAGTAGACGAGGAGCGTCAGCTTCAGGCGTACAGCACGGTCGCATGCGTGATTAGACCACTCGGAGGATTCGGGTTTTTCTGGTTTGGAAATGTATGGAATAAAAAGTTTCCTGTCTTCAAGAGCAATGTCGGCAAAGTTGGAAACGGATGTGGAGAAGTCGGACGTAAAAAAGCAGTCATTCCAAGAGTAGGAGACCAAGAAGTTGCGGAGACCGCCCCGGTCGGCTAAATTGTAGCGCCAGACTGCATGTTTCGAGGAGGGTGGGGGGTTTACGGATGATGTAATAAAACAATGGTCTGATGACCAAGAGGAGAGAGGATACAAATATCTGAGTAGAGAAGAGACTGAAGGTCATGAGTTTGAGCACGGTTGCCAGCTTGATCGGGCACACGTGAGGAGATTAATTAGCTGAGGTCACTTGTTGGGCACAGCGAATTATTCGGCTTTGCGCGCCATGCTCAAAGCGCCAGAGGAGTGCACCAGCCACTCGTTTTTGTGAACGTTGCAATCTCCCACAATAGTAGCATGACTTCTGGGGTGTGCAATGAGCAAACATTCAAATCAAAAATGGAAGAGTCAGCACTGCTGGGTGAAAATAAACAAGACAGGAGTATTGACAGAAGGAAGAGAGTCGGAGTTTCAACCAAATAGGCTGAAATTTGCGATTGGAAAAGTCCAGATTTGGTATCCGGCTGGCGGAAGGTGAATGATGAACAAAACCTCGGATAGTTGCTTCGGGAACAAAAGAAGAGTGAAAGGTGTAATTGGAAAATTGAAAGTGTGGTAACCGATGAAAGGGAGATTCGAGTCTTGGTAAAAAAAATTGGGGCAAAATGAGAAGATAAGGGAAACTGATGAAGATAATCATCGTTATAGTTCAGTCCGCGAATGTTTGCTAGGGTAATGCGCCATGGCTTTGCATGCAATTCGGTCTATAAACAGCTGCACGGTTGCCGAAGCCTCCCGCGGAATAAGAATGTCGTCGGTGACTAAACAACCGTAGCCGAGTGGCATTCATCAGAATACGTTTCAGGTAAGACCTATCACCCAGTCTTTGGCGCAGCTGAATAAAATCTTGGCAAAAGCCGGAGCCAAGGGGGAATTTGTGGACACGGGACTGTTGACGAGTAGCATGTACCTAGCAATCTAACTTACTTTTCCGACATACCATTGCCTCGAAATATATTCCACAGTGACTGTCTATCAGTGAAGTCGAATAATGCACGGAAGTCGACGAAGCACGCAATGGTGGGTTGCTGGAACTCGTACCGCTGTGCGAGAATTTGATGTAGTGTAAAGATATAGTGAATAAAACCTCTTCCTCGACGAAAAACACTGGGCAGCGCAGGTTCATGAGACTCGAACAGCAACAAAGCGGTCTGGCAGAATTTCTGTAAAAAGCCTAGCCGCTATGTCGATGAGGTTGATCCCTTTGTGGTTCGCACATATACTCTTCTTGCCTTTCTTTGATAGAGTAGAATAGACGTCAGTCAGTTTTTGGAAAAGGCTTCAGAATATCCGATACGACGAAACAGCTTAGTTAGTACACTCAGAAAATTTGGCGAACAATTTTTGAAGACCGCTGTTAGGAAACTATCCTCACGAAGTGACTTCTTGTTTTTCATCGTCAGAACGGCCGAGGTGATTTACATTTCGTCGGGAGGATGAAGATTAATTTCATATTGCTCTACGTCGCCTGGAAACACTACATAGATGGATTGCACGCGGGGGCGGTTAGGCACCTGGTCGAAGTGTTCAACTCACTTTTGAAACTTCTGTTTGCATCCCGATGTGAAGTGGCCACTACCGTCGTGGAATGCAGTTGGCGAACGTTGCATCATTTCCCAAGGGGGAGTGCATGAGCTGGGAAGCCTCTCCGACTCCGCCAACGGCTGCAGTTTGTATGCAGTTCACGATTTCACCCCAATATCGTGTTCGGTCACTTTTCACTGAGCGTCTACCTTCGTAGTTGATGGTAATCGGGTGAGTTGTGAAATCCCCCATTTCTATCCTTAGCGCAGCGATTGAAAGTTTCCGCAGATATCTCAAATTTATTTCGGCTTTACCAAGTTGTGCAACGAACACTTTTAATCCCGTCCGCGGACCATCTAGGCTGCCATCTCCGTCACTCTCGTCTAGTTTAGATATATTCGCGTTTGACACGGCTTGAATGTCATCTGGAATTTTTAGTCTGGGCATGTCGCCTTTGCGGTGCCGTTGAAATTGCAATCGCGCTAGAAGATAAAGGTTGGAGCGAGTGAATATCAGTGTATCGTCCGTCCCGTTGGCATTTCATGTTACGCCTTCATAGTATGCCAGACAGTCACCCATCAAAGATGACGAACGATAACATAACAAAGTAGAGTTCACTGATGCGCTGCCTATCGTCGTTGGGGTACCACGTCAACAGATGCCTATTCAGACTGTGAAAGCGGGCAGTGATGACGGCCGGTGGATTGGAATCTGCAAACGCGACCAAGCGATAGCCAGTAGCACGTCCACCACCAAAGCCAAATCTCCTTGGTATACGATCGGCATACTCATCTTCTGGTCCCGTGCGGGAGTCCCAGTCTCCTGAAGTTAAAAGGATGTCGTACCGTGGAATACGGCTGACTAAACCCCGAAGTTTGTTGCAGAAGACATCCGCGGTTGACTGAGCATGTAGAGCGCAGCGCAGACTGTGGCGACTGTCATGTTAAGAGGAGTATTCCTGGAACGGCCTATGGTGGAGAAACTGGTTCCGAAAAGATCAAGGCGCTGCAAGTTCGGATGTTCATTGCGACTGCAATGTCATAAAGTCCCGAACTGTCTTATCGTCCCTACGATACACTTAGCCACAAAATGTCTCAACTTCCTGAAGCATAGTCGGGAATGATGTCCCAGATCCGAGTAGATTGCTTCCCTTGAACGACCTTTGACATGGTCCCCAATGACCGCGTTTCAAACAGCCTCTGTTGAGGATGTCATACACTGCTTCCTTGTGGCAAAATTCGCTGTAAATTAAAGGGTCGGAGACGAATTTCCGACAGTGAGCAAGGTTTACAGTCCTCTGGCAGTCATTTTATGGCAGATGGCTAAGTTCTAGACCAACCGCATACGAAGCATGCGGCAGCATACTCAGCGCCGCCTGTGGAGGTGTACTGTGCACCCAGGATTTTTAGCCTCATCCGAAAGGCCTAGGAATTAGAAGATCAATTACCGGTTTCCTGCAGATCAAGTCCTACTGCCTGGTGGCTACAACATTTGGTTAAAGGCTCGGGGTAAAGCTCCCTAAGTCAATGCTCTACTGGGTCGTACCAAGCTCAAAAAGGAGTCATGGATTCCGACGGGTCACTGATGACTTGGAGATGGAGAGTGAGAGAAATAGCATATGTAGTGAGGTCTGCAAATTATTTTCTTTTCTCCCCTGTTTCTCACTCACTGTTTTCGTACCCTCCCCCATTACTCCAAAAGTACGTGATCTCTACAGAGAATTGTGCAGAATGTAAAACATTCGAAAACCCTGTTAGGTAAAAGTGATTGTTCTATACCTTGAAGTATTCCCAGAAGAAGGGCATCATCGGTTAGCAAGAACACAATGACGTGTTTGTACCTGCTTTATTGTATGCATTATGCTGTCACTTCACATAAAATGAGACACCCCAGCAGTGGTCGTCTACCATGACGACGGTGGGATGGGCAATTAACCACTTTACTTTCGGTACAATTCCCTTTGGTTTTTTTCGAATTTTGTTGTTTGTGAACTGAATATTTTGCAGAAGATAATACTCGCAGATATGAGCATGATATCGGAAGAACTCTAGACACTCGGTTGACTCCTGTAACGAATTATATCCTGTAGCAAGTGAAATGAACTGGAATGTATGAAAATCGATCTAAGGTTTTAATGCAAACTGCGGTCAGGCGGTACGGAGATCGGCAGCTTAAGGGGAATCACAAAATCTCAAGCTCTACTTAAGGCATATGCGAAGATTTCCAGTTTTTTCGCCCGACGGGCTTGACCGGAAACCACGAGTTTATTCTTGCACTCTTGAGCTACTCCAAGGCTCTCGGGGGCATGCGGTAAGGTCCACCTCGTCTTACGGGGAGGCTTACGTCTGCTAACGTTCAGAGCGACCCGGCCTCAGAACCACGGCAGATGAAAAATTTTAACACAAAAGCAGCAAAACACCGGGGTTAAAATATCCCGAAAAGCTGAGTCAAAGAAATAAATCTGCGACAGATCGGAACCCACCACTTGAACCTCGACCATCACCGGACCCAGGCATCAACACGAGAAATCGCCAGCCCCGTAGTCGGACACCAAAGGTGAGGTCTGTAGATCAGGTTATGCCGGATCACAGGGGCTGCGGGTTGGGCCAAAAACGATAGTCCAGTTTCAAGCATGGGTGAGTTTCCGTATCCGGCCACGCTTCGACCGTAAAGTTTCTGTTGCCGAGTTTTGTTGCCGACTTAGGAAGGCACCTCAGAATCGCTCCAGGAATAGCAGCGAATCAGAAGCTGATGGATCATAGACAAAAATATTGGGGACGCCTATGGGAAGTAACGAAAGAACAGTATATTGCTGAATTAAATGCACAATGGGAACTACTGTAATCCATTACTTGTCCAAACAGGCCCAAATTTCCCATAATTGGGGGAAGACCCAGCTTCTTCCGATAGGATGTCCCTTGAGTTAATTATTTCTTGGGAGAATATTGTCGGTCTGGCGGTTTTCATGATTCTGGGCTTTTGTAACTTCACTTCGCGCCCTCGTAGGTAGGGGTTTTGATCGGCGATGAACAGGTGTAAGTAGTACTTGACAGACCTCGAACTAGCTTGAAGGTAACGGTAAGGTCGCCCGGGCCGTCTGTGGCGGATAGAGTACAGATCCAAAAACTATAGGCTCCCATGGAAGGTTACCCTCCCCAGTCTTGAGATCACTTTTGTTAAGTGCTTTGGAAGTATTCTAAGCTCAGCTTATCCTGAACGAAATTTGGCTCCCAGACTTATGTTGCATATCTTAAATGAGACTTACTATTTTCTTGTTCTAGGGTATGACTACCTGGCGCCTCTGGAATGTACTTTGCTTCCGTGCTGGTGTAACACCGAATCTGCCACGCCAGGCGCTGCTACACACTGGGTCTATAGAGCTTCTAGATGGCCACCCTTAGATCCTTCGTTTCCGTTATCCAGTGAAACTTCCGCAGGGTAACAGGGCTGATGCGTCTTACTGATGCCTCTTCCTCAGTGATCAGATTCATGCAGTTTTCGATGTCCAGTGGCATCCACATCTAGGTGACAGGAAGCATACGGTGTCTAAATTCGTTTTTACTAGGTTGATCCTGGAAATGTCCACAGTTTTTTCGTCGTCAGCGAATAAATTACATGAAGGCCTGATATCCGACATTTGGCCACCGATGAATACTGGGGATAGTGGAGGACCCAAAACCTAACCTTGGAGCCTGCCAGAGCAGATGACCCTTCATCTACCCTCACATTGGAACAATGGCCATGAAAACAGTCCGCAGTCTATCCCGTACCCGAAGATGCCACGTTTAAAGATCCCGGCCCGTACTATAGTAACCTGCGAGTAAAAGCGTGAAGGCGTCTGGAACTTTTTGTGATCATGTTTTGACTAGATTGCTCCTTTCGATTCCGGGCATGATAGCGACGTTGTTTGATTTGTCTGTGACGAATCCGTGTTGATTCTGGCTAAGTAAATCGTTCGTGATTAGTTGCCTACTGACTGCGCCTAAGATGCTTCGTTCAGTTAACTTCAGCAACATCGGGAGAATGCATAACGAGCGACGGTTGCTTCCGTCAGCCTTCCTGTCCATTGTGGATTGGTATCAGCTTCGCTATTCTCCACCCGTCATGGCTTGCCCCAATGTCGTGAGATGATTGAATAAATCTGTGAGATAGGGAGCAGATACCTTTGCTCCTGGTTCTGGCATGGCCGGGAATACGTCATCCTGGGCTGCCGACTCGTGAATGGTTAACCCAGCAATATCGGTGCCACTTCCAATGTTGTTGTTATCGGGTCTCCCATTTCTTGATCTGCAGGGCTCAGGGAACCACTTGGGATTGGGCTGATTCATGTATGTACAATAACTCGAAATAAGTTAGGAAGGCCCATGTTTCGTGTTTCACTGTGGCGGCCAGGTTTCGGCCATAAATTTGAAATATGTGAATGACCACCCTCAGTTTCTTCTAAGTTTGCAGAGTTAAAAAAAGCGTTCAGAGCCTAGCGAAACCGGCATCTTTTGCGAGTCGTCAGTCTAACGCAAGGTGCAGGAAAATTTTCCGAAGAAAAACACTTGCATCAGAATTCCTGACATTATTGTCATACAAATGCTCTTGGTGTTTTATCTTATGCAAACCTTTGCTCGCTTGAAAGCTCGTTTAATCTCACTGCGCCGGTTTGACACCCGCTATTTACGGACCCGTGTGAACCAAATGTGTATATACCTGCGATGAGCGCATATTTGAGATTCGTGTGTACCTGCGTACTAATTAACTTGATGACCAGGCATCTTAGAGTTTGTGAATCAATTGTGTTTTGTTTCTGAAATTTGAATTTCGCCAAATATTGCTCAAACAATACTTGCGAGGAGCTCAGCTTCATGGGCTCTTATGTATTGTTGGCGCCTCTGGTACCCTGTTTTACTTGATATCACTACAGTGCCTACTTTTTTTATTGATGAATTCTTTTGAACGTCCCATTCACCAGTGCGATTTTTTCTTTGAAGTACTTTTTTGAGCAGTGTGAAATCCTGCGTTAAAATTACCAGCTTGCGGGCGATGCGCCCCCAAGAACCATTTGTGTCGTTTCCATCATCGCTTTATTGTAAGGCGACGGCAGATCAAAGCTTACACGTTCATTTTTCAAGCGGCCCTTTTCACCCGCCCGAGAACCGAGCACTTCCCCTATTGCTCATGGGTCTGATAACCCATGGTCATTCCTACTAACTGGTGTCGTTGCTTTAAATTCGAGGATGTCTGAATCAGACATCGTGACTACCAGATGTACATAGGTAGGTGTGCTCACTCCTACACCTGGTTGGGTCGTATATGTGCCGCGAGAGGCTGTCTCCTTGAATAAAATGCGATTTTGCTTCGAAGGTTAGCATTCCAGCCAAATACATCCTTCACGCAACTTCCTGGCAGTCCCTCTGATGTCATTCGGAAGCAGCTGAGGGACAAAATAGTTGATATGACTGAATCTCTTGCCCTACCATCTTCCCCACCCTGACTTTGCACACAACGTCCCCGCCTTGGCCCTGTCGTTACGTCAGGCCCTTATCAGTACGATGCATTCCGCGCTACCTGATGCCAGAACTTTTGCCCATTCGTTCACCACACTGCAGTCATTAATGTAACAGACGTCCCTGCACCCATACGGCTGCTTCTCTCGGGATCTTTGAATGTACGTATTCTGGCTGCATGGCCAAATTCAGCTCCCGCTTCTGGTTCTTCCGATGTCTGTAAGGATCTGTTGCTGCTTGCATTATCGTGCGGCTTCGCGCTGCTATCTCAAGACAGTTCCTTGGAAGCCATTAGTTTCTTTGGCGTTCTGGATGCCTTGTTGCCTCCTCTGCCAGATGACTCCTAGAAGGAAGCGAGCTGAATAATTTTCTTGCCTCGGACTTAGAAACTGTCCACGAATTTAGGGCTTTCGAATTCGGCCAGGACCTGCCCGGCATTTTGAGGTTTGCACTACTTCTGGTGGAACGCTCTATATGTTGGGCCATAGCCCGGCATCCTCACTTGTCGTGACTGAACTATCGTATTCTGGCACAAATCGATGTTCCCCACTGCAGGTTAAAATTCAGCGAGGCCATGTTCCCGTGGTAGCCTATTTTCAGCTCAGCATTGGCTTTTGGCTCATCGATTGAGTTGATAAATTCTGCATCGTCTCCCGGGGTTGCTGGACGTCGTACCCCCTGCTGCGTTATGCCAAGACTGTTACCCGTCTGTGCAGGCCTGTTATCCCCCTTGGCCTCCTACACAAAAGCGGCGACACATTCATCTACCCTGGTATCAATTCCAGAAGCCTTAGTGCAAATCACCGCCTGAGGGATAGTTACTCTCCTGCACCCCCGGGCCTTTATATTCGAAAGTCCCGAGTATGACTTTAGCCGGAGTTTATCAAACACAGCTGGCGGATCAGATTCCGAAGGTGTATTAACTCTCTACCTTTTTCCAGTTTCGCTGGGCGGGTGGTTCTAGCTTGGCAGTATTGCAGAAGCACTGTACCAGTCCCTTTCAGTTCTTCGTGTGGAGCACAGACAAAATACCATAAACTTCAATCGGCTACACTAGTAGCGGAAAAATGGGTCAAATGAACCACGCTGACTGTCAGCGTTTTTCAATTCAGTGGTACAGTCCCGCCCTCACATCAAAGACCTACTAGCGCGGTGAAATCCACCGGGCCTAGCACAGTCCTACTCCGCAGGATTTTAGCAAGTTGTGCCACTTTGTGTGTACTATGTGTTTTAGGCTTCAGCGATTAAGCGTAAACGCCGAGTAGAGGCAAAGTTTAAATGGCTGCAAGAAGTGGATACATGGGTGCTTAAATGCTAGGTATTTATTGAGGCAAAATATTACCGGGGAAAAGACAATGCACTGTGTGAAAACCGGAAGTTTCAGCAATGAGTAATGGATTGTCTAGTGAAGGAAGGAGAGCAGTGTCATTTAAGTGACCCTCCAATAATTCAGTTAATCGAATTTCTGGATCAGTACACGTCATCCAAGTCTTGTTGTAGACCAAACGACGCATTGGCAGCAGCGAACTTCAGTAGCATTCTCCTTTTTTCTCCCTTTCTTTGGCATCCCTGTAGTTCTCTTTATTTTTTATTATTTTTCTTTCAGCTGCTCAAACCCGGTCCTTTGGAAATCCGCCCACGCTGCGATTTCAGGAATTCTTTACGTAGCTCGCAGGCAAATCTAAGCCCATGGAGCATTGCTCATAATTCGGTACATAGAAGCCCTATGGTAGTGTTTGAGAAAGAGGCTTGCAAGGCCAACGGTTAACTGGTTTGAAGTGTCTTCCTCAGTTGGATTAGGTTAAACCATCGAGTGAGTTGATCCCCGGGTTAAAATTTTGTTCACTTTGTTTTTCCGGCTATTATTCCTTTTGGGCGATCATCCGTTTGTGGAGAACACATGTTCTATTCAGTAAAATTATAACCATTCTCTGCATTTTACGCCGGTTTCGTTGCGGTTATAGTAATTGTTTTCATTTTAAGAAGTCCTTTGCCGAAAAATTCACTATCCAAAGAATCCACGGGCTACAGTAATTAGCATATATACAAATAAGCAGCCACTTGATCACGCTAGCTGACGTATTAGTGAAATTTAGTGAAATAAATAAAAAATTCAAAGTCTCTGGGATAACGTCTCACCATCAATGTTACTCAACTGACACCATTACAGGTAGTCAGCGGAAATTTGTCCCCACTATCGTAACCTACTGAGTAGTCGCCAAATTCCAACTTAAGTGATCGTCCCTGGGTTAGTGAATTCATTGACTCCGTGTCAGGTGATTCCATCAGGCGAAACCGAAACTCCAGGGAAGCTTCAAAATTAGGTGTACCAGACTGCCAATCCCTGGAGAAGTTTGAATCGACCGTATTGATCGCATTCAACATAGGCCATTGCAGTGGACTTTGAGTTCGACTGAGAAAAATTATCCAGCATAAATCCTGCCCACTCCTAATAAAATTTCAGTGAGTTATTTAAAAAGCAGGATAGCGTCACTGTTAATATTCTGATTGCGGCGGAAAAGCGCTTCTCCAGCTTAAGGAATATTAGGTCTTCTTGTCCTCTTCTTAAACTACCAAGCCTTAACTCACGTTTGCTGAACTGTAAGCCCCTCCGAAATTTGGCGTAGACCTGGATGAATACCTCTCCTCATCCCCCCTAGGCCACCGCGTAATAGGTTCCACCTTGAACCATCCGCGTCTGAACAGAAACCTTTACTGCGATTGTAAACAATCCCTCCCTCAAAAGGCAGACAAAAGCTTAAAATAACGCAGCCGGAAAAATTAGTGTGCCCTCTTCAAGCACAACGTGGGACACAAATCCGTTTTCCTACATCTGTCTCCGTGACTTTCTCGATCGGCGCTAACCAACAAAATGGAACAAACCTTATTCCAGCTCTATAGCAGTTTGAGCTATGATCCAAACTCACTGGTATCTGCACCCACAGATATTTCCCCTACGCCGGCAAACGTCCCTCACTCCAGAACACATTTTCGTTTCTTTTGATCCCATTACCTCTGACCTACTCCCTTGCGTCCAACCTGCCCTGGATTCCTCCCATCCTGCTATTAATATATAGTCCACTGTAAGTTGGCCAACATGACCACCCTGTCTCTGGCACCTATTCAGCCAACAACCCTAATGGTGTTAGCTCTTTCGTGGGTCTACGCTCCCATTCTAGGGCCACTGTTGCCTATGGAGGCATTGTAATGATGGACCACTTTATCTCGGTCCACGAATTAATCAGCCATCAAACACCATGCCCAATTCGACCAACCGACCATCAACCGTCTATTTCCTGTTACTATTGAAAGATATATCGCATTAACGCCCAGCGTCCGCGTCAAGTTAACATGCTGCCTCATTAGCCCACCAGCCAGCGCTGACATGAGAACTGCTCCCGTCAGCTGAGTGCAAAGAAGGGCAATTGCACGAATCCTGTCAGCCAGGAACGCTCTTCAAGACGCCTCACAGCCCGTCTCATCCCCAGTCAAACGATGCAGAACCATCTGAAATAAGGCAACCTATATCAAGAAGCAGAAATTATTGGTTTTTATTATCAGTAGTATGTTTCGCATATGGGTGGATGAAAAATAAACTTCCCTCAATTTGCACGACTAGTTTTGCGGTTATTGTCGCTCCATGTGCACTCGTTGTCCTTCTGCCCAACCATCCCTATGCCATTGCGCTCCTATCTCAGTTTCTCACTAGTACTTAATCTGAACGGTTAAGAGTGCGAATGGCTGATAAGTCTGCATAAGAATCGCATGGCCTTTCGTCGGAGGATTTTCGGCCGTATGCAAAACATACTAATGAAAACAAAAATCAATAGTGTCGGGAATTGTAGCCCCTTTCTAACGGTGACTCATGCCTGACAGACGATAATTCCCGAAAGCATCACCATGTGATCCTTAAATGGACTTACCGTCCATTCGCGCTACTAACAAGTTAAATAAGATTTCGGTGAGAGAAGGAGTAGGTACATTTTTAAAAAATTGAAGTAGGTGTGATGACCTTTCCAAGGATTACCGCTTATCGAGAATCCCAGCCTTAACCATCGTGGTATCTGTCAGAGCAAAGGAACTTGCGGACATTCTTCGCCGCTTTTATTACTTGCTCGCTTCATCTGAAAAGAAGTATACGTTCTTTTTCGTGCTATCCTGCAATTCCGAATTCTCGCTGATCAATGAGACATGGCTCGGTGATCACATCCCGGAAACGTCATTGGTACCCTTAGATATGAATCGTCTAATAAACTCCGCCGAACCCAGTGCAGACTCGGCTGCCTCACCGACGTCATAGAACCAATACGAACTACATCTTATAAATATGCTATGCTGAATACCATCCAAGAAGCCGCGTGGCCCAAAGACGAAACCGGCAAAGAGGGCTTCCTGGTCGGATGCATCTTCCGCCTTCATGGTTCTTGCTGAAACGGTTTTGTCTGATAATCAAATTAAAAAATAGCGCTTTTGGCCTACCAAGCGCCAAGTTTGTCTTCGAAGATTTTAATGCGCTCGGGGTTTGCCGGTCCACTTTTCGCGTTTACAACTGCTTCCTCAGTTTCGTTGAAGATACTCATCAGTGAGGTTGAACCGAACAAGTGATTCATCCAACAAGGTGCGGCAGTGTCCGCGACTTGATATTTACGATGAGCTTAATATATCCACAAACATCCGGCTCAAACGAGTGTAATCATATGGCCGTTAGCACCCCACTCACATTTACCCTCTTGAAAGCTGCCCACATCTAAATCCAAAGATGTATTTAAGAGCTGATTGGAGATGGCTAACGGAAACGTGGTAGGTTTCAAATGCATTTGACTATCGCTGCTCTGGTCCCATTAAACTAATCGGTGTTTTCTTTGCGCAGGCCTTGACGAACTGGTCTCTTAATTAGTTCAAATCCCTTCTGCTATCTTGATTTCTCACATTAGATTATTTCTGGTGAAGTAATTTCCAGCGTTGGCGGACATTTCGATTTTAGTCTAAAGGAAGTTATTGCCCGGGGCACAAGGTTATTGCACATTTTGCCGGATTAAAAATGTACCGTTTTATTCATTAACTGCCTTATCTATCCCGAAAAAGGTGTGCCGCACCTTTCTCTGTGAGGAAACTGTGTAAAGCTCGTCGTCAGTGGCACTGATTCCGTTGTTTGCCAGCACTGGGTGCATGTGAAGCGCCCTGGCATATGAAGGCAGCGTTTTAATATTTATCGACAAAATTCGAGGATAAAGTGCCTCAGCTAAAGTTATAAGAACGCCGCCTGATTTGCATATGAAGTGACTACCCCCAGGGAAACTCTCAACCCAACTTAGGTTGTCCAGCGCATCGGAGGCCACAAGGCTCCAACTTAAACATCTAGTTGCAAGAGTTTCTGAGTCCGGCAGGAAACATCAAGTGGGTCATACCAAACGAAAGGACAGGATAGACCGTAGGCTGTTTGTCGTTAAAATAACAGAAGAGCACGTGTGTGTTAGGTCTGATAATAATGCGAAGGAAATAAAAACCAGCAAACTTTGCGGTCAAGATTAGGATTGAACGAAAGTACCTAGAGGGGAAAGTGGATGAGCTGGGATGTCTGCCATATGAAGCAAAGTAAATCCACAGGCCAGATAATGTCCGAAGTAGAGACCCATTAATCATAAATGCTAAGAATAGATTCATGAAAATCTTTAGCTATGACATTCTTTTAGACCAGAAGAGTCACGGGTGTTCTGAAGATGGTTGCTCCAATTCAGGATGCTAACTTAAAATCGGTCCAAAGAGTAGGCACTTAAACGCATCTAAAATTGGCAAAAACCGCGGACAGCTAGATGGGAACTGCTGGAATCGGCAGAAATGCAAGTGTCAGGGACCAGCTTTTACCAGGAGCCGAGCTTCTGCAAAACTGGCCACTGTCGAAGCGCTCCAAAAGAATCAGCAGTATTCCGGGAAAGCTTGGAGACCCATGACAACGCTGCTACTAGCCCTGTACACAGCTGATATTTGAACCTGTCGAGGATATCCCACGAACAGGGATGCACGAACCAGTAAGCCAAAAGATGGGGTATGGGTAGAGTGTGTTAATCAAGACATAGGAAAGATTTGCTCCAACAGGCTTAGACGTAGCCACGTTCAGCCTCACGAGCCCACCGAATGTGGCAGAGAAGGACTGTCGTGATGTTCCACCGGGGATTTCAGAAGTGATGTTCCGGAAGAAACCGTGTTTTTGTACAAGAAATAATGGTGCGGTGCGTAGAAGGCACAGGATAGGTGGAATCCCCACTGAACCCTTGGGTCACCACCTGCAGCAGACATGACAAAATTAAGTGACACCTCTTATGTCGCGTCCGGAGTCCAGGATGAAATCGAACATGGAGTAAACCGTGGAAATTAAGGGAATGCGGCCGTTTGTAACTTCATCCTGTGCAGTGCACAACTGAACGGTTCAAGTTACTTTCCAGGGCTCGGGGACGGAGTCGCCAAATAAGTGGAGCGGCTGAGATGTGGCATCTGAAACGAACCATATTCCACAGGCTGAAGCAAATCAAAGCAACCTTTACTGGCAGGATAGGGATAGTGGCGCGCTGGGACCTGGGCTGCTATACTAATAATGGAGACCCGGTATGCAGGGGATCAGAAGTAAACATAGGCACCACATGCGCCGAATTCTTCATTAGACTTATAAATTGGCGGGATGTCGTCATATGCATCTAAAGAGGTCGGGACGCAAAAGAAGTGGGAGGATCGAAACAGTGTTGTTGGAGCCAAATTATGCACCGGCGGTGAAAGCACCTTTGATGCGTTTAAACATGGATTGACTCGCAGTGCACGACTCAAAGTCAGTCCCAGAAAGTTTCGGCATTGGATTGTTTAGCTCTGATTCGAAGCCCAAAAACTGCTGACTAGGCCATCTTATTGCAAGTTATGTTCATGAGAGCACAGACACTGCATCTCCACGACTACATTTTTGTTTTACGATTTCCACTGCGCCATCTTTGCGTGAATTTGATCTTGCCTTGCTCATGAACCTCAAATTTCGAGAAATATACCCATTATTAGTACTATTAATATTATTATTGACTATTTGTGGAGACGCGTTCTGGTAATGATTGGGAAACGTAGTCACCCTTAGACTCGCTGGGATATAAGAAGCTGCCCACACAGTCCGGCGGAATATACGTTCATGTGCTGACTGCAGGATAGGTCTTAACTCAGAATGTGAGGGATACCGCGAGGGTTAAGTCAGGACACAACCACCACTCCTGTGCCTGGTTATCACTAAGCATGAAAACGACGCACAAGAAGTATGTTGTAACAAACCCTTAGGCCAGGATGACTGAACTATGGCTACCAGGTCCATTCAGCTAAGGCAAGAAAACTTCCCTCAAAACCGCGCGGGAGATTAAGGAAATATGGATTAGAAAATATGAAGAACGGCGCATAACAACTGGACTTGGTTACTGGGGACAAAACCGCAGGTGGGGACGTAACCTGGCAGAAAATAAAAATGCGTCCCTGAGCTCTAGGATCAATTTCTTCCACAGGTTAAGAAAAAGCAGAAGAGTACAACATATTGGTGGACCCCGGATCTAAAAGCTCCGATAAAAAATGTGGAAACTTAGGTCCGGGCAAACAGAAGGGAGCTGAGGACGGTAAGCAAAATGCAGAAGCCACGGTTAATAGTAAAAAACACGGCGAGGATAAAGTGTGGGTAATCTTGGCAAAGAAAGTGTCAATGGTAAGTGGGATCAAAGAAGCAGTAAAAGTTGGCATAGGGACGCTCGATTCCCGCGATGGTGTAAAAACGTATAAAGACAGTGGTAAAGCCTTCGGTCTCCGGAAATACTTTGCGATGGCACACTGCTGAGATGGGTTAGCAAATAGCAACTGACTATCAGTTTGCTGCAACCAGGATTACCCCATTGCAGGTGAAGGCTAAGGAAGAGCAACATGAACAACTTAACCAGAATAAGTGGAGGTCCGTTGGATACCGTGCTGATTAAACCTAATATGTCGTATTTTCCAGGCCTTCGCAAGCCAGAGTGGACTACGATTTGACGGCGGGATAACAGCTGTGTACCTATCGACAAGAGATTTGAGCGAAAATATTAAGAAAGCTGTCGGCCGATGAGCCTCAAATGTAGCTTTCGCAGGCGTCTTGGAAGGCTGATGAGTGAGCAAATGTGCAGGTACTTGATGTACTACCCAATTTTGTGCAGAGCTAAGCATAGAGTAACTAACGGGAAGTCATGTCTGTCCAACTTTCTGAGGTTCTCGGGAGGGGCTAAGTTGAAACGCAATAGGGAGAGTTGTATGCTACTTAGATTCCCGCAAGACGTTTAATTCTGTAAATCACTGAGCGCTCATATATAGGATTCAGTCTTTCGAAATCCGAGGCTAAGTGCTAAGGCGGGTATCTTGTATCCTGGCAGTAGATCCTTTTTGCCTGTGTAGGAAGCGCTACACCGTCGCACGTCGAGAGTTGTCACCATGGAGATTTCATAGCCACTGTTTTGTTATTCTGGCATTACTCGCTAAGTAAGCATCATTTCCTTAAACATAAAATTTGACTTGATTGTTGTGATCATTGAAATTTTTGATTTGATCATTGTTTCATTATTTTGCCAATTTTTGTCTGAGATTGCACAGCCACATTTCCAGCTCTGGCCTGCCCCTAGCGTAAACGCTTTCATTCTATGTAGCCTAAATTCAATCGGTCTGCTTAGTCGCCCCAGGAGTAGACACATCTTTCGGCCTGTGTACTCAGTTTTCTATCCACAAGTTTCCACACCCCTCAACATCAACCTGCTGTTCAAACGTACAGTGTGGCTCAGGATGTTTTGGTTTTCGTCACATTGTAGTGTATTATTTAATTTAGCCAGTCACTTAACGGCTATCATTTGTCATATTGTATTATTGTCCTGTTAGTTTACCTTCTGGCCCATTTTTTAGACTCATAACCTGCTCCCCACCGTTGATGCTCACTTAGTCTTGTGAAGTATTTGGAAGGTCCGTCGTTTTACAGTAATCCTTAGCGTTCCCCTCATAAAAACTTCCAACCTGATTATACACAGTATCCCGTCAACACTATAGTTGCACAACTATAAGTAGTCACATTTCACAACCTTCCGTAGACTTTCCTCCCAAGTAAGAGCAGAATGGCTCTTGGTGTTCAGCAGCGGGCCAGACGCGCCAATGACAGAATTCGCGCAACCAACTCGGCTGCGTTATTTTAAGCTTTTGTCTGCCTTTTGAGGGAGGGATTGTTTACAATCGCAGTAAAGGTTTCTGTTCAGACGCGGATGGTTCAAGGTGGAACCTATTACGCGGTGGCCTAGGGGGGATGAGGAGAGGTATTCATCCAGGTCTACGCCAAATTTCGGAGGGGCTTACAGTTCAGCAAACGTGAGTTAAGGCTTGGTAGTTTAAGAAGAGGACAAGAAGACCTAATATTCCTTAAGCTGGAGAAGCGCTTTTCCGCCGCAATCAGAATATTAACAGTGACGCTATCCTGCTTTTTAAATAACTCACTGAAATTTTATTAGGAGTGGGCAGGATTTATGCTGGATAATTTTTCTCAGTCGAACTCAAAGTCCACTGCAATGGCCTATGTTGAATGCGATCAATACGGTCGATTCAAACTTCTCCAGGGATTGGCAGTCTGGTACACCTAATTTTGAAGCTTCCCTGGAGTTTCGGTTTCGCCTGATGGAATCACCTGACACGGAGTCAATGAATTCACTAACCCAGGGACGATCACTTAAGTTGGAATTTGGCGACTACTCAGTAGGTTACGATAGTGGGGACAAATTTCCGCTGACTACCTGTAATGGTGTCAGTTGAGTAACATTGATGGTGAGACGTTATCCCAGAGACTTTGAATTTTTTATTTATTTCACTAAATTTCACTAATACGTCAGCTAGCGTGATCAAGTGGCTGCTTATTTGTATATATGCTAATTACTGTAGCCCGTGGATTCTTTGGATAGTGAATTTTTCGGCAAAGGACTTCTTAAAATGAAAACAATTACTATAACCGCAACGAAACCGGCGTAAAATGCAGAGAATGGTTATAATTTTACTGAATAGAACATGTGTTCTCCACAAACGGATGATCGCCCAAAAGGAATAATAGCCGGAAAAACAAAGTGAACAAAATTTTAACCCGGGGATCAACTCACTCGATGGTTTAACCTAATCCAACTGAGGAAGACACTTCAAACCAGTTAACCGTTGGCCTTGCAAGCCTCTTTCTCAAACACTACCATAGGGCTTCTATGTACCGAATTATGAGCAATGCTCCATGGGCTTAGATTTGCCTGCGAGCTACGTAAAGAATTCCTGAAATCGCAGCGTGGGCGGATTTCCAAAGGACCGGGTTTGAGAAGCTGAAAGAAAAATAATAAAAAATAAAGAGAACTACAGGGATGCCAAAGAAAGGGAGAAAAAAGGAGAATGCTACTGAAGTTCGCTGCTGCCAATGCGTCGTTTGGTCTACAACAAGACTTGGATGACGTGTACTGATCCAGGAGCTGGAGGGTGTAATATACCTCAACCGGTGCCTCGGACCGACTGATTGTATTTGGAAAAAGGAAGTTTCAGTTGATGCTATCCATTAGACTTAATATCTGAGGCTGCTTATGACGACAGACTGCGTGTCGGCTGAATGGTGCAAGACTGCTGCTGAAAAAGGAAGGGAGATTTCCAGGCTGCGGTGAGCGGTATCTTACGGGAAACCGGAGAAATCTATCTCCCTGCACAAGGCAGTAGTCGATGCATATTTATATTACTCGGTGCAAGCATGGACACCATTTTTAAGCAGTACCGGGCCTGCCTCGACGGTGTTCAGCAAATAGCAATCACAACAGTTGAGGGAAAAAGAGGTAATTCTTATACCTAAACTTTATTCATTGGAAAAACCTAAGTTCAGGGGCAATAAGATCTAAACATTCGGATTGCTGAGGTATTGGACGGAAGAAGACCGTAGTGACAAGCTCAGACAAGCTACCGTGAATAGAACGCGAAGCAGGGTGCAGAGTTTGGACAGTTCCGCTGTAGGTTAAATGTGGGTGCAAACGTTTTCCGCGATACAGTGATAAGGGCTTGGAACCAGCGACCTTCGAGAATAGCAACTGTCGCATGTGCAAGCGCTTTAAAATTCAAAAGGTAAGATGAAGCAAAAATTTTTCTCAGTATTGTGGAGCTACGATGCCGGATGTTTCAAAGCAGATGGAGCGATAAGAACACGTTGGTATGAGGTCATGAAATAATGGCACACAAACACAACGGATTTTTTGTCACCTAAGAAGAAAGCTCTATTCTGTTCTAATTTTGGTGGATACAGGACGTCGGCGGTAGGCTAAATTGGAACTTGGAAAACAAAAATGGCAGTTATGAATACTAATTAGGCGAACGTTCGATTGAACTCTCGTGGCTTGAGTGACCGCTGAGTTCGTTACTGTCCCGTGCAAACTAAACTGACTCGAAGGACCTGCGTTACACGGCTCCTCGCAGTGAGTTCTCTTTTAGCTTTCTTTTAGCCAACTAAAGTGTTTTTGTAGTGGTAGTAATAGTAGTCTTTACACCTTTAGAGCTTTTTCCGGTCAGAATGATTTGCCAATTTTTTCTGGACACTTTATCTGGAGCTGATCTCCGAGTAAAATTCTGTTGAGTTTCTACTTGAGATCTAACTTTAACACTCACAGCTTTGACACGACGTCGTATTAAACGTCTTTATATTGTAAACCGTAAACAACCTCGAACTATCTCTCTCTTTTCACCATTGATTGCACCAAGCGGCCTGTCCACTCATTTTTTCGTTTACCAGTCCCGTCACTTATCGGCACTGTCCAGTCGCCCAAAATCAAGGCGATAAATAGACTGCTAGATATTCTTCCCGTATCGTCACATTTCCGCAGTTTCCGACCATCCTCCTTAGCGGTCTTCGGAATTAGCTGGTTTTTATACCCTCTATTGTCTACCGCCTAAAACGTATTTTGACGTAGGTAGAGCCTTCCTCTCCATTTGTCAAAGTGTTCCATTTCCATTTGATTGCATTTGAGTAACCTTTGACTGCCACCATACTAGTGGTGGTACAATCTCAATTTAGATAACGGCTCCTTAAGTGGATCCAAGACCTCTCGCCCAGTTTCCACTCTACGATTTGACAGAACTTTTGGTACCCCTAGGTGCATTCTTTATAAAACAACCATACAGCCGTACACATCGTCCCACTTTGTTAAAATGGCGGTCTCTAAGCCTAAAAGTGCAAAGATCGTAGCAGCTAGGCGCAACGCGTCCACACCCTCAAAACCCATTCGCCGGCCTCCAGCGTGCACTGTTAGTGTCACAGACGTGCTCGTGGAGACTTATAATAAAGTGCAAAAATTAGAGCAAGCGATTCATGAGATAAACAACAAACTTTTACTGACAGAACCAGTGTTTGCAAGGCTGCTTCCTCTTACCTCCCCAACTAATGCGCCCGGAAACCCACTAAGCGAAGATCTCGATGGTGTCTGTCGGCCTATCGACTCAATATCATCATAAATTAAACAGAGAAACCTAAGATCATCTAATGCCGTGGTTCACGATGTCCCTGACCGCGTTCCAGTAGACTCGTTCAGAAACGCTGTCCTCTCTGCTTGCAATATGACAGGATACCCCTGCCCCTGTTTAAGACTACGTAAACGAATGTTAAGCAGAGCATGTCCTGTATTGTTCCAGTTCTTTAGCCCCGCTGCTGCGGGGCAGCTTCTGAGGAGTGAAGCTAAGATAACCTCAATTACCCCGTTCAGGTCCACAAAGATTACCCCTGACAAAACCTCTATTCGAAGGAAGGCCTTCAGACCGTATGCAGGTGAGAACTCAAAAACGGTTCCACCAAACAAATTCCCCCAAGCTACCCGGCATAGCTAGGAGCTTGGTACCTAAATCGGTCCCAGTGGCCCCACCACAGCCACAGGAAAGTGTTGACCTAGACAGCTCATTACCGTCTCTTTTGCCAGGGCCGTCCCAGAATCGCCCGCATATAAAACCTTCACCTACGACTTTCTCCGTGGACCTTAATAACCTCTCTTCTCCCCGCGAAGCAAAAATGTCTACCACCAATCCAAACTCGCCATGCCCAATCCAGACCCTTAAGACAATAGTCACTGATGGTATACCTGCGCCTACACCATCAACAAGCACACTACTCCCCAGTGGAACAAAGCCGGCGTTATTAGCCCAGCGACCAAACTAGTTCGAACCCACTCTATTCCATCCCATTGTCAGTCCCGTCACCCCGGGGCCTCAACTGCCTGGCTGTAAT
This sequence comes from Fasciolopsis buskii, assembly GCA_008360955.1. Lineage (NCBI taxonomy): Eukaryota > Metazoa > Platyhelminthes > Trematoda > Plagiorchiida > Fasciolidae > Fasciolopsis > Fasciolopsis buskii. The sequence continues at coordinate 70,591 of LUCM01004076.1, forward strand.
CACGCTGACTTTCTATTGCCCGCCGTTCGTTTCGCGGGGACCGAAAGGCCACGGCCGAGAGAATCTCCGCGTCGGAAGAAAACCGCGGACTTGCACCGGAGATTTAAAAGATCTAAGGATGCAGCAACTGTTTCCCGCCAAAGTTCTTCGCTGTTGCGTCAGATTTCCCAAGACAGCTGTCTCTGGCCTCCATTAAGCATACCTCTACCGTCATATTGGTACTACCACCAAACTCCGCTTACCGGCGCCTCGACTAAAACATAAGGACCGTGCCCCATTCCACTAACGTCTTTTTTTCGACAACAACTACCCAGCCAGAGAAGTCCCTCTTCCTCCCCCCCTCGGAACCACCACCGCCACCCTTGTTTTCTTACCCAACCCCACTCCCTTTCTGCCCCCCTCCACACTGGTCTCCCCAGCACTTCGAGTTACCCCCATGCTAGCATAATGAAGAACGCTATATGCCGTCGTTCTTCCTCACCTCCACCCTCTTCTGTCCTATCTCATCCATATGCTTACCCAACTATTCCCATTACAATTAACCCTCCACGCACGGTTTCTCTATCTTTGCAACCCCACCACTCACCCCGCCTAGACGGCAATATACCCTTCGCTTTCGCGCTAATTAACTGTCGTTTAATCCTAAATAAATTCGCTCACTTAAGAAGCTTTGCTGCGTCTTTCATCACTGAGTCTTGGCTCACCAAGGACACCCAATATTGCTACTTCTCTTGCGGGATACCAATCCTTTAGAGGTACTAGAAACGACCGCCATGGGGGCGGTTGCCTTATTTATGTAAGACAGGGCCTATCAGTTTCCATTCTTACGCATCCTACACTCAAATTGATCCAAGAATCAGTATGGCTCACTATGGAAGTGTCGTCCTGTGTTTACCATACTGCTTGTATCTGTCGCCGCCCAGTTGATACTGAAATTGGGCTCCCCCTCTTAGCGGACGCATTTGACTACCTTGCATCCCTCCCATCAACATCGAAAATCATTGCCAAAGATTTCAATCTCCCTGACGCAACCTGGTCCACGATTAGGGCTCCACCAAGCCTAACATTATTCGTCTCCAATCTACATCATGGGGGTCGGGTGCAGCACGTAGAGTCACCCACCAGAAATGATAATATATTAGATCTCATCTGTACACGTACTGATCACCACATCTTGGTTCATGCCGGAAATAAATTTCTGGGGAGCGACTGCAGGATAGCTCGCGGTAGAATCCATGTCTATGCACCCCTCCCTAACCATCCTGTTGACACAACTCGTCCACCCTATCTTAACTGGTATCAATTTTCCTCTCTAGTATGCCAACTTGACCGGGGAAGCTTTTTCCCCGCGACTGACCCACAGACGGCTGCAGATGAATTTTATCGCAACATGGCCAGCTGCATCTCGAAACTGACCATTATAGAACGAATGAACGAAGAAAGACTTCACAACTTGCCTCCCTGAAAGTCAAATATGCTAAGTTGCAGCGGCACTTTTCCTTGACACATGACTTTTCCAAGTTTATTCTTTTGCACCATCTGTCCGATACTATCTCTCGCCTAAGTGAATCTCTCCTTCGGAAAGAAGAAGCTAGGGCACTAAGGCATAAAAACACCCCATAATACTTTCAAAACTATATAAATTAAGATCCCATGATCGCAAACCATCAGTGAACTTCCCAGTTTTGCCTAATGGTGAGTCTGCGACGAACCCAAAAGACATAGCTGAGGCATTCAATCAATATTTCGCCTCCTCCATGGCCCCAGCTGCAGTCAGTGACCCACCCGAATTACAGAATAGGAATAACTCCACGTTATCTTCTGTGTCCTTTGATGTTAAGACTATTGAACGACATTTAACCAATTTCAAACCAGGGTCTTACCGAGGCCCTGATGGCATTCCTCCATCAGCTGTTCTTAGTTGTGGTCCTGACCTATCTTTTCTACTGCTCGATCTCTTCACAATTTCAATTAACTCTGGTGTAGTTCCAATTGACTAAAAACACCCTGCAATAACCCCATACATAATAAGGGCCTCTGTATGATACATCCAATTACCGTCCCATCAACCACACGCCTGTTATCTCCAGGGTTAAGGAGAAGGTGGTAAAACGATCCATCGTGGACTACCTTCTGGCCTCCAACATCCTTAGCCCGAAACAGCACGGATTTCTTCAATCTCGTTCTTGCTCCACCTGTCAATTTGACTTCTTGAACTTCCTAACTAACCTAGCAGACAGGGGTATGACATTCTCCGTCATCTACCTTGATATGTCTTAGGCCTTTGACCGTGTCCCTCATCTGCACCGTTTGTCCAAAGTAAGCTCCGCTGGCATCACCGATCCTCTTCGGTCCTGGCTCTCGTCTTACCTAACCCAAAGATCACAGGTGGCCTCCATTGACGGCATTACCTCCGATCCCAGACCTGTTACTAGTGGCGTCATAGTGGGCAACGTATTTGGTCCCCTGATATTCCTTAAATACATTAATGATGCACTAGATTCGATATCTCACGGCGTCCGTTTCTTGTTTGCCGATGACATAAAAATAGTTTACCCTCTTAAATCAAATGAAGTTAGTACTGCGGTTAGAGACATTTGTGCCGATTTGTCCGCTTTGGACGACTGGTGTGCCTCCTGGATAATGAGCTTCCCCGCCGATAAGAGCAAAATACTTAGGTGTACACTACCTAAGGATTCGAATTTACCACGTGGTTTTTTATTGCACGTTAACCCACAATCTGTGATCTTGGTCTCAACTGCTCAGCCTCTCTAAATTTCTCAGAACGTAGTTAGTCAGTCGGGTAAAGATAAGAGAAAAGTAAACCTAATTTTTTGCACAATGAAACTCTCCGTCAGAAGCCTCAGCATTTATAAAATACACATTCGACTACTCCTTGGGTATGGCACTTTGATGTACTCCAGCATGTCAAAGTCAGATAGGATCTTCATTGAAAGTATTCACAGACGCTTCACTAAGGAAATGATACGTTGATCGACGACGATGAATTTCAAGGAACGCTGTCTAGCCCTCAAACTTGAGCCACTTTGGCTACGGCGACTGAAAATTAACCTGGCTTTTCTGCATAACCTGTTGAATAGGCGCTCCTTCTCCACCGACCCATCTATATTCTCTTCTGCCAGCCCCTACCCTCTCCGTCATAGGTCCCTAACCATCCACACAGAAATCGCCAAATCCTCTTTAAGGTCGCATTTCTTTCTTGTTGTTTATGCCAAACTTTGAAACAAACTTCCCATTGGCGCTTGGCGCATGCAGAACCAATCCAGTTCTAAGGCTGCCTTAAATACTTACCTAAGTGTCACCCAGGTTCTTCAATTGACCAACACCCCATCTAGGACGAGCGTGTTTTTTAGCCAGCCATCGATTTCTAAATACACATCTTAACCCTGGCTTTCCATAACGCTCGATCTGAGGGCGCAGGAAACCCAGTGTCCTAGCGTAATGCGGACAACACCGAAGAATAACCCTCTTGGTCACTGGGTAAACGGAGTATTCGTGACCATTTTAAAGAGATATCTACCCTTGGCTCACCACTAGGCCCAACGCTTCTCAGCTGGCAGACATGCTTGCCCATTCACTCTCATACTTCTCGGTACTACCCTGGTCACCCTACCACATAACTTCTTTACTATTAGCCAGCCCTAAGTCGGACCATTTTGTTGTAAAATATTGTTCCTTGTGGAATTCATTGCCCCATCAGTCTGACTGTTCAGACAATTATTCGCATATACGACCCTTACTTCCCAGAGACTCGGGCGCACGACGTTTGGTTAGTATTGTAACAGTTACTACAGTAAAGTCTCCAAAACCTGGATCTCAGCCAACAACACCAAATAACATTAAGGTCCATGATAGCAGAAGCATGGTGGATTCTATGACAGCTATAACCGCGCTTAACACACCTTATATCGGTCTTCTCACCCCGGATTTCTTTTCCCTTGGATTTCTCTGCCCCTGATTTACTCTGCCAACATAAAGGATCCCGTCATTATGCTGGGTGTTGCCGGAACTAATTTTCCTCTTCGTAGAAATTTCATCAGAGAACATATTCAAAGTTCCCTTTACTCTTCCTACCTACTCATCTTGCTCCCCAGTGACCTGCTAAAGCGAACCAGGTAGACTCCTTTCCCTTAAGTACCCAACCTAGTTTCATTCATAAAAATGAAAATCTGTCCACGTCACAGACGATGTGATTCGCTTATGCGACAAACAGGTTCGCGTTAGTGAGTTTCAAGCAGCATTCGTTAATAAAAGCAAGACACGGCTTTGACGATAACGGAGCCATACGTAGAGGTCTGCGTTTTACGGCATAAACCACCATCCTCTGTGTGCTTGCCTATCCCAACTTTTGTTCTTATAGTCCGTGCGAAAACACAAATGACTGCGACAGGTTTGCTTCAGCATCTGCGAAAATAGGGACATCAGACCACCCCCAGCAGTTGGGAAAAAACAAGGCGGAAAATTAAGGTCAGGCGGAGGAACTATGGAAAGTACCTATATGGGCTCAACCATTCCTCTGTTAGAAAAAAAGTAAAAGACACTGCTGGATCAGGTTAACCCCAGCAACCAAAGCACACTCGGGCTGCAAAGGGTTGGGCCACCTTTTACAATGGATATTTATGCCATCAGCCAAGACCTGACCCTTTGAAAGTGGAAACCCCACACTGCCCTTGTTCGGTAGATAAGCGTTTGGCTACTTTGTTGGACGGTCTTGGGAAGTAGCTCATCGGACTATCCACTTATGCTTCAACACCCACCCTTCTAATTTTCAACTTGCCCCTGTTCCCCCAACCGCACACCTGGTACGTATGCTGACGTCTATAACAACTGCCGTCGTTCTTTCTTAATTATTCATGCAAGCTTACTGAAACTACTATGTGGTACAAGTTGCTATCGCCCTGTTTAAACACAAATTACCGATCACAATATTCTCATGCTTCTCCCTTCTCTTCTTTCCACGATTTCTCGTATTAAATCCTGCCCTAGCATCCGGCCCACACTGCCATCCGCGAGCCATTCCGTTATGTCCTTTCTTAGCAACTGGAATTAGTAAATTTCGGCGAAAGATCACATGATCAGTTATAACTGACTCCTAGTGGCATGTACACCGAGCCCGTAGTCCAGAAGAGTCCCACAAGCAGAACAAATAGTGACTTTATTCCCTAAACATTGCGCTGGCCGTCCTATCAGACCACTGCAATCTGCATCTGCGAAGATGTCGGAAGATGAATAGCGCGTTTCAAATAAGGACTATAAGGCACGGGACTGACTGAGCCATATGCTCTATAGGGTGCAAGCAGCCGATGTTTGTCGCACACGTCCCGTCAACGGAAACTACCCCCTGCGTGTTTCATGACAGTTGTCTGGTCCCCTTAATCTCCGTAAGAAGCTGACTGTTATCACTGTTCCCATTTTTGTTTACCCACCTTAACACCAGACTGTCCCCTCTCACTCCAGCTTTTCTCCAGGCTCTCCAATGGCCACATATGCAACGCAAACTGTCGCCGAAAGCTCCACTCCATCATTTGCGCTGGTTGTCTATTCCCCGTTAGGAAGCTGCTATCCTGATCTGAAGCTCCAGTACCTGGCTGCACGACCCTAAGACAAGCCAGGCCACGCTAATGACCGCCTGGGTGCCTCATCTCAGATGGGCCATCACGATTGTCCAAGCAGTCACTATCACAACTGAAATGCCGCTCTACCCCCAACCTCCAAACCCGTACCGTCACGGAACACCATAATCTCCAATATTAAACAAGGACAACACAGCTCATTCGTGGCAAGTGTATCTAAGGACTGATTGTAAATCTTACACGTACGCGTTTACTTCCCGCGACACATCACAATCCGCTCCCGGCCGCATAAGTCCAGTGACCATTTTTGTAAGTTCCATTGTCTCTGCCCACAATTTTCATGTATTTTCGTCCCGTATATTGTTTGATGCAACCTTGAAGGTTTCCTGCTGTTTCATTTTGAGCATTATTTTGACTGTTGAATGTTGTTGATTACCATTCTCCATTCACCTCATACGATATCCAGTGTGATTTCGACTCTTCTCCATCCCGCTGCTACATCCATACTGATCTCCATCTTTACCATTGTACCCTCCTGATTTTTGATGAACCCGGCCACTTGACAAGACCTACCATTTCTTCCAAGCCAAATTGTGCGCCGGCAATGAAAGCACCTTTGATGCGTTTAAACATGGATTGACTCGCAGTGCACGACTCAAAGTCAGTCCCAGAAAGTTTCGGCATTGGATTGTTTAGCTCTGATTCGAAGCCCAAAAACTGCTGACTAGGCCATCTTATTGCAAGTTATGTTCATGAGAGCACAGACACTGCATCTCCACGACTACATTTTTGTTTTACGATTTCCACTGCGCCATCTTTGCGTGAATTTGATCTTGCCTTGCTCATGAATCTCAAGTTTCGAGAGATATATCCAATATTATTATTATTAGTACTTGAACTGAAGCGAACCTACTCTAGTTCGTAGCTCCAATTGGAACTCCATTTCATGACGCACTGAAGTGCATGTGGCCTATGTTGAGGTATATTCCAACTTACACAAGTGCTTTGATGCCATTACTCCGTCCCGAGCCCTTAAAGTACTTCGCAAATGATATCATGATCGACTACATCTTAAGCTTGCCACGCTGCAGCGGGACCTTTTCAAGACCAGAAAAAGTTTCCGAGAACAAACTGCCTAACGAGAACTTTAGAAAACTGCTGAACCATGAAAGTGAATAGCGAGACCTGCTGGCCCTTAGCTAGCCCGACTTAAAAACAGCACCAGAAAAAATATTTAAATGCAGAGCCTTCCCTTCACGGTCTACAGTTACTCACATACCATTCCACATTCACAGTGAAATAATAATAATAATAATGTATATTTCTCGATTTCCGAGTGACAAGAATAAATGTTAATAAGGGTGATGCACAGATAATGCAAATAATAGAAAGCGAATAGGATAAAGGGTGGGAGCGACCTTGTGTTAATACAGAGGCTCACTAGAATGTGAAACGAAGTGCCGCAAGGCAGTGAGGAAAGTACAAATATGCCAGTGAATTGCGAAGAATAGAAAAACAATTTTTCGGGACCAAAAAGACTTTCCTGGGACTGTTTTCCATCAGTGGACTGCGAGTCATTTCGTGTTAAGGTGCACTAAATATGCCAATTGCTGGCCCACAACATGGATAAAGCTCAACGGCGGATGGTACTGACGAAACATCCACCCCCGCAAAACGGCCACGTTTTGCGGGCATTCGAATCGTTGGACGCAACTCATCTACCGGCGATAACTGATAAATACCAACTGTCCACCCGGCGATAACCAGTAACGGTTGGTATTAAATGGCAGGTGTTATTAGGTTGCAACGTGATGAAAAAGTGATGGATCAGAAGGAGCAAAGCTAGGAGGATAATGCTGCTGATATTTTGTTCAGAAAAATAAAAAATATCTATTTAGCATGCCAAACCCGTAAAATGTATTGGCTGTAAAATTGAAAATGACCTTTATATGTCTTATATTTTTATTGATGGCTGTGAAATTAAAAATGTTTAAAAATATCTGTTTGCCCAATGATTGCGAAAAAGATATCTACCTATGTACATTTTTTGATATATACACACAAACATATACGTGTTCACCATGGTGATGTAATATTTATATACATTTTTGCTCCATGACCGTTACATAAATTTAGGCTGACAATTTATGCATATAGCTATTTCATATATCTGTTTGAAGTGTGGCTATATATGTCTACATATACATACATAAATAAATATGTATAAATACATAGATGTGCATCTATGAGTATGCAAATCAGTGTGCGCCCTAAATGATTAGTATATATGGAATTATTTGATACCTAATTTAGACATGTTGATGCCCGAACGTAATGTATCCATACACATATGTGTATTGTATCCATACACATATGTGTATAGTAGACACACGCATATGAATTTATGTCTATATATATGCTTCTGTGTATGTTTCAATCATACATGTATATCGAATGCCTTGTTGCATTGACGTGTACGAATTACGTAATAAATAAATGTTCATAAACATTTGTTGCCCCATGTGGACAGAATATATATACATATATTATTATAGCAATTAATATCTGGGGCTCTTCAGGTCTACCTTCATTGAAAATGGTGAATATTAATATTAACATTACTCACCTTTTGCTGATAGGCAAAGCACACAGATGTAAACCTCTTGGCCCAAGTAGTTAGCGCAATGCGAGTGAATCCATCGTTGGCATGCGTCGCACTGCGCCCGCTTGGTTGTTTCGTCCGAGTCCACCACGGGCTGCTCCAGTTTGCAGAAGACGCATAAGTCCTGTGTGATTGGTGAAGTACGGAAAAGAAGAGGGAAGAGATCACGGTTGCTCTCGGAGCCAATTTTCGGAGTTACCACTGTGATATTTATAAAAGGATGTAAGCGTCTTATGCTGATAAACCCTAAAATCACATTCAAACTCGGGAAAACTAGCATAAAATGATCGCACATAGCGGTTAAACACTTCTGAATCATCTACATAGGCAGCAGTCGCGTCCGCACGAACAGCCATGGCAGCCACGAGAGCGCAACTGACGTGGTTTTTGTTCTAACATGTATTTATACCCAGAATCGTCCGTTTGAACAATAAGCAGGTCGAGGAGATTACTATTTTCATAATTTTCAAACAATGCACAATAACATACTTATTCCATTTCCCTAACAATTCTCTTTTCCCTTCACAGGACCCACTTTTCAGCGTGGAAGTTGCGTCACTATCAACGGCGGATGTCGAGATGTGACCGGAATCCCCAAACGTCAGGGGCGTTAGGTAATGGACGGAAATATTAGGCTGAAGAGATGACAAGCAGTGGTAATACGGTAATTGGATGGAAGTGGTGAAAACCAGGCGGAACGTCGGGCAAGTTCAATAAGACACGTATTTGACAACAAATGGTTTAAAAATGCTGGGGGCGGAGGATGATTGTCAAGATTGTCTCAAACTATCTGGAGGAAATTTGTGAAGCTTCGTATATGGAAATCTCAACGATAGTGATCATATTTGCATATGGATGGCGGTAAGCTCTACCGGGAGGTGCATCAGATGAGAGAAATTTTGTGTGAGAACACTCCTTAAATGCACCAGCCAAGAATGTCTTCTATTCTGTCATTTTTGTTTTTGTGGCTTTTGTTCTTAGTCAGCAGTACGGTTGGGGAATATGAGGTGCACAAGCCGTTTTCCAGACAGTGGCAATCGCGGTTTTATCCAATTGCAAAGATGCCAGTTGAGGTATCCATTGCGATAACCGGAGTGGTTTCGGTTGAACGGGCCAGAACTCGAGCGCCAGTTCTAGCTAACAGGTTCCTAACAGGAATGATAGGGTAGTAGATTTGGACTCACCATTACGGGGACGGAAGCGTTAGGAGCGCGTCTGCTGCGGATTCAGGATCACAAATGCAAGGGAGAAGTAGTCTGGCTTGGGTGCCAGCTTGGGGTTATGGTGATTATTGGATCACAACAAAACACCTGCAGCATAGCGCATCTATTCCGTAAAATGTGGTAACTAGAAGTGAGCTATGGTAGCAGTCTGACGGGTAGTTGAAGGTTAGGGGCTACCAAGAACGACCTATTCAGCCCTGCCAAAGAGGACAAGATGACATGGAGAGCGAGGATTACACAGGCCGGAGGTGTTTAAAATCACGGGATGTGGTAAGAGCTTGGATCCCTGAGAAGTATCTTGACATTTTCGTCAGCCCACATTGGGAGAAGCTCAGGGTTCAGTTGCTTAGGCAAGTGGTGAGGGGATACGTCACTAAAAGGGAGGTCAAAAAGTGCATTGGCGGGGAAGTGTGATAAAGTAAGTAAGAGGTAAAGCCGAGTTCCAGATGACGATCTCATCGCATATTCGGTCATGAACTAGAATTCTAACCTATGTCCCTGGGCCTCGTCTAGTCCAATGTTAGCTTTTGTTAGGTCAATTAAAAGCGGAAAATCCCGTAGCTTTGCCAGCTGGGGCTTTGAATTGGGCTAAATTTGGGCACGACCGCAGAGAACAAGAGACTTTTTTCCACAGCTTAGAGTAAGCAACTGTGAAAATTTTTGGCCTGATCAATAGTCGAGTCAAGGGTATTACTAACGAGTAGTATCTACTGCGAAAAGAATAAGGGGGACTACCGGCGTCGTGTATGATGTTTGCATTAAAGTGAACTTTATTACGGCAAAGATCAAAAAGAAATACAAGGTTTCATTTAACTTGACGAGGCCAAAATGTTTCAAGTCCAAGCAGCTTGAATCTGGCCCTGTAGTTTAGGCTAGATGAAGGACATAGGAGATTTCTAGTGAATGCATGCTGCACATTCTCGATTGTAATTCGATCGACTTTACGCATATGCGTAAAGACAATCGGGCATTACTCGAGGTGGGCCTAGAATGGGATTCGAAGTTGATAATTCTGCAATCTTGAGAGCGGAATGCCCTTAAGATCATCGTGGCGGTTCTCTTAGCTACAGCAGTCTGATGGTGGGCTTGATAGTGGAAGTTGAAAGAGCGGCCGTATTGTAACTCTAAGTCCTTAACTGTGTGATACAGGAATTGGCATGCCGTGCTGGGAGTAGTTTATGAGGTTGTGAATGGTAAGGAAGTTAACCAGCTGCTCTTTAACAATCTTTTCCATAAGCCTGGATAGAACCGGAGTGAGTTTAATGTGGCGAAAGTTTTCAGGTTCATGTATGGAACCATTTTTGTGGTGTGGAACAATAATGAAGGTTTTCCATTGTGACGAAAAAGTAGCGCCGGACATGGAGAGCGAGAACAGATTTAGAAGGAACAGTGGAAGATCTGGACCAGCGGTGCGAAATAGGACTGGGTGACGCCACCAAGGCCAGGCCTGTGGGATGGCTTGGCATGCTTCATCACTGTAGTGATGCCAGCAACGTCGAAGGAGATAGAGGACAATCTCACCGAAGTTAACATGGGGTGGGTTTAAGAGTGTTTCCGATTGTCATTAAAAGGAGTAGAAGAGAAACATGTATTCAATGCTTCTGTGATGTCTACAGGCGACTCGATGCATAAGCTATTAAATATAACGAAGTTCGGAATAGTTGAGGATTTGGGCTGCGAGCGAGCTTTTAAAAATGTAGGAAGTTATCCGAACTGGGTTCGGCGACCTAAGGGCCAGCATTTACTGCATTTTTAACCTTCGTTCAGACTCCATAAGAAATTCTTATTGCAAGCGGTTGACTTGCATTAAGAGCTGGAAGGCGCCCTTTTGTTGAAGATTTTTTGCGTCTTCAGAAGTTTTGTCTTGAGCTGAAAAACCCTACTAGGTTTCTTAGGTTTCTGTTGAGTGATCGGAATGGGCAGACGATTAATAGTAAAAAAAGTTTTGCGTTTTAGTCGTCTGCCGCACTCTGCGGGTCACCCAATAAAAAGAAGCTGGACCCATCAAGGGCTCGCAAAGCGTCGGGGCTTTCGTCCCAACGAGTCGACATATAGAAAGTGACAGTTTGGTGGGTACACATGGGTGAGGAAGGCTTTTTACGGAGAGGGAAGCTACACGTGACCATTTGTGGTCACTCCCATGGAAGGGTTTCAGCACTGAAACCTTAAATTAAGAGTTTTACATAAAAGCTTGGTCCAAGATATTGTGGAACCTTGTGGGCATTGCCACTTGCTGAGTCCACCCCTCAGCGTGCATCTCAGAAACAAAGTCCAGTAGGTTAGGTGGAGCGGATAAAGAGGACCAACAAATATTAAGGTTATTGAAGTCACCTGCAATTGTCTTGCGGCTGGGGAGGAGACCATGAAGATAAAGGAAGGCTTGGGTTAGAGGAGAAATAGCAGAACCATTAAGGTTTTGTGGTCTGCATACACATCCTATGTGGATTGGGAGCTGGGGTAATTGTACAGCAGCCAAATGGTGTCAGGGATAGAATCAAGAAATGGGTGATGGAGAACGGCAGCTTTGTGTGGCTGCTTCACATAGGCTAGGAAACCACCTCCTCTACGATTTGATCTATTGGTTTGGAAGGGCGTATAGCCCGCCAGCAAAAGAGAGGGTATGGAGCTGTGGTCTGTTAGCTAAGTCTTTGTTACCAAAATAATATTGTAAGAGTTTTTAGCTGCTAACAGTCTCAGCTCCCTTAATTTATGGGTCAGTGAGCGGTAGTTCAGGAGGAGTAGGGAAAATTCACTGGAACATTTAAGTCCACGTGATATCCAAGAGGTGGGTTCGGTGGGGGTCAGATAATCAAGGAATACATTAGAGGTTCGGATAGTGCATAACTCTGATAAGGGGCTAAGTTCAGTAGAGTTAGGTATACTGGCCAGCGAGGGGCCGTCTTTGTTAAGGGATTTGTGGGCTGAAAACCAAGTTGACAAAAGAAACTTGGGAGTTAATGAGCCGGTTGTTAGTGGATGCCAGTGTGGGGATGTGGTATCAGTGGGGGTGGAACAGTGATAGGTGGCCAAATTGTTACCTTGTCACGGCAAGACTGGCAATCTAAGGGGTTAGTGGGGAGGGGGCTTTGAAAATTGCCGAAAAAAATGCCCGCTAGCAGGTATGCGCATGAACTTTTGGGGATAGGCGTTACTTTTGAATTTCTCGGGAATCAAGAGATCAGTGCTTTCTAGCTGAGGCAATTGGGGTAAGCGCTGGAGAGAATTGGGCTGGAAAAGAGTTCTAATGATAGGCTGTGGCTCAGAGGGCGAAATGCAGTTATCTAAAGTTTGCCAGGTAGCCTGGGGGAATCCAAGAGTAAATCGTACGAATTTATGATCATACTTGTAGGAGGGTTGAGGATTTGGGCGTGCAACAGTAGGAAAGGGGCACTGGAGCGGCGGAAGTGCATCTAAATGGCGTCGACTAGTGGGTGGATGGAAGCAGAGAGGATGAGCGGTAGGCCCTAAATATGGAAGAGCATTGCTTTCATGCTGAAATATGGCAACTGTGTTACCGAAGGAGAGTGGAGGCATGAATACAGTGGGCCAATCAACTCCTGGTTGTAGGCGGTGGTTAGTTGGCCCATCATGAGTGTGTAGACATACCGCTTTGGTAGAGGTCATGCGGGGATGACCTCCTCTAGTTGAGTGTGCCGGGAGTGCCAGGCAGTCGAGGTTTACAGACAGGTTGACCCACTGAATTAGCAGGATGGCTGATGAAGTGCGGGGTTTTGTGGTCAGTTGAATAGGTCACTGGCATGCGCTTCCTGTGTGATTCAACTGATTTTGGCTGGGTGCTATGCTGTCGTTTGAAAGAAAGACGAGGAAGTGCCAGAGAGCGTATCTGGGATGAGGCATTTGCCAGGAGGACGGCATCAGCCTGAAAAGACATCGGTGAGACGGAAATCATCTGCGTGATTATATTGTCGGTGCTCTTATCTTGGTAGATTCAGATGAGCAGGTTAGCGGGGTGGTTGGACGGGTGGAGAGGACTGAGTTTCATCTAGATCTACCGGTATTGGTTGCGACCAGCGGAGATGACGCCCGGGGATTACCACTTTCGCAGTAGGTATACGCGAGGGTGGGGTGCCACTACCGTCAGTAGATTTATTCTCAGACAGACTAGTAACAAAGTTGTGGGATGAAGGGATTGGACAGGAAACTGAGCGGCGCAAGTACGGGAGAGGTCGGTTGTGCAAGTTGCTTGAAGGTGCAGTTTTCGAAGGGTTTTGCACGTTGGTGCCAGTAGTGATCGTCGGGCACGGGATAGCCGGAGATGTGATGCGATGGAGTCGCTCGCAAGGAGAAAGTAGGTTAGTTGAAAACATGACAGTAGGCTCAAAAGTTGGCCCATCAGGAGGAACCAGTACTGGCAGCGCATTGGTCAGGGGAAGAGCGCCAGATACAACCGAAGCCTTGCCAACTTTAGAAGTTGCTGTAAACTTTAGTGACTGCAATATATCTCCCTGGAACGGAGTTTTATCTTTAAAGATCTTGATATTTTTATAAGGCGTATAGTTAGCAATGTTTGCCTTGTTTGCTATAAACCCCTTGGCAGAAAGTTCACCACGAAATTGAAATAAAATTGGACAGTTACACCTGAGGGATTTTTCCGGATCCCAGAGCACAGACAGGAGTGGTGGGTCATGCTACAAGCATTGAGAATGGTAGATTTTACCAACAGCAGTGGGAGGCGGTCGGGTACATTAAGGACAACGGCGTTCTTCGCATTCGCAACATGTTTGTGAGCTTCTTTAGTTACAGGATCAACTAAGCATCCTGTGGCAGCTAGATTGCTGGCATTACGTTCAGTGGAAGGGTCAATAAGACTGGCTAATGGGGACAGTTTCAATGACCTGTCCTCGATCTGTTGTACTTTGATTTCTCTGTCCCCTAGTCTTTTTGAGACATCAAGAGATTTGGGAGCAGAATTACTGAGCATGATTCAGTTGAAATCAGGGGTTTTAAGGGTTTACTTAGTGCTGCGTTGCGGCGCTGTCTCTGCTTTGGTTAGGCTAATTAAGGCATCGTAGTGATTGTAGAAGGTCAAGGACGTCTGAAATGGCTATGAGAGGCTATAAACGTTTGGTAAGAGACAACGGGATGGTGTCACGAAGTGCGGAAGTGTGCAGGTAAAAAGTTAAATAGACAGGATAATTGGCGAATTTGCTCTTAAAAGTAAATCGATGGACGAGCAGAATGTGTGATTAACAGCATAAAGACGTTTAATATAGGTTCAGGCAGGACCTGAAAATGTGACGATCCAGACTTGAATCAGATGCCTACAGAATGGTCAGCGAGGGATGAGGTCGGAGGTAACGGTCAAAAAAATTTACGAAATATTTTCAATTAGGAAAACGGTTCTAATTATGTTAAAAATACTACAAGAACACCATAAATTGCAAAAGACAACAGCGAGAAAAGCTCACAGCGAGGAACGGTGTACCGCGGTTATTCTCAAAAGAGGTCGCACAGGCACACGGCCATCTCTTTGCGTCAGGCGTAATAAACGACATTAAGTTCGGTACCCTACGTCGACCTCACTTAACTACGGTTTCATTTTTTCCGAAAGACCTTGCCCAGTTGTTGGTAAAAGCGACAGTTGTTGACATCCTGTACCGTATCAAGTATCCCCAGCTATCTTTGAACGTGGCGGGGCCTTCAGCTCACTTTTGTTGGCGAACTTCTTTAATTAGCCTGTTCCCTGCCACACAATGGAGGCACTCTGTAGTTTTCCCGGACCCAAAAAGAAACACGGGGTTTGAAGACACCAATTACAACTTAGTCAGTCGCACCCCATAAACTCCTGAATTATGGATGGATAGCTTTACCGCTTGCCTTCGGAAACGTAATGTTATTACCACTAAGTTACATGGATTTCTTTAAGATTAATCTTGCTCTGCTCGCACAGCTGGTCACTAGAAGCTCAAGAAAGTTGCTCTGAAGACTGCAATGTCAGCAATACTAACCCGACAGTGCCTGGCTGTGGGTTGTTGAATAAATTTCGGTACCACGGTACCGCCGACTCAGTCCTACCGTGGCTTTCATCACATCTGCTATCCGAAAACCAGATAGTTCGAGCGGACGGCTTCACATTTCAACCTAGATTACCCATCCTTGGCTTAATCCAGGGCCGCTTTATGGGGTCACTGCCCTTCTCTTTCTAAGCCACCGATGTCGTCGACATTATTCACAACGTTATCTCTTTTCCCTTTGTTATCTACACTTTTCTACTTGAAGCCTTGTCTTCCGGTAATAATAATATATCACAGGACTCAGCTCCACCCGATGTGCAGACAACCGACTGGTTGATGAAATTATCTGCCAGAGAAAACACCATCGTGAAGTATAAGTGTGTTGTACACGTACGAAAACTCAAGCCTGGTAAGCAGGACATCCCAGTTCGCTGTTATCTTCGCGATCGTGACTCACATCATTCCTGTTGCTTGAACCTCCCGGAACATGCTCTCACGCGGTTTGCAGAAGCAAGCATGAACTCAGGTTGAAAGAAAGAATGTTACATCTGTTTCGAACCAATATCTGACCCATTCTTTAGTGTTGCTCTCCAGTCTGTTCCAACATTAGGTAGTGCGGGCAAATGGCCGTCGAAAACGCACAGCATGCCTTTACCGAAGAGTTGACCGGTGTCACTTCCAGCCTGAACTATCGGTAAAGGTGCGTGTTCCTGAGTTCAGCCCTTTTGTGACTTCCACGTGTAGGAGGAAATCTGATGCTGTGCAATAATATTACAGGTGACAGCCGTGTTTCTGCACCTCGCATTAGGAACTCACCAACATATTCTATTATAAATGCAGAGTTTATTATTCCTTTTTCAATACCAGAGACAGCTGCCAGAGCCAAATTCCTTATTGTTAAATATTCCCTTTCCGGAACAAAAGCCCCAAATGTTGTCTTTTTTATCGCCATCATAAGTCGCCCCTAAACGTCTCTCTGTCTGGTTATCGCATTCGTTCTCATTTATTATTATCGTCCCCAATCATCTGAAAATCGGGTTTTGCGGATGATGGATGACAACAGTTTGTCGGGCTTTAAAAAGGGGGTGAATATCATCACTCACAACACCGTTTACTCTCGATTTTTCAATCCTATTCAGTGCATCTCTTCAACACACTCATTCCTCTCACTGCCAGACTTGAACGGATGTCTGAAGTTAGCACATCTTACCCACTTACGTACAGTTCCACGTGGGCTGCATCTCACCTCTCTTCTGACTTCTTAGGTGATCCCTTTTGCTTAGCAATTTGGCATGGATGCCCAATACTTTACCGCCCTCACTGTGGGTGTAAGGGTCCCAACCTGCAAATTCATCGCTGCTGTCCCCCATCCGATTCCAGCAAAGTAGCTAATTTTTTTCTGAAACTCCTACCGGGCCTTCGAATATCCACTTCCATATTCGTCTCCATTTCTTACTCCACGTCACTGTATCTTTCCATTTTGAATGAGGTTTGCTTGGTGGCATCAACTTTATCCTGCATGACAGAAGATCCTCTTCGGACAAAACTAAGTCCACATCTCTGGTTTTCTCCTCCCCTTAGAAATCCCCCTGTCAACCTCCCGTAATAATGTCATAATTTCCTTTCGTGAGCAGGAAATCCATAGTATTTTTATCAAAATTTGTGTGCCTTCTGAAGTTTTCTGATTCAAACCTCCTGTTTCGCGCCATGTCTAGAGTTACAGTTGCTTGGTTTCTTAGATTCGACTCTGTACGCCATGAATTCTTGCACTGTGGTTCTAGGTTTTCCAAAGTGCATCTCAGTCACTTCGGTAATTTTGCCAACTGCCGTTTTCTACAGCACTTCTCCTAAATGCCAGCCAATTTTCTTTTTACCAACGTGGGTAGTCACTTTACGCGTTAGTCCGGCCCGCCCACATCTCTGCGCACACGAGAATAGCGCCGGTTACCATTTGGACATTTTTATTTAGTTTCATTACTCGAACTATTATTATATAGCCTCCTAATTCACAGCTGATATGTCGTGCTATCCGTGCCGCTGCATGAGGCTTGGGAAGCAATGCCAGCGATATCTTTGATTCTCCTGCTTTTATTTCCGACAAAAATGCAGCGAGACTTCATTAAAAGACACAAAATATTTGGCAGTTTCAAAAGTTTATGTCCAACAGAAGCCCGACTAATAGGATGGTGTCACAACATTTATTAGCTAGATCTCCTAACATAAAGTCAGTTTATGGGGAAGGCGTTATTCCGAGTTCCTCTCCGGCCATCTATCTCAGTTCTGTGCAGTTCAACTTTGCATCACGATTTCTAGCAACCCTTAAGCTAATAACCGTTGACATGGAATATTTGGGAACGTCTTTGCCAAAGCGACCCGGTTAGAATATTTTCAGCGGGGATCACGGTAAGTTTCCATCAAGATAATATAGGGTGGCAAGACAAACAATCTATCGCACCTCCAATATCCAGCATGATCCAGCCAAAAATCTACTGATCCTCTTCCGTAGGCCCTCGGCTGAGCCTGGTACACATCTAAAGTCCCGATTCACTCACCCAACGTCCAACCGAAGGCACTCAGGTGCAACCCCAAAGCACTCCCGGTGCACACTGATTGGCCAGATGCGCGACTGGCAATGGTACCCACAGAATGTCGGAGCGCTAGCCACGGTCACACCGTGGTGACAACCGACAGCATGCAGGGGTGAATTTCAGTCGGATATACAATATAAAATGTATATTTCTCGCTTTGCGAGATGCATGCGCAAGGCAAGATCAATTTTTTACATAGATGATGCACAGGAAATACGGAAGATATAAATCGAAGCGACAGGGGGTGAGAGCGACCTCTAGTAATTTAAAAGGTTTGATTTTGTATATTCTTTGACATACGAGAGTCATGGGCAAGATAAAATCAAAATTAGGCCAGGAAGGCACAGTGAAGACACGGAAAACGGAAACCAAACACAATACAATGTGGTTTCGTTCACAAGATCATAACAGGCAATGTGGTTTTCCGAGCAGTGGGCTTTAATTCAAAGCTAGGTAATGGTTCGAAAAGATTTTTCTGTGGCTGATTTCCAGTCCTGCTCTGCGAGTTATATTGTTTGAATGCAACAAAGGTGCGTACCGCGGGCGCAAAATATGGCTGGGGGCAATGGCTGTCGCCGCTCGTTGGCCGGGGTACTCGATAATCAAGATAGTTATATGGTGGAGATGAGGATCAGTATGGACGCGATAACGGAATGGCAATGAGCGGAAGCTAGATTGGATATCAAAAAAGGCAGTACAAAACTCGAAAATTCTGAAGGCACAGCCCGCTAAACAAGGAAAGCGGCGACAATGGATGGGAATTGTGCCATCGTAATACTAATACATGAGGTTTGTTTCGAGCAATCTTGCGATCATAAATTTGGGCTTGGTCTAGAGACGAAGGTGGCGTTGGAAAAGAAGAAGAACCGGAGTCAAATGGGTCAATGTCTGGTGGACTCGTGTGAAGAACTGTTACCAGGAACATCGGTCTATTGCCAAATTCCGCAGACCAGAATAGAGGTTGATGAAAAATGACGGTCCGCAGCTGTTTTCGGATGTCAATATGCATTGTGAATGTCGGTTTATATCAGATGCCAATAAAAATGCTGTCGATTCGTGAGTCCATTTTGTAAGGTTTTGGCAAAAGAATTTGGGGAGGAGCATGAGGAAGCCAGTACAAAACGGTGCACGTGAACACAAGAGCTGGAGTGCTGTTTACCACAACAGTGCTATTGGGTGGGACCGACCCAGTGCTGGCCACCCAACCTGAAAAACACCGTTAGAGGGTGAACGCAGGAGGTGTAATCCGCCAACCCAGCTGCACCCGCACACCGCTGCAGCCGAGCTGCCCGCCCGATGTGCGCCGGCCAAAGCGGTGGATATGACCGCGCCCCGCACTATTGTGGTAACGCCCACGTGCTCGTGGTGTGGTGGAAGGAATTCGAGCACGGTATGGTAAGAGATACATCGTCTTTCCAGAATCGGATAATCGCCAGAGAATTGGGGAATTGTTTCTATTCAAACAGGACTATGAGGCCTGGCCTAGCTGCCAGCTGCAGATTAAGGGGCGATCGATCTTACAAGCAGCTCAGAGAGGGAAGTTACTAGGGCGCATAGTACAATTCAAAATATACGGAAGGTGACTGAGGAAGCTGGGTTTTCTTGTTTATAGACATAAATATATATATGTATTTAAATAGGTGGGCTGGCTAGCCTATTGTGTGGATCGTCTGCGCTATGAGTAAACAGGATGAAACGGTATTTGATAGGATCGTCTACACTGTGAGTAATGAGAATGAGCCGGATCTCAAGGTCTTCAAATGTTACTCGAGACAGTCTTGCACGACACAAAGGTAATCGGGCGTAAAACTATCTCCATCATAAAGATGCTACATCCTCGCCCGGAACGCTTAACTCCATAATAAATCCTTTTCCTATCATCTCTCCTCTGAATGGTAAGTTTTAACTTCCTGTCTTTTTTCCATAGGTGCGTAATTTTTCCTTATGGATCACTGCCTACATGCTGCCTTATAGTGTGGCGAGCCGCCAGGAATCTATTATTACTCCGCAAGTACCCCTGCGTTATCCTCTGTCCGGGCATTTTCCAAACAATACGCGAATACATTATATTCCCGAGTGACCAGCTATGTAAATTCACACCTCCCTCCTCATGCCGAATATACTGCTCCCTGCGAACCCAATGGTCTAAGAACCAACAGGCGATTTCTGAAAGTTCGTCAAAGGAATTCAGGGGTCTATCTACCCTCAAAGCTATTGCTTATAAATGAAAGTTCAATCATGAGTGAACATCTTGCATAATCCCGTCTAGATGAATGCGACTTCATTCTAATAAATGGAATCTAGTTGACGGATCCGTCTAGTATGAACAAAAATGCTACAGCTGGTAATTATCACCTTTTCAAAATTTGAGTTCACGAACAAGGAGGGGGATCCCTGGTGTACATCAGAGACCATCTCTGGAACTCACACCTTCATCATTCTAATCTCAAAGCTATGGATGAACCTGTATGGCTTAAAATGGACGTATAAAGACAGGAATTGATATTGGGTTGTATCTGTTGCTCCGTTGGTGAGAAATCTGATGGCTTTTTCCTTATCTGAACATTAAGCCTTTTGAATAACATCCCGGATGCCGAAAACTATAAACTGGAAACCTCAAAGCTTCCGAAGTGTTTTGACCTTCCTACTCGGTCTTTCGCAGCCTCTCGCATCCAAAGAATGTGGTATACCTAGGGGAACATAATCAGCATACCCACGTCACACGAGGTGCAATATCAATCTCAATTTGGTTTCATCATTCGGACTAACTAAAGCAACATTAACGGTCGAGAACAACCTTCTGGATAGTGACCACTTGTCGAAGGCATTCTGTTAATCACATACTAACATTTTTCCTATAGCAGCCATCCACGATAGGCCATTTAGAAGAGGTTGCCGGAAAGCATTACCCGCTTTGGTTCGCGCCCAAAACTAGGACAACATTTTGCTTACCTTTACTTCCAGCCAGCTGCCCACGGGCTAAATGTGTTTCTGAGAAATGGTCTAGACCGAATCATTCAAAAATAGCGTCGAGCAGTAGGCCACAAAGAGAATAAGCTTACTGTTGTACAGTGTAAACTTTTGAAGCTAGGAAAAAATTATAAAAAACAAGAGAATTTCGGACGCAGTTCCGGTCAAGCCTCGTTGTGTGCACCCCAAGACAGTATTCCGAATACCTTCCTCGTCAACAATAACTGGAAACCAGTAATAACCAAGAAACCGGAAGTTGGGGCAAAGGGGGTGGGAGGCGAAACTCATGAATTATAATTCTTATCACACTTGCTGAAAGAGTGCTGCTTGCCTCGTTCTTACGAGTCTGCCTCCTTTCTTTGAATGCACCTCCCGTTTTCCAACAAACCAATAAAACCGCCCTTCGGGTCATCATAATCGGGTCATTGTCACTTCGTTCAACCACATTCAATAATTTTCCCCCAGTGGCAAAATAATACTACACTTGGCAGCCTGGCACTTTTTCCACCGCTGGCAGTAGGGCTACTAAGCTGCCCCACCCCTCTCCTCCGTAAGTGCTAGCACTAATGCCCCGTTTAAAAATTTAATTTTGGCTTGCCCTTCTTGAGGGCCGTCGTCGTCCACGCGCACTCGCTTACTGTGCCGCATTCTAATTTATCTTCTTAATCGCACTAACAAGATTTTAGCTCTCAAATGTCTTATAAGTAACCCTCGCCAAGAACGTCGCTCTCTTCTCATCGCCATTGTGCTTACCGCATCAACTTTCCCATGCCATCCTCCTTACAACAATTTGGACAAAACTACTGCACATTTCACGGACCCCCGTACGTCTTTCCTTAATTTTAACGGGTTTCAGTCTTGTTGTTGAACATCGCCCCTGGATTGCCGTGCATTTCATTTAAGTAGCAGCAAAATAGACAAAAGCGGCAGCTCTAATTTATTGACATCTCATCAAAAATTGTTCATTTTGCTTAGCCGAAATCCTCCTGATTCCGTCCCTATATTGCATTGATCTGTATTTTGTCATGTGCCCATCCGTCGCTCATCCAGACCTTCCTCTTTTATATTATTTGCCCTAGCCGAATATTCAGGCCATTCTTTGTAAGTGCATGAAAAATTAACTTTTGGACCATTCCACAATAATTAATTTTGACTTAGCTAGCCAATTTGTTCGCGAACGCTTCTGTACTGCACGTGGTCAACGCTGTCGCTCTATTTATCTCGTTTTACTATTAGCTACATACAGCAGCCCGCCCTTTTGCTCCCCCATTTACCGATTTCCACGCTTATCACCGCCATTCTGCAGCACAAAATAAACAGGACATATAGATCTTTTGGTATCTTTGCCTTCTCGTAGAAGTTCCCAGGTTTTCTACCACCGTTTTAGTCGCCGTCGACGTTACCGTAGTTTGTTAGTTTCATTTCCATTTTAAATTAAATGAACCGTTTTTTGATTCTAATTTATTCACTGTACGCCCGCCTAAGTTTTTCTTTGACGCCTTGCCCAGCATTTCGCCTCCTCAGTACTGTCACCAACACAAAATTAGTTTAGATGCCGTTTTATTATTTCCAACAAGCTCTTGGCCCATGTTTCTCCATTTGTGATTTGCCACACCTGCTGGCCTTTCTAAATATCCCTTTAATCACAGGTATACACTGTATTATATGACTCTCTTTATCAGTAGATCCAAGCCTCAGATCCTAAACAAATTCGGTCCCCTTTAAAAATGGGGCTTTTTAAGCATAATCGCAAGAAGCCTACAGCTGTTGGACACAATGTCCACATGCTCACTTCCCATCCGCTGGTCTTCAAGGTGCATTATTCGTATTGCGGATGTGTCCGTGAGGACTAACAATAGAGCAAGGAAATTAAAGAGGACCATCCACGAGTTAACCGATAAAATCTGACTGATGGAGCCAGTGACCGCAAACTGCGTCCTATCGCCTACGTCATCAAACGCCTGAAAATCCAGCACGCGAACATTTCCAAGTTTCTTTTAGGCCAATGACTTACTTTCCTCATAAACTGCCCAAGGAAAACCAAAAGCGCCTGATGCTGAGTTTCTAGTGTTTCCGATTGCATTCGATTTGACATACTCAGAAACGCCGTTATCCCGGCTTGCACTACGACAGGACACCCTTGCAAATAATTTATATTGGGCAAATAAGTTTTGAGCCGATCTTGCTCAGCAGCATTTTGATTCTTCGATCCCGCTTTTTAAATGTAGCTTTTGACGGGTCCGGTTGTGGAATTCTCATCTGCTCCCTTCAAGTTCATTAAAAGTACTCGGGACAGGGGGACTACTTAGCGGGGGCTCTTAGACAGCATAGGAGCAAAAACCCAAAAACGGTCTTACCGTGGGTAAATTCGCCCAAGCCCCCCGGCATAGCTAGGACCCCATTGTCAAGACTGGCCAATGTAGCCTCATATTTGCCACAGGCAAGTTTTGACTAAGATAACTCATCATGGTGTTTACCACCAACCCCCAAAGACCTCCACATATAGCCCCCGTTCTCCTCTCTCTCAGTAGGCCTTAAAGACCCTTTCGTCTTATGAACCTGGAATGTCTGTCATCACTCACAATTCACTGTGTTCCATCCGGATACCTAAGGCGCCAGTTACTGATGGAGAACCTGCGATTATACCCGCCATGAGCAACATATCACTTCCCGATGGATCAACGACGTCGTAAGCATACGGGCCTCAAAAATACCCAAACCTCCCGCTCGGGCGTTTCATGGTAAATCTTATCACTTTGCCGTCTAAACTGCTTAGATCTGGCGGTGTCTACTTACCCCTGCATGCCTGCTCTTTTGCGATGACCAAACTGTTATCGCCGAGAGAATCTTTTACGCTTGAAGATAACTACAGAATTACATAGGAGATTTAAAAACCCCAGAATTGCACCAGTCGTCCCCGTTCAGGCCCAGCGCTGATGCAACAGACTGGCCAGCATCCCTGTCCATGGCCCCCTCTGGCTTAACTCCGCCACATAGTAACACAGTCACCAACCCCTGTTTGTGAGCCCTACGGCTAAAACAGATGGACCGATTCCCATCGCGCAGTGCCTTTCTTCATGCCTATCCAGCCAGAAATTTTCCTTTTCCCCCTCCCTCCTGAATTGGTGGCTTTTTATTATTCCCAACCCTCACCCGCTCCCCCATTCCTGCTCCCTGTCTTTCCTCCAAGAACTTTGAGCTGCTCACATACTAGTATAAGGAAGAGTGTCGTGTACTCTCCGCCTACGTCACCTCTACCTTCACCTGCTACACCTCCCTCAGCATCTACTAAATAATCCTGCGCATCTAGTTCTGTTGTTTCTGACTCTTAAGCTCCATCCTTCCACAATTGCAACTTCGCAACTCATCTTTCCCCGGCGGGAACGTAGATCCCTTTTTGTGCTAATCAAATGTCTTTCTATCCTAAATAGATTCAGTCTCTTAAGAAACTTTGCTGAGTCTGTCTGCATGGATATTATCCTCATCACTGAAATGGGATTCCTAAAAGCGCAACTTCTCTTGTGGAATACAAATATTTTATTGGTGGTGAAAAGGATCTCCATGAGAGCGATTTACTTGCTTTTGTAAGGTAGGGCCTAAAAACTTCCCTTCTGAAGCATCCCGTACTTAAACAGATCCAAAAATCTGTATTACTCGTTTCCAAGTTATTGGCCTGTGTTATCCGTATAGTTTTATTTTTTGTCTTCCGAATCAAATTGAAATAGATCTTCGACTGAGAGGGTGAATCTGACCACCTTTGCTCCCTCCCATGAATGTCCAAAACTAATGCCGGAAAAATCAGTGTTTCTGGAGTATATTGGTTGAAGATCACAACACCGCAGTACCCAAGCATCTTTCGTCTTGCGCTTACGTCTTGGTGAATGGGTTTAGCATCCGAGGTCACCAACCAGCAATAAAAATCTTCTAGACCTCATCTTCACACAAACTTATGACCACATCATGGCTTGCTTTTTAAGCAAGATCCCAAGGAGTGGCAACATGGCAGTTCATGATGGAGCTCGAATCTGTGCCTCTCCCCTTAACGAATTTTTTCATACAACTCACCCATATCTTCTAAACTGACAGCTCCCTTTCTGTCGAGTACACAAACTTCATTGTAAAAACGTTTTCCTTGCGACTTACACATAGTGTTGCAGAAAAGTTTTATTCAAAAATAGCAAACTGCCTCTCGAAACTGACCATTGATGGACAAACGGTCGAAAAAATCTTCACAATTTTCCCTTCGAAAGTCAATGTTTGAATCACAAAGACAATTTTCATTGGCATATGACTTTGCCTAGTTCGCTGTTTGGCGTCGCCTGTCCGACACTTTCTAGCGCTTAAGTGAATTTCTTTTATAGGAAGACGAACCTTAAGCAAGGCAACATCAGAGACATCCTATGAAATTTTGGAAACCCTATGAATTAAGATCCCATGACGGCAAGCTTGTCGCGCACTCACCGATTATGCCGGATGGAAACTCCGCGATAACCGAAAACATTCTGACGTATTCAACCGAAATTTTGCTTCTTCAGTGGCCCCGGCTTCAGTCAATGATCTACCGCAACCATGAAACCGGAATAAACCTGATTTATCTATTATATTCTCTGACGTTAAGACCACCTTGATAGTATCAAGCCGAGGATTCGCCTAGGCCCTGAATGCACCCGTTCGGCAGATGTTTCTAGTGGTAACCCTGCCTTATCCTCGCCATCGCTCAACCTCTTTATAAGTTCAATAAACCCTACAGTATTTCCAGTTAACTAGAGATGATCTATAATAATTCCTTGCCGTAAAAATGGATCTTTGCGTGAGTTGTTCAATTTTGTGCCCCTGAACACAAGCCGGTTTTCTCCAGGGTGATGAAGATATTGTGCAAAATTTGCAACTTGGACTTTCCTTTATCCTTCGCTGTCCCTAGTCCCAGACTGCACGGCTTCCCCCACTCCCGCTCGTCCTCCTGCTGTCTTGTTGACTTTCTTAACCATCCAATCAACCTAGCAGATCGAGGTGCAGCTTTGTAGTCAATTGCCTTGATATGTCTAGGGCCTTTGACCGGGTCCCTCAACCGCAATCCATACCTAAAGTCACCTCCGTCGGTATCAATGAGTCTCCTATATCCTGGCCATCGTCTTAAATAACACAAAGACAGCAAGTAGCCTACAGAAACAGCATTACCTTTACTGATAAACCTGTTGCTAGCAGCTTTATACAGGATATTGTACTAGGTCCGTTGTTATACCTTCTGTAGATTTTTGAGTGACTAATTTGTATTTCACAGTGTCCAGTTTCTGTTAGCTGATGACAGGAATAGCTCACTCTCTTAGGCCCCAGGAAGCAAGTACCGTGGTTAAAGAAATAAGCACTGAATTGTTTGATTTGGGCAGCTGTTGTACTTCCTGAATGATGAGCTTCTCTAATCACATATGGGTTTACCTTACCTAATGGGTCAATTTTGCCAAGCAGAGATCCAAAAATTCAGAATCTTGGTCTTAACTACTCGGTCTCCATATATTTTCCAAGGCATGTGGTCATTCACTCGCCTGAATCTAGGGGAAATATAAGTCCAATTTTTTCGCACGTTAACACCGTCCAACAATGTTTGCTGTATTTCTAAAGTACGCATTTGACCATTCCCTCAGTATGGCACGTTGATACACTCCGGCATTTAAAATTCAGACAAGATTTTCACCGAAAATATTGATAGGTGTTTCATCAAGGAAATTTTAGGTTGATCGGCGGTTTCAAGCTAAAAAGAACGTTGTTCATCCCTCAGAACTGAGTCACTCTGTCTTCGCCGCCTGAAAATTAAGCCAGCTTTTTTGCTTAACCTGGTGAACAGACATTCGTTCTCTATCCACTTAGCTGAACTCTGGTGTTTTAGCCTCTACCGTGTCCGTAAGAGGCCTTCAAAAGTCTACACACATTACAGAGTCCTCTTCGAAGGCACCTTTCTTTCTTGTTGCTTATTCCATGATTCGAACTAACGCTCAATGAAACTCGTCGCACATGGAATTAATCTAACTTTGAAGCTGCCATTATTACCCACCTAAGCCTCACCCAAGTTCTTCAAACGGGTAACACCCATCGCTCAGGATAGCGTGCTTTTGCCTCATCCGCTGTTCAGACCTAGGTCTGGTTTCAGCAAACAAGGTAACAGAATGACATTGGATTTTATGTCGAGTTTACCGTCTCATGAAAGTCAAGTCTCTGTTCGCTTTACTTCCCTTCTACTGTCCTTAGCTAGTCACTATCTTCTTTTTGAGAAGCAATGCATGTCATTCGTCCTCAGTGCTCCCACCAATTCACTATTTGCTTTCTACCTGAACCATTTCTGACGTACCTGTACAAGACGGTTGCTTTTTCTCCTTTTCGTTTACACCTCCCAGAATCTGGAACATAAAGCAGCAACAAGTCGCCATGTTTCCCCACAGGTCAAGGTTTACTCACATAACGTACCTGAAAGTCGATGAATGAGTAACGAAGTGTGAATAGACATTGGTCACGCGTTCAACCGCACCCATTTTACTCCTCCGTCTGGTCGCTTATCCCCACTTTTAAATCCTATAGCCATGTGCGGTGAAACGTCTGGCTGCAATACAAACAAGGCCATAACTTATATAGACGGAGGAAACAGACCACCCCCATGCAGTTGCGAAAAAGTTGTGAGCATGCGGGAAATTCTGATCCAGCCTCCCCCGCGTTGATTATGGTCACTGGGGCCGAACAACTCTTCGCTTTGTCTCCTCTTGGCACTTTCCAAATGACAGATTCAATTTTAATCATATTTTTTTCAAACTCCCCTTTGCCATGACCCTTCAGGTTTTTCGGAACCTATTAACATGCTTGTTTTCTAGCACCCAGATGAGAATCTTACTTTCTGAGCCAATCGCATGCACCAGGCCATCTATCCAACACATCTCATTTATTTCTGAATAGCCCCTGTGAACCATACCACTGCATCCGAAGGCATAAAAGGACCAATTATGTTAGACCAACCTGGACAATACCTAGGATTAACCGTCGATGCCCACTGAGAGGATGAAATAGTTCGAACTGTAATTTTCAACCCTCTCATTATTTTTTCCTTCGTCATTAATCATATCCATTCAGGTGGAACAATTTCAAACTACCTTCCGCCTCCTTATCATTTCAGACTGTCTATTCACACCATGGGTTATTTATAAATTGTTTTTTCGAAAATTCGCACGTGAGTTTGGTTCCAGATGACTCACCGCGCAACTATGCTTGGGCTCCGAATACAACCCAGGCGTCATTTCCCCCGTGGTTTCCATACATGGAGCTTTATGCGCTGGATTTCACACCGATGACATGGCTAAGCCGATCAGCTGAAAGAAAGGCATAGGTATGATTCCAAAAACCTGCCAGGAGGCCCAGGGCACCCAAAGGGCAGACATTGCAGCCGAACGTTCTTGTATGCTCACCGTCTCACCCGTACTAACCCAGTCACCAATCACTCACTCAGTACGGTACCCATGCTTCCAGCCGATCTAATTTCCACTCACTTGTCAAGGGACTCGTAGCTTTGAATGCATCTGCAATTTGTTGCTCAAATTTTCAGCATTTAATAGAATCATAGTGCCTTCCAGTCAGATCATGCCGCATCCATCCTTCAGCCATTTTTTCTCCTCAAAGGTAAACTGAACCTCTTCCAAATAGTCCGTTACATTTACTATACTTTAGTCATGAATTAAATCTGCCGTCAGGTACCTTTTTGAGTTCACTCATATTTCCCGACGCAAATCCGTAGCATTGTAACATTCTTGCTCATAGCTTTTCACCGCTAACTTGGTTCCGCAGGCAAATACTCGCATCCACATCTTTGCCCTTCATAAAATCAACAACTAATGATGATGATGATAATAATATTGGCATACCTTTTGAGGCATGCCAAAAGGCATGCAGGCTGCATTCGAAAACTTCAGTTCAGTTGTCAGATAGAGGGTAATTTTAGAAAAAAATAATAATGAAGTAAAATAGTAGGCCGTACTACGGACTCGAATACGGAAATCGCACGTAATTGCAACAGTAACGGCAGACTTAATATGTCGAGGTTATTTGGCCTGTATGGGGTGCTTGATCCGTCAGTGCTTCCTAGTGCGGATTCGGTGATTAGCGGCAGATAAAAACTGTGGATTGTGAGAACAGTGTAAAACACAGGATTAATGACTTTGGAGCCAAAAAGCTCATCATTTGGAATCTGGCGGAACGGTCCCGCAAGCGGAATGTGGGATCACAGTGACGTCGATTTAGCTGCTTTGGCAGTCACTCAAAAACGGAAGGGAAATCGTCCATTGTTTCATATATATGGAGACAGCATGCATAATCAAAGTAAATCTTTGGTACAGAGATGTTACAGAAAATCGATGTGGAGGCAGCAATCAGGTTAAGTGGGCGCAAACAGATTGGATCAGTTAGCTAGTGAAACCAAAGCGAGCATAGCACCTAAATATTGCCAAAATGACTTTTTGAGGATAACACAAAGGGTGAGTGCTGCCTCTGACCTACCAGGTCCCAAGCTTCTCGCTGGAGATTTCAATGCACATGGCACATGCTGGTCCACGCTTTCCGCCCAAAATTACTCGCTCCCTTTCCTTGAAAGCGTCCTTCATGGCGGCTGGACCCAACGCGTAACTAATCCAACAAAAACTGCAATGTTCTTGACTTGACATTTACGATGTGCTTTACACGTGCTAAACATCCACTAAAGTTAGTTCACATGGATGTGATCATTTGCCTGTTACCTATTCGTTTACACTGCCCCTGAATAGGTGCCCTTCGCCTAACCTAGGGCCGTATTTAAGAGCTGACTGGAATCGCCTACCTACTCTAGTTCGTAATTCAAACTGGGACACATTTTTTCTATCAACAGAAGTACAATCGGCCGCTGATGAGTTCTACTCCAACCTGCACAATTGCCCTGATGCCATTACGCGTCCCACACGCTAAGCATGCCGCCCAAAAAACTTATCGTGACCGAAGAAACTGTGAGCTTGCTAAACTCCAGCGGACCTTTTCTAAAACCGGAGATTTTTCATTGTTCCTGCAAATAAGTTGATTAACTAAAACCATAGAAATATTACTGGACCGCAGAAGCAAAGAGCAGGAGCCGCAAGCACTAAACCAGCCAAACCCAAACGCAGCACTGGCAAAACTGCTTAAACGCAGAACTTATTCTGGATCCTCAGCTACTCAAGTCCCGTATATCATTCAAAACAACAGATATGTAAACAACTCACAGGAGATTGCAGAATCTTTCGGTGAATTCTCTGCATCTGCTCTGGTAAACGATAACAATCCCTCTACCATATGCCAATCTCGCTTAACTACAGAGTCATACTCAACAGTTTTATTTCTTCCGAAGGACGTAGGCCAGATGTTGGTAAAACCAAAGTTGGTAACCACTCTGGACCTGATTCATTGCCTCACGCTGCGTTCGCATTAGGTGGGAGCGATACCCCAATTTTGTTCGCAAACATCGTCAACTTGTCCATTCAGTGCCGCACCTTCCCGTCACCGTGGAAAACCTGTGTGATTATACCCGCTCACAAAAGAAGCACACGCTATGACCCTGCATACTATCGTGCAATAAACCACACCTCTATATTTTTCAGGATCATGGAGAGCCTGGTTGAGAATAGTCCTGTGGCTTACCTTCTAGAACATAAACTTATTAATCATGGCCAGCATGGCTTCCTTCGTAAGAAAGCCTGCGCTACTTGCATGACTGACTGCCTGAACACTATCACTGAGGCCCTGAGTACCGGGAGATCAGTTGTAGCAATCTTTTTAGACATGACGAAGGCTTTCGATAGTGCCCCACCCTAGGTTGTTAAATAAAATGGCATCCTACTGTATTGGTGATCCAATGCCGTCATGGTTTTTATCTTATTTATCATTTAGAAAGCAGATAGTACAAGTAAATGTCTTAATATCTGAACCTAGATTAGCGTCCAGCGGTGTGATCCAAGGCAGCGTCCTGGGCCTCCTGCTCTTCCTGTTGTACGTTAATGATGTTATTCGATGTTATTCCAAACGACACTCCCGTTCTCTTTGCAGACGATATCAAAATTGCGTACACCTTTCGCCCTGAAGCTTTAGAATCCACCATACGTCACATATCACAAGACTCAGCGTCACTCAACCCCTGGGCAAACGACTGGATGATGAAATTCTCCGCTGAAAAAAGCCGCATCATGGAGTACAACTGCGTTATACCCCCAAGAGAATTCAAGCTTGGAACCCAAACCATCCCCGTTAATTGCCAAGTTCGGGACCTAGGCCTAAATTATTCCTGCACCTTCAACTTCTCGGAGCATGCTCTTGTACAATCGACGGAAGGAAATAAATCAATGCGGCCGTTACACCGAACTCTGAAGTAGCTCCCTTGTGGCTCCACCGCATAAGGGTAAATCCGACACTCTTTAACAACATTATTACGGGGGACAATTGCATCCCTGCACCTCGTGTTAGAAACACACTCCCATACTCTCTCCGAAACGCGGATTCCACTACAACTCTCCCAGTTTCAAAGACTTCCGTTAGAGCCAAATTCTTTATTGTTAGATACTCGTCATTATAGAACAAACTACCCCGTCAGCTGCGCATTCTGTCACCATCATCTATTGCATTTAAAAACAAAGTACTTAGAGTGGGCAGTGTGCCATTTCACGTTAATCTCTATCACCCATACTCACCTGAGGACCGAGTGTATGAAACTAGATTGGGCTTCTGAAAAACGGATTGATGTCACCTTTTCGTTCATTGCGGAAAAGAAAGGAAATCTTACTCATATCGTATAGGAATCAACCTAGTCGCTCGCACTGCAAACAGAGCTCCGGCACCAGCGCATACTACTTATTTGCATGCATTTTCACGTCGGATGCATCTCGCCTGCAAGAACGAAACCTAGCGCTCAATAGTCTGTCTTCATATTCATAAACATTATCGTTTTAACTGCGTATAGCGTTCCTCGCCCACAACTCTCTGTCATCCACTTACCTAACTCATTACATCACCGTCGCCAAAGATGTGTGGCATCAATACCCGGTCATCTTCTTCTATAATAACGATTCACTATCATCCTCATTCTTACTTTTCATCAATCGTTCTCTCCAAGCAAATGAATTTGGCCCGTTTAAATCACTTTTTTTCTGACGAACCCAAACGGTACTCTCCAGACGAAATTAGTTCAACATCTTGGATTCATCCTTTCTTACCCTCCGTCGATATCTCTGTCTGCTTTAAACATTTCTGACCTCAAACCATCTCCACGAACATAGAGTCATACGTAGAATCTTCCCTTCCTGCAGTGACCGTTTCCATCTAACATAACCGCTGGCCACGCCCATTTCAGCAGACACCCTTATATTTTGAATCGCACCATGCGTTCTAGTAACTTCCTTCTCTGAGCCGCTCGTAAGGTTGATCGCTTCATAATCCGCAGCTGGCAGCTGGGCCAGAATGCCGTTCGTCTTTTTTCTCTCGTTTCCGGGCCATATGGTTCTGCTTGGATGGAAACACATAAACCATGTTCTGGATACCGCGGTTTCGGCGCGGGTGCGAGTATCCGATCCTGGAAAAATGATGTATGCCTTACCCTATCCATGCCATATTTGAATTCCTTCCCCCACACTACGAGTACACTGGCGTTACCACAATAGTGCGGGGC
This sequence comes from Fasciolopsis buskii, assembly GCA_008360955.1. NCBI lineage: Eukaryota > Metazoa > Platyhelminthes > Trematoda > Plagiorchiida > Fasciolidae > Fasciolopsis > Fasciolopsis buskii. The sequence goes on from LUCM01004076.1 coordinate 103,295, forward strand.
GCGGTCATATCCACCGCTTTGGCCGGCGCATATCGGGCGGGCAGCTCGGCTGCAGCGGTGTGCGGGTGCAGCTGGGTTGGCGGATTACACCTCCTCCTGCGTTCACCCTCTAACGGTGTTTTTCAGGTTGGGTGGCCAGCACTGGGTCGGTCCCACCCAATAGCACTGTTGTGGTAAACAGCACTCCAGCTCTTGTGTTCACGTGCACCATTTTGTACTGGCTTCCTCATGCTCCTCCCCAAATTCTTTTGCCAAAACCTTACAAAATGGACTCACGAATCGACAGCATTTTTATTGGCATCTGATATAAACCGACATTCACAATGCATATTGACATCCGAAAACAGCTGCGGACCGTCATTTTTCATCAACCTCTATTCTGGTCTGCGGAATTTGGCAATAGACCGATGCTCCTGGTAACAGTTCTTCACACGAGTCCACCAGACATTGACCCATTTGACTCCGGTTCTTCTTCTTTTCCAACGCCACCTTCGTCTCTAGACCAAGCCCAAATTTATGATCGCAAGATTGCTCGAAACAAACCTCATGTATTAGTATTACGATGGCACAATTCCCATCCATTGTCGCCGCTTTCCTTGTTTAGCGGGCTGTGCTTTCAGGTTTTTCTAGTTCTACACTGCCTTTTTTGATATACTGTCTGGATTTTACTCACCTCCATTCCGTTATCACATCCACATCGATCTTCATCTTTACCATATTTCTCTCTTGAGTTTTGGGAATCCGGGCCCACTGGCGAAAACAGCCATTGACTTCCTGCCTAATTGTGCGCTCGATGCGCATCTTTGAAGCATCCAAACATAGTATCACTCGCAGTTCAGGAGTGGTAATCAGTCGCAGTCGTGCCCAACAAATCACATTGCCTGATATGATCTTGTGTGGGAAACCACATTGCACTGCATATCTAGCTTATGTTTTTCGTGTCTGCACTGCGCCTTCCCTGCACAATTTTGCTCTTGTCTTGCTCATGACTCTCGCAAATCGATAAGTATACACTATTATTATTATTATTATTACTATTATTATTATTATTATTACAGAGGTATTAGCGTTTGTCCAGGCTTTCTTTTCCAAAGTTGTCAAATTGGTAGAACCAAGGTACGGAAGCGCAGAAAGCCTGGCAGTATCACAAGACTGATGCGTCTTCATCGTGAACGTGGTTAACAGGATTCATCAAAGTTTAATTGGACGGTCCATTGTGCCGCGGCAGCTCTAGAGATCAAAGACGCTCGGTTTGGTTGGAAGTGACCATTGGCCCACAGAAAACCGGACTCAATCACCCACCTGCACAAGGCCAAAACAAAACCTCACCTCGATTACCTTATACATGCCTGGTATCCTGTGTTCAAAAAGGACGCCACTGGCCCTGACTAATGGTAGCGATTACCTGCGTAAGCGATTGATGGGTAAGGAGAAAATTCAAACGACCAATGGCTCCGTGATTGAAATTTCTTCTTTTCGGCCGGAAGGAGGCAGTGTTGACTCTATGTAGGCCTTCAAGATTACAAACGGTTTGTCGGGTCCTAGTCCAGACAATCATTTTGCAAGAAGTAAACTCTCAAACACGTGGCCATAAGAGTAGGCTTACGAAGCAACGTTTTTTTATTCATGACGCATTTCCTTTGGAAAAGGGTCGTTGATATATGGAACCAACTGTCTGACTTTTAATAACGAGGCTGAGCGCGGTCCCTTTTAAACAAGCGTTGGACCGAAAAAGAGGTGCAGTGTGTCCGTAGGTAAAGGGTTAACCACTGAAAAGTTTTCGGTTGTAGATCCCATAATTCCTAAGCAAGCTGCAATAGCTTGTGATCCGAAATATCTCTCACCGTCCTGGTGAGATGAGGTATTCCGTTTCCTGTTTCTTTTAGAGAGACTCACATAATTGGATCTAGAAAAGACCGGTGCTCAGACGAGGTGCGTATCATGGAAAGAGTTCTGGATACCCGAGCAGTGCTATCCGAAACTTGTCGTGCGAAACCTGCTCTGAAATGTTCTGGGTTGAACTGAACCGCATTTTGCCCCACGGTGTCAAGGTCAAGTAACATCGGATGATTATTTGCGGTATTTTAAAGCCAGATTTGACTTATCGAGTATTAGAAAATTGGAAACGAGTTGTACTGAACAGCAAGTTCGACGTTTATGACCCACTGAAACACTGATAATATATGAAATTCCCCTGTGTTACTGTTTTACTGTTCGATTTGCCTACCCTAGATGCGGAGTAAAGAGTCTTTGCTTCGCATTTCTAATGGAGGTGCATTATTTCTAAAAACGTGTCATTTGTTAGAAGTTTTAATTTTAGTTTAGAGTATTTATACGGCATATTCGCGCACGGATGGAAACTAGTAGCAAAAACATTAAGTGTTTTGACTGCTTTTTGCCGCTTCCTGTGTCGTAGTTCGTGGAACTGGTTTTCAGGTTCCGGTAATACTCCTTAAATGTGATACTGTTAATGTACCTTTTCTACGTTTTCAAAAGATGTATCCGTGACTATTATTTGGGATACTTTTACCGGAATCTTAACCTGGGGTCAGCAGTCTAAGTCAGATAATTTTGAGGATTTGAAAGCTCCAGTCGTTTGACATATGCGAATTCTAGCATCACCGCTATTCAATATGAAGCCCTCAACCCTACGGTGCCAACCCTACACAATGCTGTTTTTGGTGACATTAAGGAAAATCATTAATGAGTGAAGGTTATTGTAATTAAAAACTGTGATGTTTATAAATATTATGCAGCTTTTCGTGCAAACCAAGTAATTTTGGGGAAATATGCACTAACATGTACCAGAAAAATAATTTATTGCATTTTCTTTTAATTTTTTCAAATGCTTTTATTACTTCTTCGGGAATTTGAAAGCCATTATTGGGAAGAATTATGGTGAGCTGAACAGAATTGATAGTGAACGCGGGGCAAAAGTCTTAACCACCATCGATTTTCGGCAAAATGTGTACATATGTCTAGTGTTTTCTCCGTGGCACAATGAGACTCAAGCGGTTGCAAGGGAGTTCTTCAGGCATAAAATTAAAGAACCCAAATTCGTTCCGCCATTACTCAGCGTGGACTGAATTGAAACAACGTGGGTTTTGCCTATTTGGCAGTACTTCAATGGATAAAAATTTCTAGCTACCGGTGAAAGATCGGATGTACAGATCAGGCTTGCTGTGGGAAAAAGATGAAAAACTTAGGAGTTAAAACTAGGCTACGTCACAAATCTTCTCTACTGATAAGGGTGAAATTCTTTATTTCAGTACAGCGCCACTTTTTCTAGCTTTGTTTAAAGACACTAGACTGCCGATTTCCACTTTACCTCATTATAGATTGGAATACTTTAACTTGAACCGTCGGAAACATGGTCTCTCCTTCAAGACTCTCCATGAATGGTCTCATTTCTGTTTTAAAAGGGGTCGCTCAAACGTATTCAGAAGGCCATTCCGGTGAATTTCAAGGATGTACTCTTTGCCATTTGCAGATGTTAATATCAGCAACAGTCAAAAATATCTTTGAGTTGTTCATTACCACGGTTAACTAAGAAAGGTAAATCTTGTATTCGCTAAAATAAAAGAGTGATTCTAAGAGTTTTCAAGATGTCACAACTCATTAGTAGGCGCGATCCTCTGAACATAGTTTATTTCAACATTTCGCTACATTCCTTTTTTAAAACACAAGTTATTTAGCAGGATATAGCATTTAGAGGATAGTCTAATGTGTTTTGCAGCTTTTGCCATCTTAAATGACAAAAACATTGCATTAATATGTCCACAAGACTAATGCTTTCCTACTGAGTCCGGAAAAGGTGCTCCCTCATGGTCTACTGTTTTGGTCACCATGGTGAGAACCTTATTCCTGAACTCTTCATATTAAAATGAAAACAATCGATTTAGTATTTCTGGGTATGAAAAGTTTTTCTATAAGTGTTACCGGTAAAAATCAATGAATTTTCCTCACAAGGATGACATAGGTCTACCAGCTCCCAAAAATCTCAATTTCCATCTCTCATTTTTGCTGTATCCCAAACTAATTTTTTGACAAGCTCTCCTTAGATGTACGAATTAATGGAAAACTCGAGGTCTTTTCCCTTTCGATTAAGTTGAGCGTCATTACTATATCTTTATTACGTCAAATATATGAAAGCTTCAAAAGTGAATTTTGTTTTTCATATGCCCCTATTAAAATAACACCAAATCATCGACATGACTTACCTAAGTTGCAAAAATGATTAGACCCGTATATTTCTCAGGAGCATGTAATTATAGCTCTCTTATAGTCCACGATTACATGGTAAACAGTTATCGTCTACATTACAACTTTATTTCAGTTTTGTTTGCTTTACTTTCAGAGATTTTTTTGTAAACGTTTGTTTTTCCGAAGCTTTATTATCAAACCTTATCATTTATCATCTAGCTTTCTTGGGCATAAAACTCAAAATGTTCCTAATAAATTCATTTAAAACTCGCTTTGTCATAAAATGCTCAACGGAAGAATGCAAATAACAATGTCGACTTTGAATAAATATTCAAAAATAGAGAACGATGCAGTCAAAAACACTAGCTAAAATAAAATTACCGTTAATCCTGCTAAGAATTTTTGAAAATAGTTTTTTAAGTGGATGCATTTCCACAGAATCGCAGCTAGCTACTTATGTCTGAAAAAAACCATTGGATTTCTGGAAGCCGGCAATTTGCCCTTAGGGAAAGTGATTGAAGCTATTTTAGAGATAAATGTGCACGACCAATATACTCACTAAAGCTGTTTATCTGTAAGAGATTCCTTTATTATTTGAAAGGTGAGCAAAAATCACTGACGAGAATTGAAAGGTTTGCCTCCAAAGTAAGCCAGCTAGTTCTGTACTGTACTATAAGATCTGTTTTTAGATATTTTGCATAATTAGTGCGTATAATTGCATAATAATCAGTCTCTGTGGCTTCAATAATTTACAAGAGTTTTTCTTAATTATATGGCTTTAGCCATTCTTCAGAAATTTTCACATTCACTTTTGCTTTTCAATTTTGTTATCGAGATGATGGTAGCAATTATTTTGTCGTCATTTGGCGTTGATATTTGTTTGGAGAGGAAACTGTCTGCTTAATAATACGCGAGCAATTATGTGCTGTTTGGGGAAAATCCAGGTACACTGCATGTTTTTTAATCATCCTATCAGCGGTGTAGAAATGTTTGAGGCGAGTTCCGCACCGACCCAAAGTGAACCTTGTCCTGGTAGAGTAACAATTAGGACAGGTAGATAGATCTTTTACATGGGTAGTGGTATATTATCTAGTCGCCGTATGTCGAGCAAATTCTCCGCGAGCACTCAGAATGCTTGATGGGCATTCACCAGTGTGAGGCTTCCAAGGCGCCGACGTATTAGCCGGCTGCAAATAAAAGACTGGGAACATGCAGCAGAGCTGAAGTCTGTAATACAATGCGCCTCATAAATGTGAACAGTGATGGCAGGTTTGCGAATTTTTTCGGTGTTTGAACATTGTAGTCTTCTTAGAATTGGTAGAATATTGTAGGGTAATTTCTTCATTAACTCAGAGGTTAGGCGTGATACATTGGATCTTGCGGTCCAACCTTAAGGGCAGGCATCGAATCAAGATAGGTTAACGTGATTGGTTCAAGTCTTCTGCATGCTGAAAAAAACAACTGCCCTGTTGTACGCTGTCCTACAAAGCGGGTCTTGGATGGAGAAAAGAGAGAGTTGACCGTAGCTGATTTGACAAAAGATATGAAATCTTTGGCCAGTGGACTGGATCGTGCGGGTGCAGTTAGGTTACCCAGATAGGGTCTACGAGGTTCTCGCGATTGGTGGCCGGAGACACTAGGAAATGCTGCCTAACAGTGCAATCAACGCTGGCCTTGAAACCAAAACTTCCCCACTCTCTCAAAGTTGCCGATCTTTCTCGTATGAGTAAATGGTGCTGTGCGGTAGCAACAGAAAACCAAACATGTTATTGGAAGTTGAAAGGTTGTTAAAACAATATTGAACAAAGGTGATGATTTATGCGGTATCCAATGCTTCTTTGGTCGATGTTTTATGTGTGGATATCTTAACACGGGCAGAAAAGATGTACCATCCCAGCCTAGTCAACCTAGTAAGCATCTTGTTTGAGATGGTTTCAGTCCGTTAGATCTTATGTTGATCCGTCATCTTGCGCACGTTTCACTAGTATTAGTATTTCTAGTAATAAAACAGCAAATACTAACGTTTTGGCAGCCATCTACCTGCTAATTGGCTTGCATACCCTTTTGGCACTTTTGGAGTTAACTGCTAGATTTGCATATTAGAACTTGAACATTTAGTAAGCAGTTGTAAATAAGTAAATGATTTTTCACAAAAACTAACTAGGTTCGGACAAGACCCTCGCATTTTCTAAACTGATTTGCAGTGATAAGCTCTGCACATCAAAATTCTGGTTTTGTCCTAATAATAAATTAGATATTGTACGGAAAATTTCAGTGAATTTCTGATGTTACTAATTACTGGGTAAGGTCTCATGTATGATTGCTTGTTCTTCGTTGCTTGTTGTTGATTCGCTGAAATCTTAAATTTGGATGGCCTTAAAAAACGAAATTCGCCAAAGTCTGGCATCCTTGCGAGCATTCCAGACATTTCACACTAGTTGGTTTGACAGTTCGTCCCAGATACTCATGTAGGACTTATAGGTATTGGTAAGTCAGAACTGAATAAGAAGAAGAGTTTACTAGAGGCGAACGGTTCTGCAATTGGATCATCCGAGAGTACTTTACCTAGGTTTTGCAACAACTGTTAGTCTTAATTACGTAAACCCAAGTCCCAGCGTTCTAATTCTTAGGAAGGCCTAATGGATAGTTAAAATTCTACTTTGAGTTTGCCATTTGGATTTCTCTAGAATTCTATTCCTGAAATCGTTTCATTATGTTTTTTATAAAAATATGTTATGAGTCGACAAGTTTTACATGGCAGGCAAAATTAATTGCACCACTTCGGCATCTGTGTGAACAGAACTTTCGCAAAAAATAACTGGTGGCATTTTTGCGACAACCGGTCTTTTTAACACGAGGTTTCTCCCCAAAATATAATATTTCAAAGGTAAAACCGTTACACCATTTTTTAACGAAATCTCTAGATGTAATCGTTTCACGTTTTTTGCTTGTGATCATTATTTGCTCTAGTTTGAGATCAATTTACCTGGGCTAGCTTAGTTTCAGTGTAACGAAAAAACCAAGCTGTTAATCAGCCTTGACGCACCCATTGTGGAAGATGCGAATGCGTACATGCGGCTAAATTTCTGGCAGATATTTAAATAAAAATCGTATGAGTAAAACCAGTTTGGAGCAATACTCATTGAATTTGAAACTTACAAATATGAGAAGCCCGACGAATATTTTTATTTACATTCTTCTGAGATTGAAATGTCTGAAAATTGTAATTAGAAGTTGGTTATGCTTCAAAAGTTGCACATTTGTCTGCTTTCAGCATTATATGTTTATTCTGGTCAGAAATTGAAGGAAGGTAGCCATGCTATTTTATCAAACTTTTGCCGTTTGGCTGCATTTGTGGATTGCATTTAATTTTGTTCAGTATGAGTAAGTTAACTTATTTATAAATTTTCCCAAAACGCAAATGACTTTCTTGTTTTAGCGAATCTTTACAGCTTTTCAAAGGTATATATTTAGCTTTTTCAGCTAAAACGTTTTTAGCTCGTTGTCTTACTGGTTTCTCATGTGATCGAGATCGTTGCTTGGACCGCTCGGCTTTGTGCGATGGAAATTTTGACTGTATAGACCGATCAGATGAGTCACATTGTGGTAAGTGACAAGGTCTCTTTGCTTGTTTGTTTACCTTTCAGCTTATCCATTATCTGTCCGTCTATCTGTTTCTATGTTTAACCATTATCTTCAGTTAAGCATTATTTGTAACCATAAAATCCTTTTTCTGTAACTATTCTACAGCTCCTTGTAATTGGAATGAAATCCGCTGCATTGGCGGAAAATGTATTCCACGGACAGACCTGTGTAATGATCATGTTGACTGTCCTTCGGGAGAAGACGAACGTCCTTCATTTTGCCGTAAGCTTGTTTTGGGATCAGCCACATACAGTAACTTTCTGCATTGAAGTAGCTCACAAATGTCCAAACGCTTTCCTCTGTCAAATTGCTTTGGACACATGTATTGCCAAACCGTGTTCCGGTCAACCTCAGTGTGCAGACTACAGCGACCAAGATCCAGATGTGAGTTCTGGAATTATTTCCAGACCAAATCTTATTGATTTGTCTCAGGTTTGCTCGGCAATAAGTCGAATGCGCCAAAATGTTACCTGCCAAGTCAATGAGTTTGCATGCCATTCGGGTGGTCAGTGCATTCACCAGTTTTATCGATGTGACGGAGTACAGGATTGCGCCGACGGGTCAGATGAAACGGCAGCTGCTGGCTGCTCCCACTTTGTAGGTATGTCACTTGTTGACTGTAACCGAGGTTTTGCTTTTATTTCTTAAATTACTTCTCTAGTTTGTTAAGGTTTTAACGGATTTATCCACTCTTAACAAAGCTACGAAGCTTGGAATCCACAAATATGAAGAATTTTGTACAAGTATCCCATTTGAATCGTTAGGAGCGTGAATGGTTGATAAGTCCACTTAAGAATCATATAGTGAATTGTGGGACGATTTTCATCGGTCAAGCAAGGCTAAATTTTGTTCATCCATTCATATGCAAAACACACTATTGAGAAGAAAAATCAATACTTTCGGGCCTTGTGTCCCATTTCTCAAGGTTAGCCTTGCCTGACCGACGTAAATCGTCCGACGAGTCACTATATGATTCTCAAATGGACTTATCATCCATTTACGGTCCTAAAGATCCAAATGAGATTGTAGTGAGAAAGTAAGAGAGGAGCGCGGCGCACCAGTGTAGGGATGGTTGGACAGAAGTATACCCGGTACGTATATGTGAAGAGCAGCGATAACCGCGAAACCAGTCGTGTGCCTCGGGGAAATTTTGTTCTTTGATCCATATGCGGAACATACCACTGAAAAAAGCCAATAAAGAATTTCTCCCGCACTTCAAGCTTAGAGGTTAACTCGTGACACCACAGTCACCGTTTCTGGATATTTCCTCAGTGGTTTCAAATGACATCATGCTAGAAAAATTGGCTACCACATTCACACACTTTTACGTACTCAGTAAAAACTGGCATTTTAGCTTGAACGTGGTAGTTAACATGAATGACTAACGAAATCCCGGAAATAGTGCAAGTGCAGAATCTAGCGCAATCAGTTTTCTTGGAATAAAGGCAAGGGCACACGCTGACTGCTGACTGAATTATGATAGCTGAATGACCAGCACAAAAGGCTTTTTGACAAACGAGGGCAGGAGGGCGAAGGACCAGCAGAAGTGCAAGGAGTAGTAGAACAGAAAAAACATTGAGTAATACCAGCAGTAACGCCATAAATTGGCTAATCTCAAACATCCAGCACTCCGTATCGGGTTCTAAGCCAGAAGATCTGGGAAAATTTTGCTACGTGCAATAAAAAATTCGACTTGGAGTCACATTTGAGAAAAGAAGGTTGAAGTGCAGATTGCTCGTTGCACTTCAGGTGCATCGCGTGAGCAAAGCATACGCACAAATTAGAAATTTGGTAACCTTTAGAATTTCCTGGGAAACAGGATGAGCCAGTTTAAGCTCCGGCTGCATTAGTCTGTCAAGGAGATGGCCGACCCTCGGGAGTGTGTTCTGGGTATGAATAATTTATAACGGTAGTTTTTTCAGCTGCTGCCAGACGTTTGGGTACTAACTTTGTACTCATTTTATACCTATACCTAGTAACAGAATTCAGGAGAATTACGATGCTGACATAGTCACTGCACCCACTGTATGGTCAGTGGCACGCTATTCCAATGCGCATTGAGTAGGGGATTTCTTTACTGTTGTACCTGGTAAGAACGCTACTGAAAACCTTCCAAATGTCACATGAGGACCGGCTCAAAAGGATGAACACAGGATTACATGATTTTAATATCACCCATCCGCACTTTGCCTCAACAAAACCCCACAAACAGCAAATCATGAGTGTTCATCTTGCATTAGCAATTAGGGTTAAGTTTCATGGCAAAGAGGACTGCTCCAAAAAAGAAATGAGTGGTCTAACCGAATGCGGTAAGCTTTGTCTGATATCTCTTCGACCAAATTTCCGGTAACTGTAACTCGATTTCAGAGCATCAAGGCTAGACGTATTAATCTGAAAATGACCAAAGATAACCCGCGAACTATGGTATAGATGTTGCAAAGCCAAAGAGAGTTATTATTCCCGTTTGTTGTTGCATTTTTCTGGCAACCATCGGCAACCTGCGTCTCATCCGATCATCTTAATCAGTTACAAACAAACATATACATGGACGAAACTAAGCGCATCTAATCGATCTATACTGCAGCACTGCAGCGTTATTCCTGAGCATCTCTGCTCATCTGAAGAACGTTGGCCATTTCATGCTCGCTGTGTACATCTTTCACTGAGTGTAGCATGTCTGATTGCAGAATAAATTAGGTATCGAATTTACAGGGGCAAACAATTTTCCTGAATAAAATGGAACTCCGTGTAGGTCACCGTTTTCTTGTTCAAATATGTGAACTTTACGGGACAAAGTGTACGATATTGCCCATCTGAAGCAGGAGTTCACAAAGAAAGAGTAGTAAGGCTAGTTCGTGCCCCCTAGAGGATCGATGGGGAGAAGGTAAGGGTGACTTAACTGATATCTCACCAAAGTGCGTCATATTTTTTAACTCAAACCAGTATGTCGCATCACATCACTATAAACAGAAATGCATAATTAGAAAGTGACTGAACATGCATGCTCTCTGGTTGATCGCACTTTGCTGAAGTGAGGTATTTTGTTGGAGTTTTCTTTTGCATTTTTGCACCCGTAATGGTCCCAAAAGTAATGCGAAACAATCATGCATCGATCAACCAGGGAGAACGGTAACTTGACATTAAGTTGCCTAAGATATCAACTCAATTAAAGACAAAATCAAGCATAAATCTTCTCTTATGGGTGCGACCAAAAGACGTACCTCCTGGCTTGGCATATCGTATTCTAGGACGTTCAGATCCGAACACATTACTGACTCCGATTGGTGGGTGATTATATTTTCATTCATTTATTGGGTGCTTGAAGATGTTGCAGTCGCGAAGGCTGATTAGTCTCATACGGACCTCATTTGATGGCTGGATCGTAGTTCATCTGTTTGGAGAAATTTATCGATGACGATTATCGATCCTCACTCGGCTGTTGACTGAAGATATGTCAGTGAGGAAAAATGGAGTAAACTGCAGAACCGCAGCGCTACTGAAGGACCTTCGAAGTTGTACTGAATTTTTAGGCAAATTATGCATTTAAAATGGTCGAACTGAAATCCTTCTAATTACAACTTTTCTTTTGTTACCACGACAGCAGCTTGTTCCCTAGGGAAATAAATGTTATTGTTGGCAAATCGTTCTCATTGGACTTGGCATGGTTTAATAAATTCGTACCATAGCTATTATTTAGCTTGCAAATTACGGACGTGTATCGATATATTGGATTGTGTTTTAGGTATTTTATTTCGGGAATTTTTTTTACTTTACTGGTACTGTAGATTATGCACTTAAACAAACCATTGTTGACGATAATAATGTGGGTGCCCAGTAGGCATTCATCCAAAAAGATGAAGTTTCCAATTTTGTTTAATATTAACTCTTCTCGTGGATGCTGATGCGCATCAGATTCCGATAGCTATCTTATAATTCCAAATCAAATGGGGAAAATATTTTGCCTAATGCTTTACCAACAAGTTATACATACTTCTACCTTTAGAATTAATCATTTATGGATAGACCACTCTTCAACTTTTGTCCAGACTGAGCCTTTACAGAATACTACTAGGAGTTCTGCTAAAATAACAGCTGAATGCCAATTTTTCATCAACTGAATATTTTTTTGTCCCATGAATTTGAATTTTGATCATTAGGGCTTGTTGTTTTAGGCACATGAACACGTTATTTCCATGGTCTTTAGCTAAATTTGAGGTCACAATGAGCGAGCTGACTACTGGGTTTTTCAGCGCCATCTGCCTTTATACGCAAAAACATAAATGAAAATGTACAACCGAGCACCATTCGGGGTCAATGTACGTCGGGATATGTACATATGACACCAGGTCCACACCCCTCATTACGAGACACCACTTCGACTGGACCGTAATGCTTTCATGTAATTCCAAAGCGGAGTGACTACGTTAGTTGCCTTTGACTGTATTCTACAAGTATACGTGTCTCGAGCATCAACATGCTTGCTACTTTCACATCCGTCACTATTTGTGGAAAGAGAAAGTTTTGTGATCGAATTCACCATGAGGTCTCCTTCTCTAAAACCAAGAGCGACTACAAGAAAATCTCAGTATTAGGGTTAGGGTTAGGGTTAGCTGCACAGTTGCGAACATATTTCTCCTGTTCGCTATCAATATTACGTCTGGTGACCATTGTAACTATCCTTCATCAATGGGTTGCCGTTATCGCTTCCCAATGGTGACTACCCACTTAGAATTCTATTGTATCGGCAAAGTTATTGTGAACACGAAAAGAATATTTCTGACTTATCTGGTTTGAATCTTCATGTGACTGACCCAAAAATGTATAGGCCAGAATAGTTTGCAAAGAACTCATATTTTAAGAAAGGTTCGCTTGCTTTATCGATACACAAAGCCGTGTTTCTTACTGAGAGACATTTCATCGTATTTAAATAAACCAAAGTAGACTGGTGGCAACAACACAACAAAGTGTTGTTGAAACTATACAAAACAATATTGAAACAATTTTCCACAATGAGAGTCTTAGATACCAACACCCAACGTTCGTACTCAGCAAGGTTTCGAGAAGCGAGAGCAGTCCTGGGCGAATACCAATACCAATACTAAGCGCACAGAAGTCAAGGTGAGCTTGGGGTGTACCAGCAAACCTTTTGTTGTGCACACCCTAAAGATCGTCGCATCAGAATGTGGCTTTGTCGCTCGATGCAAGCGCAGAGTTGGCAAATCACATTCATAACCGGTACTACTTACAGCAATGGTAACCGTAGTAAGGGGTGAAAACAGCCTAATTGAATTCGACCTAGTGTAGTCTGCTTTTAGCACCCAGAAATCTCTTATCAGTGACAATTAAAATAAGGCCTACCTAAGGTAAGAATAATCGGATAGGCCACAGTAGTCCGAAATTCCTTATCGGAAAAGGAGGCAATGGGTAGGGAAAGCAGCTGACGTCAGTGCGAATCGAGTTTGTTTTTAGACATTATATCTGATCCAAAGAATGAATGTTCTTTGTCACGATATGAACAGTTCACGCTTAAATCCCTTGAACATAGTAACGACACAAGGAGAGGCAGCAACCGTTGAGTTCTTTTCGAGAACCTCAGTTTTTATGAACAAAAGTATTGCAGCGCCGTCCCAGTACCATCAGAACCACAACAAACCCGAAAAATAAGGCAAGAGAAATAAAACAGACAAGCATATGTCTTTCTTTAAAGAGGTCTGCTAACAAAGGTTTGCTCTTTTATGCACTTCTTCAACATCGCTAAATGTCAATGTACTTCGTGATTCATCCATGAATAAAGCGCTGCCCGGCTGCTCGAATCAGAATGGAGCATTAATGCTTATAGTTTAGAAGACTGCATCCCGAAGCTGATCCAAAATCCTCATATCCACGTTACAAAAGAAAAACAGAGTGCAACTAAACCATTAGCAACCGGTGTCCAATACCCCACACCATATGCCTTTCGATCGATTCATAGTGGGAGCCCAATGTTTCCAGGAATTCTAGAAGAGCCGTGAGCTAGAATTTCATTTCTCACACCTCTTCTGGAATACAGTACTTAAGCAGAGACTATGAAGTATGGACCGAACTAATGGCGAACTGTATTGTCTATACCTATTTGGCATTTTATGAGGACCATTATCACCCAAATTCTCATCAAGTCTTGGACACTATGCTGCTCGTTTTCGGCCTCTTTTTCAGCGAGCGAGCGCCCAATTTAGTTTTCAATCATCGATTTAGTGGCCGTTCCTTTGTCTGCGTTCTGTGAATACATAAGGTAACCAGTGACTCTGTCCTCTGCCTTGATCATTATTAGTTACTGAACATTTATTTTCAACTCCATCTTCTGGTCTCCTAAGAATATTAGAATGCCAGAATTTGGTTCTGCCCATGTCAACCGTAATTTCCTGATAGAAGTAAGAAAATCGTGATTCTCATATTGTCTGACAAAATGCTCTAAATCAATCTTCCACAGGTACCTCAACCTCCAAAGCCAACTTCGTCTGTTCTGACGGACATTCCATCCCTCGAGATTGGATCTGCGATCAGAAAGCTGACTGCCCAGACGGTGAAGATGAAGCCGTAGGCCCGCACACTCGGTCGCAGTGTTCTGCGGAATCAGCTGACGCGCCCAATGAGTTACATAACTGTCCGTCGGGGATGTTCGCTTGCGGACGTACGTCCACTTTATCGGCGAGGCGGTGTATTCCTGCGGATCGAGTTTGTGATGGGGTGTACGATTGTGAAGACTGGTCCGATGAGTTGGCTTCTTGTGGTAGGTATCAATCACCGTATGATTGCGCAATACGTTTATGACCTTTAAGGGCACTGTTGTATGCCCTCCGTATCTTCGGTAGGGTAAAAGTGCATCAGGCCATTTGTCGTTTATTTGTTTACACACGCACGTGTCAGTCTGCCAACACCGACGAAACAACGGATGTACGACCTTTGCCGCGATAACAGTTATCAGCAGCCTGAGTCGCTAATGTTAGTTTTACTTCGGTCTAGTGCAAGCAAACATTCCGGATTCTTGAGGAAAAGCGGAGAGGGAGATTGCATACACTTTTCTTGCTACCGTCAATATCACCTGTATTTACATGTCCGAAGAGAATGTGAAGGTTCTGATTAAAAAATCAGCCGATGTATGTTTGCGCATAGCCGCGACTTTTCCGTTTTGGGTCACAAAATGGATGGGCAGCAACGATGTACGTGCAGAATATTTGTCGACTAGGTGAATAGTGTGCTGCTAGTTGTCCCCTGCAAGTCGTGGGTTCAGATAAACCCTACTGGGACAAGCGGTATTCTGATTCGCTGTGATGGTGATAGTTGTTGTTTTCATTGTCGTCGTTCATTTTCGCGTTGTTTCTGATGAGTAGAAGGCCCAGAACGCTTCCAATGTCCATGATGCTGACGGCGACAATGCTGATGTTGCATCAAATCCGATAGGCTCTCCACTAATTATGCTAACGATGTGGATAAAAACACTGTTAACAATTAAACCATTCGTGGATTTCTCGCCGTTACCATCAAAGTTTTAACACCAGCCAGCTGCATAACTTCTTCCTATGACAAATCGTAACAATCACAAGACGTATGGATGGATGGTTCAGTGTTCAATTAAAAATTTGATGAGGACTAATTGGAAGACACTACTACCGTGTAACCTTGTTGTGGGTCACGGAACCATTAGCAGTCTTCCATCCCAATCGGACCTTGCGAAGGTTTTGGAAACCTCGAGATTCGGTTTACTGCAGGACTTGTGATGGAGTGAATCTCAAAGAAGGATTTACCCATCCAGTCGCACAAAAAATGACTGGTAAACGTGTCAAAGAAAATGATTCCAGTGATAAACAGGAGACCACTACTGTCGGCTGCTTTGGCAAGGATCGACTTATTCTTATTCTACCACAAATTATTACTTTTATTAAGACATCCACTTTCACAAAAGTGTCGAGGAGAGAGTATCTGGCAATCTACTTTAATCATAAACAAAATTCATTCGCGCCTTGTTCAGTTTTTTTCATTTTTACTATTAAAAGCATGAAGGCTCTTAAAGTATTTAGAAGCAAAGTTATCTGACAACGTCAGCTGGCAATGAGCAGATATCAGTTACTATTTTATGCCATAATTGTCAACATCATTGTCATCAATACCATCTTCATCAGCATCCACATTATCATGGACAAACTTACGATCATTATCAGCATAACAGAAGTATTAATAATTAATAATTAAAAACAATAATAATAACAATATTCTTGTCATGGTGAGCCGTAAGGACTGACCTCAGTGAGATAGTTTTCCGGGTCCCATTAATGCTCAACTGTCACTGGTGGTAAAATGGGCTTTTCGCTTCCACGAAACTCTCATATTCGCGATCTATTCAAGCACATACTTTCTAACCAATTCAATGAGTGATAGACCTGGCGAACGCATTTCACTCATTCTATGATTCTTTTCGACTAGTGAAGAAACATTTGGCAGGAGAAAAGCCATTTTATTTTCCTTGGAACGCGCACTTATCTTGCGTGACCGACTGGAGTAAGGTAACTTTTTCTACGGATTCCGAATGTTTCCCCTCCACGGTGTTTGTTTGTGCGTTATCTTTTCAACTATTCTCTCTACCTCTGGTTAAAATAAAAAGAATTTTCAGTTGTTCACTAGAGCATCGAATGTACAGGGCTAGGAAATTTACATCCTATTTGTACGGTTTTCACTTCGGAGTTTTCGATTAGATTTCGTGAAATAATTCACCATGTGATATCATCGCTCAGTTCACCACAAAGAAACCATGGAAGCACTGTACAGCTGTTTCATCCTTGTTAGATTAGATTTCGGTTGCTCACAGTAATGTTTTTCTTTTTTGATTTCCCATCTTTGACTTGTCCGGCAATGACGACCTTCCGGGAATCTGAAGCAGCCAAGTTGTATTCGAATAATCATCCTTATTCTTATACAGAAAAAATCGAAAGTAATAGTAATGCACACTTCAAACCCGCAACTTCCAGCACCGTAAAAGCAAGTTAAATAGACAAACATTTGAGCGCATCGTGCAGGTTGGCTTTATGGTGCTCATCAGGGTGAAGGAGAGAGACAGTAGGCGAAATTTTCATAATCATTATGAGGACGGATTTGGTTCACAATGAACCACAAACTTTAGCCGGCGGGATGCGGTTTACAATGGGATGGGATGCGGATTGACAATGGGACAACACACAAGGAAGTTGATCACACAGGTAACACTGAAGTGGCTAAAATGGGGCCAACAGTAGCACAGTATCAAAGGTGAATATGTCTAAGGGTACAATGATTTGAATCACTTTTATGATGTTGCCCCGTTAGAGGCAAATGTTCGTTATGTCCGATTTGTTTTGGAGTGGTATGGATGACTTACGTAATTGAATAGTTTGTTATGACCCTCATTTTATTTAATGTTGTTTTAAATACCTCATCTCAGGAAGCTTTGCATCTGGAATGTTCTGTATTCACGATTTTAAAATCAACCAGATGTGACGACTCGCAGTCAAAAGCGGACTCCTGGTGAACACTGGAACTGACTTTAACCTCTACAAAAGCAATTTTATTATTACAGTTTGGGCGGTGACTAGTCAGGATGAAATCTTTCAAATACTTTTCATAAAATATAACATACAGGGTTTTTCGTTATCTTTAGAACATCCGGATACTTGGATCAGCAGGTGAACTCATTCACCAACTCACACACTCAATCACACGCTTACTCGATTGCTCTCCCCTCCACTGCTCGCTCATTCACTCGATCATTCATTCAGATATTTGGTGGTTCATTAGTTCGCTCGTCCAACCAATCAGTCAACCAGCCAAACAAACAAGCAATGGATCATTTTTTCGCTCATCTGCATTCTTTCATCGCACATAAAAGGCAAAGAACCATCACCCCTCTGACTTGAAAACGACTGTTCATAGACTCAGAATCACAATCAGCATATGAGACCGCTGAGCGACTAGTGGCAACTCGTTTGCTGACTGATTTGATGTTCCAAACTCAAGTTCGAAGCACTTTCGGTCCTGCAGCTTACTTTACCGATGGAGTGTGATTCTTAGTTTACGTCAGACTCTGGATGAACACATTCTTGTCCAACTGTCTAACACATCTTTCTGCATGGGTATCGAGTGGTTATTCTACATTACGGATGCTTTGGATGTACTGTGTTGTAATTATAATTAGAAAGCATGCTTAGGAAACTATTTGAAGACGAACGGAGTTTCATTGCAGACAACGTAATTTGACTCTACGGAGGCTCCCATTATAATCTCTCTTTCGTCATCTCCAGTCAAATCTTTCGCATTAACCCGTCTTTATCGGTTTGTTGTATATAATACTTTTCCCGTCTTGGTTATTTTGTGACTCAAATGTATGCTCAACTAAAGTTGTTTAATCCTTCCCAACTCCTCTACCAGGCCTAGTAAGTTGAAAGACAAGTCTTTCGTTGCGACTCTTACTGTCCGATAACAGTTGAGTAAGAACACAGAAAGTCGGTGGGTGGCATAAATTCTGCCAATATTGTTTTCTAATTGATTCACTCGAATATAAGTCAATGAAGTGACGGATTTTGGACCGGGTCTAAAATAGCAAGACATCAGGTTAGAGATCGCAGCACTCTAAAACTGAATGTGGTACGATGCTTTCGGGGCCCAGTTAAACACAAAGGTCGTTATTCTTAATAGTACTCAAGCAACTGTTGCCAAGGTGCAAATTTCTGTGAAGAGACTGGCCAGTTAACAATTCACCTCATAGTAAAACCAAATGGAAGCGTTTATAAAACTTGTTAGAAAAGACCAAACGAGTTGCTCTTACAAGGACTTCAATTTGACCAATCAGACTTTGAATTCCGAAATACATATGGCTGGGATATACATTTTAGCTTCGGTTGAAATCGAAGATCAGCATGGGAACTCCTGATTTACTACAAACTTTTATTTTCATGCCAGGATAGTCGTTTCTAGATCACATCTTGGTGTTCACTGACTATTCTTATTGAATATTCTCGTGTAACATGAGATGACTGTTTGCTTTCAATCTCCCTTTTTAAGCCTTACAATGTGCAGCTTTCATTCAGCCAACATCTCGCACGTGACACTTTACAATTCTCGTTTGAACGCGTGCATGAGTGTCGACAGAAGACAGTTGATTCGAACAAACGGCGGTCATACCACTGAAAATACACGTTGGATTTGCATGACAAATTATTCGACGGTTCATTTTGCCATGGAAATTTTACAGAGGCTCGCAGAGCCAGAAGTTTACTCAACGCAAATTAATGGGTTAGGGTTTATTTTCCCCATACATCTTATGTAGAAAGACATGCTGTGACAAGTTTTGGCGGAGAGTAAGTAGGTCTAATTGCTTGAAGAAGTTAATACCGGCGGGATGCGGAACCGTACGAATACACTGTCTAGGTTGAACGTAACCCCGAGGCCTTGATGTGTCTTCATTGCTTGACCGATACGTACAGGCAGGTCGTTCGAATTTCGTTAGTTAACTAGTAAATTCTTTTGAGTAAATTGTGTAACAGATTTGATTTCAGCTTTATCCTCCCATCCATCCATCCAACGGTTACTGAATCCCGAGCGATCGAAAGACGAGACGTTACACCAAAATGCTTGGCGTCCGGTTTTAAAAGTCTTAGAATGTCCATTGCTGACTCGATATAAGTACAGTTCAGATGACGGCACAATCAGTTTTGCCACAACGTACACAGATTATTGCCAAGCTAAATATAATCGGTGGATCACCGGTTGCCACTAATTTTACAGCTTATTGATCTGGCCGCCACTCAGCTTCCCATGTTTTTCTATTATCTTGGTTCTATCTCCTACAAAACGTGTCATATACGGCCACTTGGAAAACACCGAAAACGAGTTTGCTTGCCAGTGTATTCTCATGTATCAGCCGTGAACTTTCAAGTATCATAATGTGCGGAAGCTAAAAGCTACAAGTGAAGGCTAAAAAGCCATGCGTTCTGGTTAAATAACCACGGGAAACGCTGGTTTTCCAACTGATCGAGTGATCGAATGATGGACTAAACTAAAACCGAGTGCCTACACTCACGACGTAATATAAGTTTTTGAGATGTAAAAAATGTACACGTTAGGAGATGACCTCTTAATTTACTTCAAAGGGGAATAAACAACAATCAAGATAAAATAATTAATAACTATCAGGTTAAAAGTGCTGCGTCCTATAGGCGCGAGATATTTTGTTCGCAACTATTGTGTAGGATGTAAACCCAAGAATTTCTTGACAGCTGTGAATGTTTTTCCCAATGTTAAGTAAACACGGAGATCGTTTGGGCCAGTTTAACTCGGTGTTGGAAACTTCTACATAATCGATAATTCTGAATGACACGTCGTCTAGACTTAGGTCATTATAGTTACTCGATTTATTGTATAATCTTTCCATCTGTGATTTTTCCTGCAAGTATGACCGCAGCGGAATAAAAATGAAGAAAGATAAATACCAATAGTTATTTAATAATATCCTCGAACTACTTACTGCTAATGGACGACTGTAACACAGTTTCAGAGATGTTGAGGTGGTTGACATTAGTAGCATTGATTGACGGAATCAAATAAATCATTTGGTTAGCTTCTAAGGCCTCGAAGATCAGGTCGTTTTGTTGATGTCCTTGCAGTGAACTCCGTTGACATGCAATATTTAGTTTTGAAGAACAGTAACTTTTGAAGAAAAGGCAGATGTAGTCCGTGCAAATCAATCTGGTCGTATGAGTAATTGTCCTGTTCGTATTTTGGTGCACCCTAGGTCCTAGGTAATCGTTGATTCCACACGCATGAAATTCGTGGGTGTGGTTAGTTAGATTCCCATAGACGATGGGTGCTGACCCTGAAGCACGTGATAAACTGTGTGCAAACGTGGTATGCGCAGTGGATTCCGTTTATTCACAAACCTTTTCTATTCGCATCTTACCAGACGGTATCGTTTCCCTACATTTTAATCGCTCCCAGCTTTTGATTTTTCGATTGGGGATTTTACTGAAATAAAGAACGCTCAAAATGACCGGATTCTGTTAGTGTAAATTTGGCAGTTTTTAAACCTACAAACTGGATCATAAATTTTGTGTATAGGATTCACAACGATAAAAATGACGACGGCGATAGCAACAACAAGAACACCAATAAAGTAACTTAAATAGCTCATCGAAATTGATTTTCTCGAAATTTTACCGTGGTTTCTAACACAGTACGTCAAATTGGTTCAAACTGTGTATACGGAGTTTTTGTAGTTCATTTGGATTCCATTGTTACGGAAGTTTCCACTGTTGCTTAGGAGACATGATTTTCTCTGTGGACATCAACGAAATGATCTGTCTCTAGGGGAGCTTCGTGGAATTAAGATTCATACCTAGAACCATTACTGCACGGGTTCTCTATTTGCTTGAATTTTATATATCTTCTCTATTCCGTATAATCGAGATAGATTTTCAGAAAAGCAAAACACACGGTCTTACTCACAGTCCGGTCCTCGTGTCCTCAAAATCCCCTCCCCGTGCAGATGATCCTTGCGCGAATCGCAATCAGTTCACTTGCCACATGGGTCAGCGTTATCGAGGGGAACCAAAATGTGTTCCCTTGGATGCGGTGTGTAACGGACATGCGGATTGTCCGGCCGGTGATGACGAGTCGGATGGACCACGTACGAATTGCACAATCATCCGCACTTGTGACCGGCACAACGGAGGATGTAGCCAGGTTAGTGGTCGTTGGAAAGGTACATTTGTTTACTGTTTGCATTTTTACTTCACAACTCAGAGTGAATACAGCCTCATTTGAAGAAACAAGTGAATATAAGTGATAACAATAACAGTAACAACGACAGCAATTCTGACTCAGAGATTTGCGTTAAAAGCATACCGAGTATGTAGTTCTAGTTAGTCTGTCGCCAGACGAAAATGAAACTACGCATCTCCTGCAAGAAACACCGTGAAAAATGAAAAACTTTCTACATCAACCGATCACTACCAACAATAAGAATGACATCGCGCGCAGCAATTACATTTTAACATCAGTCAGTTACTTGAAGCAAAAGAAAACATGCATCTCTTTCATCTGATCGCTTGTGGAGCACGACGCTAACAAAACTGTACTAATCCAATTAACCGGCATATTTGGTTTCGCACATCAAGTGAACCATACATAAATCCCGGAAATTTGTCATCATCTCGACCGCATGTATACATTAGTGATCATGTTGTACAAACCATCACATGGCCCATTCCTCAATTTCCTTCGGGTTCTCAGCGCGTGACAAAGCCGAAGGCAGAAAAATCGATTCTAAGCAACGTTATGGTCTATAAATTTTTGCACATCACTAATGATCCTACATTCACCAGGAATGTATACTATAATCGCGTAAAATTGCAGAAAACATTTAGAGTGGAAGGGGAGTGAACTGTATGTTAGAACCTTTTTCATCCAATTCAGCTAGAACAATATATAAGACGCTGCAGTTCCATACAATGAAATCAGAAGATTTTCTCAGTTAAAGGGTGCTTAAACATTTGACATCTCGGTTCACATAAAAATTCTTGACAGCTATATCGAAATGGCAACTAAGCTACATAACCACTTAGGTTGTTAATGGATTTTGTCCGTTTCGTGGTCACAAATTCTATTTTTTCTCCTTCTGTGGTGATTAGTAGTGAAGACCAGTTTTTCAGGAACTTATAGACAGACATAAGATTCCTTCACGTCTTGTGTTGCTGGATGGGTTCCGTTGGTCTACTGTTTCGATGTTAATTTTGCTGTAGTACAAGGCAACTCTTGTCTACGGTCGAGGAGTAATTGCTCATTAACAAAGCAGATTATGACCATTTGTCCCATTGACATCCATAGAAGAGAACGTTAGTGCCAGGGTAGTTCGAACGGGACTTAGTTTACTGATTTAATCTGAGACTATGCAGCAAATGTCCCTCAGTTGACTAATAAATAAAGAAGGGTGATGACTTCGAAACATTTTCAGACATGAACACCGATCGGAGTTGTTCAACAGTCGTGCATGTAGAATGCATCGGTAGAATTTGATCATTTATAGCTATAAAAATGAGTTGAGCGACAATGTGCTGTACGCATCGTTACATTTTAGTATGTTAAGAGGGAATACCTCGTCTTTAATAAGCATTTGCACCACTCCAATGAGTTAGTTTGCCATCCTAAGTGGTAAACAAAGTGACAGATTATACAACCGTACCTGAACGTCTTCCTATAGGGTTGGTCGCGACAGAGGTGGATGAAATTGCTTCTTTTCAACAGAGAACCACCTCAACACACACAAATCAGGCATCAAATCAACATGGCTTCTTCTTCATGAAATCAATATTTTAGTGGCCCACTGATAGCCTTGTCGATACTAATTATTATCCACACAAGTAAGTAGTGCGTTGTTCCGATTGTTTTACCGCAGTCACATCTGAATGCACTCTTAGGTAACAGTATCATATTATCTCACCTATCAGATTCCTTTTGGCTCCAGTGTCCACTGTCGTAGCATTCCCAAACAGAACTTTAGTGTAATGCACATTAATCTCTGACGAACGGCAGCTTTAAACAGTCTAACAATGGAACGGCGAAAGTGTTCGTGGAGACATCAGTTCGAACCACGTGATATTAAACTTTTTATGTGGGTATGTCTAAACTATTTGACTTGCACGACTACTTCACACGGACACGAAGAAAATTCTCGGGACAGGACCGATGATTTGTGTTTAGCCAACGGACCTCTTGTGTTAACGAAGATACGTGAAACGTTTCCTGGTCACGCAGTATGGCCGATACAACTCGGATTCAACTAAATTTTTGGCATAACAACTGGGCTTGGGGAAGACACTACGTCGTAAACTATCGAGTCTCTTGATAATGTACCGATAACCTATTATTGATAATGCGGGCGGTTTGGACAGAGCTAGAAATGGACAAAAAACGGGCAAATAAAAACGGAAGATCCACCCTCGCATGATGTCCGAGGCGACCCGGAATTGCTGGAACAAGGGATATTTTAATACTGTATGTAGTAATGTATGATATCTTTTTTGCATACTATTTGTTCGTATGTAACGATTAGTACTATGAAGCGATGTGATGTAAGGCGCCAGGATAAGGGCACAAATTATGATCGTTTCATTTTTCTTGAGGGTTTTTGTACTAAACAAAAGTAACGGGTTTCCATAGCGAAGACCGGTTTTTAGTTTATTGGCAGAATGCTGGCAAATGTCAAATACTTCGAAACCCTTGTAAAATATCCTCCCCTCAAGCAATGATACTTTCACTCTTGTTCCAAGTTACACAATTTACTGTATTGTTGGACTGATTTGAATCATGAGCACACGAAAAGTATCCAACTAATCTCAACTGTGCGAGGGGAAATATCTGTAAGGAAGACCGGTTGTTCGGTGTGCGTCTGTGTGTGTGTGTGTGTATGCTTGATTTTTCTCCCCGTTCCTATTTCGGGGTTTGCATTTTCAAATTTATCCCCATTGTATGTTAGATTTGCCAGTTTTTTGTGATCGAAGCCGTGTAAGACGCGAATCAATTACAAAATTATTCAAGGGTCACAGAGTACGTGTACGTGTAAAACGACTCAGATCGGTTTTAAAATTTGAACGGAACAAGCGTCAGAATTTAATGCTTGTTGGCACGGCTTCGGCACTGATGAATGATTTTTGGAACATTTCCTTAGCTTTGTAGTGTTGTCAATGGCCAAGTGAAGTGTGACTGTGCGCCCGGCTATCTCAGTTTACCCGAGGCTCCTCGATCGTGTATTGCGCGAGGCGATAAAGCGATTTTGTACACAACACGAGGTAGATTGTATCAACGATTTCTGGGCAAAAATATCACACGTGTGTTGCAATTCGAAATTGGCTCGTCTGTTTCAAACGCCTCCGTGTTAATTCCTACGGTGAGTATGATTTGGTTTCATTTTATCGACATTAGCACCGGCCTGTGCTGGGTGCTACCAACCGGTTTACTCTGCACCCTGATGTACAGATTTAGTTTTGTTTGTGCTTGTGTGTATATGAGTTCCAGTGCACGCGTGTGTTTGTGAGCCCTTGTTTATCTGCTCATTGTGATTTGATGTGGTCCGATGGGACGACGACGTTTCTTTCGCGGACCGCACGAACACTAAAAGGACAAAACTAAGGTCATAAATAGGTGGCGTGATTTGATGGGACCATTAACACATTCTCCGTGTACTTTAGAGCAAAATGGCCGTGACATCTGGCCAGCAAATGGGGACAATCCACACTCGAATCCATCCATTCTCCTACGTACACATAAAAACACGCTCAACTATCACCGCATTTACGGAATAACAAATCAGATGGAATTGATAGGGGTGGTATGCCACGGATTTGGTCCTGTGGAAATATCACTTCGTTTACAATGAGGAAGTATGCAGGCGAACTGGAGGTCTGCATCAGCTGCCCACGCCGAAACCCAAATGACAAGTGACTACGAAACACTGCTAAATTAACACGTGCTTTGACGACAGTCCTACTTTCAAACGGTTTAAAACAACCCAAATTAGTGAGTCCATATAGTCCGTAGTTTCTATGTGCCTATCACGTTTTATTTTTGTCCCCTTTCGCCAATTCCACCACTGACTAAAAGACAAAATTCTGGCCTCTTACAGCTTGTTTTATTATCTGAACAAGATGATGGTTCGTTCTTTTGTTTTTGTTACCGAGACGATTCCCAATGGTCCTTCACATGTGATGATAAGGGAACTAGATTATGGTAGCTTCATCCATGCCTCAATTTCATTTGGCAATCTGTTTGTATAACTGTGTAACTCACCATCACACCACCATTCTCTTTGAACGTTGTTTGGATAAATGTGTCCTAGTGATGCCAAATCTGGTCACTCAGCTGAAGGAATAGTGGATCAGTATTTTCGTGTAATTTGGAATTCCCCGGGCGGTTTACAAGTGAAGACTAAATCGAGACTGGCTCGAGCAAGCCAGAAACAAGTCGATAGTACTTGGAAGAAGGAAAGCTCAACTGTACTTGTATGTGGTACCCCTTAGGGTGTGACTAGGTGTAACAGCACTATGGTACGTGAAGATTCAAACGAGAGCTGAATAACATGAGAGCTGACTAACGGCGGGATATTCCGGATCAAATGGACAAAAACCATTACATAATTGACACTGCGGCATCCATAGTCCTCGTGCTTTAGTTCCATTCCTCCTGTGGCCTACCTTACTGCATCTGAATGAAATTAAATAATTTCACCGAGCCGATAAGTGTGAAGGAAAATGCGAAATACACACTACAGTTCCTAGGTGACCCCTTCA
Source organism: Fasciolopsis buskii (assembly GCA_008360955.1). Classification (NCBI taxonomy): domain Eukaryota; kingdom Metazoa; phylum Platyhelminthes; class Trematoda; order Plagiorchiida; family Fasciolidae; genus Fasciolopsis; species Fasciolopsis buskii. Next base: position 129,487 of record LUCM01004076.1, read on the forward strand.
GGCTGGTCGCTTCACGTTTTAAACAAAGCGACCGTTATCGAAGTAGAAGTTGAATCCTATATGGTGAACAACTTCGCTGTAGGAAGGGAAGATAGTAAAATGTTCTACGGAGATCGTCTAGGTGATTCACCTAGCAGTTTCAACTATAGTTTTTACAACCACCGTACTTCCGGTCTCTGCCGCACAGCTAGCCTGGACTGTTTAGTTACTAATGTGTTCGACTCAACATCGTTTGTCCCAAGTTCAGGGTTTGATTGGGACACAGAAGGAACGCAATGTGGTCGGTAGTTTTCATCGAGGAGGAAATAGCTACATCTGAGTTCCACTTTTCCACTGGATAAGTTTAGACCTCAGGTTAGATAACGAATCATTTCAAAATTAAATGGAATCTCGTTGATCAATATATTTTAGCATACGGCTGATATTATTATATCAAACTGACTTATATTTTTATCAGTATGAATTTGTGCTACCGACCTGACCTATTCATCCCAGGGCTTGTATTTTGGTTACTGTTTTCAAGGCCTTGCCCTATCCTCAATGTAACGGCCGATCTAGTGAACATTTGCATCTTCTCAGGCTGACTTTAGTCTTTTTCTCAAAAAATCAGACAATTTGCTTAACTATGTGATGCTGAAATTTTTGTTTGTTTGGGTGCCGTTCGGAATACAACTTCCACGTGCAAACCGCATGGTCATCCGGTCAACACTCGGGTTTTGCTCTAATTACAACTCATCTGTTGTGCATAGCCTCCATCGTACCCAAGGTTTGAACCCAGATCTCCCAACTGGAACCTTTGTGTGGTCATAGTCCGACGAGGAATCAGCCAAGTATAGAAATATCAATCTCACGCACTACCCTAAAGTAATTGTGCGCCGTATACATAGACTGAAATTGTCTATCTAGGCAGATCGTGATTCTAGTAAACTCTGGTTCTTCACTTCTCACGTCACTCGCGCACAATCGTTCCAACCTGCATCGTTGACCCCTGAACAACTATCGCGTGACCCCTATACTACTAAGTTAGGGCTCATGGCTTAAAAACGACCTTATTCCTAAACTTTGGCTATTAAAACGGTTATTCTGTGATTAGCGTCCTACTTGTCTATAGCCGCGATAGTCAAGTCGATTTTTTTCAGCCACGTCTTTTAGCAAAGCAAATGGCCGCTTTTTACTAAAACAAAATTTGTATGCGTGCACATGCTGTAAATTAGTCCGGGGAGGGGTTAAAAGCAAATCTGCTCCGAAGTGTGACGTTTCCACCAAATGATCTTATTAGCTTGAAACAGTCCGAGCAAATTCCTAACCAAATTAACGCACGCATACGATGCCTAGCGATGCTTAGTGATTTGCTCATTTCAAGCTTTTCGACTGGAGTTCTAACCAGTCTGAATACCTTTGGTTACACTTCGTCCATCGCAGTGTCCATCTCTGCCTGAATATTGTAACTTCTGACTCACGGAACACAACGACCTAATGTGAACGGCTTGATCAGATTAAGATATCTCATGAAAATCGGGGAACCCGCGAACAACTATTGAAGATTGAAAAAACCTTTCTTCACTTTCAAAACGGTACACATTAGTCCTAGTCGGAATTTAGTTCACTATCCAGCGTGCGTGTCCATGTGTACATGACTATGCATGCTGGAGAAGTGCTGATCTTTGTCAACCCACTGGTCAATCTGGTCCTGACTGCCTTATTTCGATCCGTCATGAGGCACCTGTTTTTTCTGAGATCCCCAGTTCGCTTTGAGTATGATATACAGTCAATGCATTTAACTGTTTGTCTTTTCGTGCAAACCGTTAACAATTGACTGATTCAGTTGTTTCTTCGAACCCGTCACTTGTGCCTCGGTAAGTTGTCTCTCCTCGTGCCTCATCGCGTGATGCACTTTATATTATTCGCCTTAGAAATAATATATTATATAGAAAGTATAGATGGGTCACAGAGTTAGAATGGTTCAGCACAGACAAGTAGATTGATTTTGCACCCCCCGGTTGGCTGGCATGGCAAACGGTGTACAGTAAGTGCATCCCACGTGAGCAATTATAATTGTTTTAATCGTTTCATAATGTCATCGTCATCAGCCGGTCTGAGTCATCATCAAACCGAATGGGCCTTAGACTGATGAAGAAGATTGTATGTATCATCTGCGATCCCGACTAGCTAGCTGCGGGGTGTTTTTTTGTTTGCACATGGTGTGATTTTTATGGCTTACTCGGAATCCACTGTGGTCTGTTGGAGTCGGCCCATTTCAGCTGAAAGACGGGACATCTAGACCGCTGTCCATTGGCCTGTGTTTGTGTATAAACGTTTTCATGCACATGCGGGCGACCCCAGCTATGTGAGCACAACTCAAAACTGTCCCAGTTGTTAAGATCTTTACGCTGTTGCATTCAAACCTCAGTATTTGTTGAACTAGACGAACAATGTTGTGGATACGTATCTGTAGTTTTTTCTTCATTGTAACTGTCCCTGAATGCAAATACTGACACCAACGAAATTCTGATTTCCAGGTTGGCCATATGTTGTGTTGAAAAAACGAGGTCAACTCTCAAAGCCCACTAACTGACCAGTCACTTCACATGTCCTCATATTTGCTTTTCAGACTAGCGTCCAAATTTGGGGTGCTAGAGTTCAATAAATTAGTGACAGACAGTCTGGAAGATTTAGCGTCTATGGTGTTCGACTCGGAATCAATCAACCAAGGTTTTAACTTCTGTCGAGGGGGTGTAGATATGCGTTGCTAACAGCTAAAAAGAACAAAAGAGATGTGATTAGTATTCGTGCTGTAAGGCGAAACAACTCAAAAGATGACGGATAAGCCGTCGCAGGGCTCTCTTAACTAACTGGCAAGTAATTCTAAGTCACATCGCCTCCCTGCTCTGCCTAAAAACCGATGTGCGAGCCCTACATGAATATCTTTAGATAAAAAACCTAACAGTCAAGATAGCCGAGCTGTTTCCAAACAGATTGTCTAGCAAAGATAACAGTACCACAAGTTATTATGGAATAGAACGAGAAGATGGATTTTATCGTCCCGTCACTAACTTCTTTTAAGTAACTGTCGGTTTCAGTTACACTAATCGGCTAGCAAGGCAGACGACCGCTGTGTTTGAAAAGCCTGAACACACCCCGGGGCTTTATACTGCCGGAAACGTTTTAAGAATTGACAAGATCAACGTTAAGGCTTGCTATTCCGACCAATAGTCAGTGGTGAACGTTCGACAGAAAGTTCATTCGAGTTCTGCTGAAATGTGCGACATGCTTGCGGCGGTATTTTGGAACTTCACGAGGCTTAGCGATGTGTGTTACCCGATAGCACTAAAGCCGCTCCGTAAAATGACATCACATACTTCCGGAACAACTTTACCTGAAAGACCTAACCATGAATTTAGATGTTTCTTTCGTTCATACTCATATATGATAGCAGCTGAACGTGAGAAGTTGCTTTTTGTGACATTTTGTGGACCGAAAATTGGTTGATTAAACAATAATTTCCCCCTTATTTTATGGCTTTTGCCATACTGGATGCCCCTAGTTGGACGGAGTGATATCATCAACCAGAAAGCGGTCCGCAGGTCTATTTCGAGCTTTCATTGTGATGATCTTGTTCACAGTTTAACTTTGGTCTCTTGTAAGCAAGCTACCCTGGGAAAAACTGAACCGCAGCTTTTGGGCTGTTTATAACGCCGGTACTGCCGGAAGAAAAGATCGATCAGTCAGCCAATCGATGGACCGATCGAACAGAAAATAACTACATGTTTCTCTCCATGAGATATATACTGCCGTCACATATGTACCAAAACCGAAGTACAATGGAGTGTGTTGATGGGCAGGCGAAATTTGGTAGCCTGAATGAGGTTACTTGTGATCAACTGCCCGTTAGACTCTCACCTAGTCACCTAGCCTAATTGGATGATGTCAGCGTATCTTGTATGTCAAGACCGAGACTGTACGGTTATCAGCAAAACCCCACAATGGATTCTTCCTATTCAACTTCTCCAATTATACGGTGGAGTAACTGAGCACGAACGAGATCGCAGTAAGCTGATGAAAGTGCCAGCCCAGAAATCAGATCCCCTCGGATAAAGTTGAACAGTCGACCCCGGATACATGTGCGCGTTGAATCCTAAATCTTGACTCACCCTATTCGCGTCTGACCGAATTCCACGGTCTCAGAGACAGAAGTTGTGCGTGGGGATTTTTTTACAGCTGATTAGTTTGACCTGGTCTTTCAACCGGCAAACTGGAATGGTTGGGCTTGCCACGTGGTAATTTATTTTGCTTTTTAAAAATAATCTTTCCATTTTTGTGGTCAGGCAAATTAGCCTCTAAACTCCTTCGCATTGTCAGAGATTGCCAATCATCATAGTTTTGAGCAAACCGCTGTAAACGGTCGATTCTGATTGACAGTAGACGAGTTCGAAATTCAGACGGATGTTTAGCTTGCGAAGTTCACAGAAAGTTAGTTCGACCAGAAATTTATTGATGGATTAGGTAAATAGTATTCTAAATAGGATCAGGATCCGTTCAATTCTAAAATATTGTCATAATTTATCCACGTCAAATATCAAAATGTTGACGCTTAGAAGTATTACTCTTTAAACTGTCCCCGAAATTTCCGTCATTGCATCGGACTAGGTCCAGTGGAAATTGACAACCGACATCACCGGGTCAGAAAGTGGGATTGTGAACCATCATCATGACAGTCTGTGGAGAAGTTTGAGCGATTTTGACTACACATTTGATCGTGCTGCCTTGACCGGCTTATCCGAACCATTAAGTCTCGTACTGGCACACGGAACCGGTTTGTTTGATACGTCTGCAATGCGGCTCACAAACTCCCCGAATATGTCACGAAATTCTGTGCGCCGAAAACGTCATCAAATTCAGTATCTGCATCCGCTTGCCGTGCATCCAGACGTGATTCCATCCGATGAGTACGATCAGTCCCAGAGTGAAATTGATCCAATAGCGTTGGCCTATGACTGGGTTCACGATCTGATATTTTGGACGAATGGGACATCGCGGACAGTTCATGCGACACACCGTGCATCTGGTTGGTCGAAACTTTTGCTGAAAATGAGCGAAGGCAACCAGCCGTTGGGCATTGTAGTAGATCCCAGGTTTGCAAAAATCTACTGGATTACCCGTGGGCGCCAGTCCATGATCGAGTCAATGGATATGGATGGCCAGGTATGTTTTTGACTACCGAAGTATTCAATTCAGCTGCAGTTCCAAAATGGCCTTATATCTCCGGTTGGAATGGATTTTCAACACGTTTATAGGTGGTTATAAATGTTCATAAATGGAGTTACGATAGAATAAATGTTAGTAACGGTAACGCGGAAATAGTAATAAATACTGTTGAAAGATCATTTCTCGTCAGACAGTGGTTAAACGGATGCCTTATGTGGTAAGGTATCATTGATATTCGACGTACTCTTGTACAAGTTTAGAGCCACTTGGGTTTAGGTGAAGTGAATGGGAAAACACATTCGGCAAGAATAGTATGCTGAGGAATGAGTTGAGTCAACCACTGTTAGAGAATAGCTTGTTGCATTAGAAGTATTTATAATTTGTGAAACTGACTAAAATACAGAAAGAGATACCTCTGAATCTACAGGAAATAACAAATTTTTAGTCAGGGACTAGAAAAGACTACGGAAAACATTAAGGAATAGGTGAAACTACGCAAGATAGCACAAACTATTTAGGTGGAGTTCAAACCATTTCACCGTCGGTCTGTTCCCCACTTGGCACGCTTCACAGGGATTGCAACCTCCATACTGAATCGATTGTACTTGGTTGTTTTAATCATAAGCGAAGTTAAAAGTTGGAAGTAAAATTGAAGGATCATCAAGGATCGCAGGTGAACGCATAGAAGAGTGGAGGTCGTGCCCTTCCGAATTCATTGCTGATCTGACCGAACCAGACGGGGTTTTGCGCAAGGGTAACCCAAGCGTGCTTAACTGATCTAGCCACGTATTGCTTTATTTTCAATATATCCGTTGGGACAGTTGCTTATCACGAAACCCTTAACCCCTTTGTTTGAAAAGTGAAGAGAAATTCCCTTAAATCCAATCGTGTGATTGAATGACCGAAGACAATAAATTGCTTAATTCCGATTTAGTCCCAATCGAAATATCATCGGGCACTCGATCTGGAGTTCGTCAGTGGTTCTGGCCAAGTTACATTTGTGAAACAAAAAAAGAAAGAGACATGATAGTCGGTGAGTCGCCACTCTCATCGACGACTGGTATTACATCAGTAGTACAACACAATTATTGCTTTTATTATTAATAATATCGATACTGTTACTGGTAATTCTACTGCTGCTACTACTGTTGATAGTAATATTAATGATTACAAAATGTTAGTAGTATTGAAAACGGCAACCCTGTGAACCGTTCAATCCATTCAAGTGGAGGCAAAAACAAAATTTTCCGCACCTCGAGATCACATCGCAGTTTGGAGTAATATTGGAATAAATGGTGACTAGTTGGTTCTTAATTCTTTGTCATTTTCCTTCTCCTCTGACCTATTTTTTCCGGTGTCAAATGGCTATATTTGGTGCTTTCCAAAGTCAGAATTTAGCCGAATATTGTTGCGTCTGTGGATAAACAATTTCAAAATCAACGAGAAGAGTCCGTTATTCCGTAGAATTTGTGACACTTGTAGCCGGCCCGTCAACCGATGAGCATGCGGTCGTAAACCAGCGAGTGATTCGGCAGACGTTTACTGCAACGCGGACATGATCTCTGAACTCTCGAGGTCCACGCGCATACGCTCCGAAAGACCGGTTCACTCAATCGGGCAAATCCATGCGAAATCAGCCATCAAGTCAGGCCTGTACGCCGACCGAATTGGCCTGCAAATGTCAAGGTGCACGAGTGCATACATCTGCATGATTATTACTCTCCCTCATGCTAGATCATTTTAGTCCTACCTGAATCCAATTCGTGGAACATCAGGGAAAAATCCCCAATTTGAAGAACGTTTTCCTTCTCGGAAACTTTTAGTCCCTAATCCCCCTCAGCTTTTCTTGTTTCTTAAGTCCATTTATGTCTTTTTTCGGTCTCGAAACTAAGCTGATGTAAAATGAAGATGATAGGTCCGATTTGGGCAAAGGAACTGTAGCAACACGGCTGATAGTTGGCCGTTTAGAAACTTTCACGATTAAAATAGGAAAATTCCCCTATGTATTTCTTCATCAAAATGTCGGTTTTAGGGGGGGTGACATTGGAACAGAGAACAGCGTGGTCTATCGCTACCTAAGGCTGTGATTGTACGTTTTCACGGAAGCAATTTTTAAAATAAGAGGCTTACCTCTTGTTGGGTTAAATATGCGATAAGGTTTTGTTACAACCTCGGATGTATTCATTTTTAGAACTACTATTTATGCTTCAAATCAACCTTAGAAACGCTATATATAGTATAAAAATTACCGTGTATACACACTGTTTTGTTCTTAGTATGATATGCTAAAAACAAGTTTAATTCTATAAATTTATTCACATTTCCCCAGTTGAATTTCTGTGTTCGAACTTAGTGGCCTAAGCTTGCCGAAATGTTGGTTTCTTAACCGCATAACGATGACTCCGGCCTTTGACGTGAAACATTCACGATAACTGATTAAGATAACAGAAGAGGAAAATAGAAAACAGGCCCGTATTACATCTCTATCACTTGATAGATGTGACATGCTAACATAAAAAAATGTCAGTGAGCTTGGTGTTGAGCTAGGGTGATAATTATAGTTCGCTCGAGACTCCATTCTTAATTCAAGAATTTTTCAGACATGCTCTGCTGTAAGGATTCTTAATGGTCCTAGTAGAAAATACCTTTAGTTTAATATGTGGTCCACTATTCTTTGAGGAGAATCCAGGTCTTAAAATCTGCATTTCATAAATGAAGGAAATCCCCAAATGCGTGGCTTGGCAAGTGAGACGGACAACTTGGAACATTTGGACTAAGCAGCAGAAAAATGAGAACACATCATCTGCTGCTTCGGCATTGGTGTTCTCAAATTACCCACTCAGTGCACGGGGAATCCTTCGGTAACCTAAGTACACACCATACGACTGTCACGTCTACTGTAATTTACAGTTAGAACAATGGAAATACAGGGGAACCGGAGATGTGTGAAAATTTTCTTATATAACTCCATGTTATATCGTAAAGTGATCGTTTTATATCAGTCACATGTAGCTAGTGCATCCTGCCCACGGTCAGAATGGTTTCAGATTGACCGCTCCCGTGCCCACATGGTTTGAGGTCTGATGCCTGTTTTTCTGGTGCTATTGTCTCTCGCGGACAAACAATACACGAAAGGAAAATTAAAAGGCGTACTTTTTATTGGCCTTTTGGAGTACGTGCTACGACTGTTTCAAGTCGCTGCAGAGCGTATTTGTTGGATCACAACATTCAACAGTATTGGAAAAAGGCCGGGAATTTGTCACTGTCGAAACTCCACCCCATTCCACTTTTGTTAGATGCCTACAGGAATCAACGAGAGAACCGATGACCGAACAACCACATGCGGGATGGACTAATCCCGTGGATCAGTAACCCAAGGACATAACGTCACTATGACGAAATCAATAGCATCACCGACTGTCGACCGTTAGGGACTGTGTAATTGACAGTTACCGCTTAACTTTCTCTGTTGGCCATTTCCCAATCAGTAACATATTCGCAATATCAAATCTAAATGAATATTCGATAACGAGTAAAGCGAAAAACGAGAAATGAACCATAAAAGGGTGCAACATGAAGTATGGTACAAAAATCGTTCCTTCTGTGAACAGAGAAATGTTTAATAGCCCTGCATCTCACCATGTCAGGTGATATCTAAAATTGATTTTTAAAATATTGTAACTGAATACACTTCGTCAGCCACTGTTTAATCGCAACTGATCAAGGTGATTTGATCAGTCTAAATCCGTTTTTTCCGACTGATCAGTGCACCATCACGTTAACAACGAAACGTCACCACGTGGTACGATAAATTTGGACTTTCAAAGGGTCCTATTCACTTTTCTAATGCGCAGCAAGTTAGATTCTTTTTCTCTCTGTGTCGTGCGCATCTCTTGCAAGTATCAATGATACTAGGCTGCAGTCAGAAAAAAGTAATTTTTCAGAGAGATTGAAATTTGGTTTATCTTAAGCTGTATTCAGTCCAATGTATCCAAAAGGTTCAGATGCCTCGCACTTGTCCCGTTTGTTAGTCCAATTTGAAAGCAACGTTGAAAATACATGAATATCAAACGGATACTCGTGCAATCTTAGGTACACATAGCTACACCTCTCCGTTTTCATTAAACCTGGGCAAGGCAATATTTGTTCCAATCTGTCGGCGGCACTGCCAAAAGGACGAAGTGTGGTACGTGTTGCATTCACCGTTTTGTGTACTACAGGTGGCAAAACCATTTTCTTATAAAGATTTCGTCAACCGTCATTACTATTATTATTATTATTACTATTATTCTTTGTTGTTGTTGTTGCTGATACTGCTGCTGCTGCTTTATTAGTGGTATTTCCGTTACAAACAATTTCGTGTCTTGTTTATCTGGAAACCAAGTCAAAGATAGGAAGAATCTGCGGTCACTGATCATGTAAAGAATTAAAGAAAGAAGCCCTGTGGGTATTTACATCGGTGATTTTCAAGTAATGACAAAGTCTTTCATTACCCCTTTGTTTTCATTTTTACACCGGAAGACAACAACCGCAGAAGTGCACTTGGACAAAAAGTCAAACAATGAACAATAAGGTTATCGGTCTTATGAAACTGGTTGACTGTTGAGTGACAAGTTCATGCTTAGTATACTTATCCGACCATGGGGTATTTGGGAGATGTGCGTGTTCTCATCATGTTTCGATGACTGTATAATGCATCAAGTGTACTCAGTGATAAAATATCGTTCGCTCTACTCGAATTTAGTCCCTCATTTTAGTTGTTGGGCTGGATGGACAATGGAACAATCAGGAAATTAAAAATAGACAGATTTGATTGAGTAGAACGTGTCGAACATCCGGGCACGGATTCATGAAATACTTTCACTTGATGAATCGGGAAGAACCGGACGGATAGTCATGGGAGTTCAACAGCCTAGATGCAAAACACAGGCCAGTGGCCAAAAAGGGTCCCATTGATCGCAAAGTTCATGGGCCAGGCACCTCGTGAGACCACTAGCATCAAAATCGCCTTCTATTGGCGGTGATACGGTGTATGTTTGAGTAACACGTTTTTTCTTTCCTATCCAGCTGATAGAAGAAACAGATGACAGCCTGGAAACCGAAAATTTCCAACAGGCATGGTCCTAAATGCCATCGAGAGACGCGCGTAGGAAATAGGACAATCTTGTTTTGGAAATTCTCAGATTTAGACACATTATGGTAAGTGCCACGCTCATCTGAGGCGGGTCTGTGTGGTGTCCAGTTTTAAACTTTCGTTGGTGGACATTCGCCGACAGTTGGATCCACCCGAGTTTTCTCACCTAATGACAAGTTGAAACTGCCTAACCACCGGAGGTTCGTAATCGCACTTTAGTGGAGGTGAAAACGTCATTACTTTAGAACAATTTAAGCAGGGAATATCCTGGATGGCTTTTTCGTCACGGTACAATGCATAAAAGGTCCGATTTCTGAACCCGATAAGCACCCCAAGAGATGGAAATCCAGTTGGATGTATTCATTACACGATTCCAGTCGGTTTGTGTTGTTTCCCAGTTGAGTTGAACAACGCACAGCACTGAAACACACGCCATCGGTACTCGACATCACACAATAGCACAATAGCTCAAGCATGTGGCCTAGGAGGGCATTAACACACCAAGGCTGGGCTCGGGCCTTCAAGTTCCGTATTTTCATAACAGAACTGAACGGACCAGATGCCCCTTTTAGTGGGCAGTCACACAGAAGCAAAGCGTGGAATTCTAACGGCTAGCCCAACCCGCGAGCGAGGGACAGAAGAGCAACACAGACCACAGCCGTGCGTTCATTGGTGACCCACCAATACGAGTCAACAGTCAAGTGAGCTCTATCGTTCATATAGTTGTGTGCTGTGGTTTTGGTCGATAGAGGAAACAACCAATCACAGAGCGAACTCTTGTAAATCTTTATATGACCTTACAAATTTTCAAACGCGCAATATTAAAAATAACGTCAACTTCAAAATACCTCGGAAAGTATAGGTTTTTGTTGAAATATAATAACAAAATTACAAAGAAGGCAGTGTGGCCACTGTCTATAACAGCTTATTTTTAATCAGGTCATGGATAAGTTAATCTCAGTATATTTTGCGCGAACACGAAAATGGGACCTGGGTAATTAAATGACAGAAGACTGTCAAAGAGGCTATTTCCAGGAGCGTCTGAGATTGCAGTTCACGATATTGGATATTGTGAAATACAAATGCACCAAGAGGAATTACTATAATATCGTTAAGGCACACCACTAGACAAACATCCATTTTTCCGGTTTAAAGGGGTTGGTAAAAGGGAACTACTCAATTCATTATCGCACATCAGCTGTCAAGGATTGCCTCAGATTCCTTACTGATCAAGACCTTCCAGCCACGACCATTCGCTCCGGGTTTGAATCCCCTTGTCGGTCTTGGTGAATATCTAATCCCCCCGAGGGTTCTAAACAGACCGGCTAGAACAGCTCCACAGCCAATTTACGGTTTTCAATGCTTGATCAAGAATGGTAACCATCTATGGTTATTCGTTTCACAAAAACTACTCCGTGGGTATTCAGTTAGAATCAGACGAAAGAATGAAACTGTTCAAGCCATTTATTTTGGTATGAAACGATGGTTCGCAAACCGTAATTTGGAAGCAATATTTGGCTATTTACTACCGGTGATGGCCAATCGGATCACATGTTTATCATCGCAAAGTTCGGAAGCTCCAATTTCATCACAATGAAATCTCCAGGGCTTGCAATAGTTCATTGTCACCCAGATCATCACAACTGATCCGTTAAAATTTCAGGTAATGTTTTGTTGATCGAATTTTGGTTCACTTGGAAATGTTCACGGTAGATGGGATCTTCTATTCATAAGTCACCAAATATGTTATGAATCTTCAATAAACCAGGCTGACTTTCACGAACCTGCCGAATGATTGACACAGGTAGCCAGTTTTATTTCACCAAACTGGCTTTAGCGGTTTAATAGATTACGGATTTATTGTTCATTGTCATCCTGTTCTCTGAGATATGTTCAAACCTATGAGCTCACACTACCCACAAGGCTGATCCTAGATGACACTTTTACTGAATTTTCAGTTAGTGTAACCCTAAGCAGGTTAGTGTTGTTTTTCTTTACTCGCTCTGTATCACTGTCCGACTTGGTATTTACGGACACTGTTGCAGGTCCGCATTCAGATTCACGTTGATTCTGACTCTTTCCTGAACAGTAATGACACCAGTTTAACAAAGTCTAACAGGAATCTCCATCTTTAAAATGTGAGCTACCATTAAAGTACTGAAGTGCTTCTACACCGAATCTATAAGAAGGCTTTAGTAAAATAAATACCGAAAACTGAGAGAAGAGTGGCCAGTTGAACAGACAAACATGAATCAGCTACGAAAATGCATGATCCACTCTCGTTCACGCTTGTTCACGAGGATCAAGAAGGTCAAGTTTAGTGTGGATCAAGCTGAAATTCTAGGTCAAGCAACCACGAAGCATGCAAGGATGTTTTCGGAAGTCTAGAGTTCTTCAAATCATTTAATCAATGGTAATATCGAACTGAATCACGTGTGCGGTTGGATGAACAGCAAACGGTTCAGCTAATTAGGTTCGGATTATTTTTGCGGAGAAATCTGTGGAGTTGAACAGTCGACCATTCACACACTTAAAGTTGGACAGCGGTACAATTTAAGAGCTCATGCCAAACGTTGATCATCCGGATCCAGAGTTTAGTCTATTCGAGATCAAGTGGAATGAAGAAGGTCGAATTTCGAATTTCACGGCCGTCGGTGAGATCTATGGTAAAAATTGCTGACGTCCCGTAAAAGTAAAAGATCACCAACTGTACACGCTTACTGACGCCATTAATTTGGATGGCGGTGGAATGTTTGTGATATAAGCGGCATGGTGTGATCGGACCCTCGCAGACATCAGCTATGATCAAAAAACTCTTCAAAACTATTAGGATGCGGATATATTTTATTATCTAGGCTGTTAGGTACATCTTTCCAGTTGATCGGAAGTCAAATGAATCGTTTTTTTGTGAACAGAGATGGTTTTACAACTACTATTTTACCTAATCAGAATGACTTTTGACTTGTAGTTGGGCTGCGTTATATAAGCCATTCCTTGAGTTAGGAAGCGTTGCTGGAATCGGTAACATAATAATGCGTGTGAAAATCCCAATCAATGAACGGCCCTGGGTACTGGTTCACGAGATTCTCCTGCGAGATGGTAGAAGGCATTAATTACCCTGGCTACAGTGGAATCAGTAGCTTTCTAGTTTTCGAAATTTCCCTTTATTTCCGGGGTTTTATATTCACAACTTTTTGCCTTTTTGACCAACATCAATTCCGTGGGTTGGTTGGTTGTAGACGGTATTGTAAGGTGGTAAACAAATTAAGAGAAGATTAGTGTCTAGTTGGTGATAGAGAGAAACTTAAATGAGTTCAACAAACTTTCGCCGAAAGGAAGTGAAGTTAAGGTAGTTCGGTATGAATAGGGGGGACTGAGTCCGAGAATTTTCTGTTCAAGTCACATACTTTCGAGTTCAGAAAGGCTATCCAATATGTAAAAATGATTTGATTTCGGGCAATAGCGGCAGATCGACATTGATCCGATAAGGAGCACTCACATCACTTTATGGCTCCGGTGAAACTGTCTAGAACTAACGTCCATTTGGTTAACTAGATATACCAGCTTATAGATGATTACTAAAAGCTGTAGGTTTTTTGTAATCGGGCGAATAATTCCAAGACTGTGAGACTAGCTCTCCTAACAGAATAAGTCGGCGTTTGAGACTAAGCCAAATCACTTAGTTTTGCCGGTTACTTTTAATCGAGGCTTTTCAATCGTTTTTGTATTGTCTGTTATAAGCCGCTAGGTTTTGCATACGCAAGCACGGACCGGGTAGGTAGCACTTCGTTAGATGCACTCATTCGTCTGGAATTCTGTATCGAGACCATAATGAGTCGCGAAGTTATGAGAACGCTCACATAGCACAGCCCATAGGAAGCTTAACCTAGGCTCGGACCTGGCCGTTTGGTTGGGTGGCAGAACCCAGGTACTTGAATTGATGCATGCATTCCAAATTTTATCTATTGACGTAGAAAGAGTGCATTAAATCTGGTGAAGCCGTGAATAATTTCGTTTTGGAAGGGTTTATCTTCAGACCAACAGCCTTGGCTTCGCATATAATCCGTCTTAGAATCGGCTGCGCATTTGCAGAACCCTCTTCCAGAGCAGGAGTATCGTCGACAAATTTGAAGTCGGTGACTAAACACACTTGTTAGGGACCTGAAGCAATATACGCTTTATGGCGTAGCTGAGTAGAAACCGTGACAGAGGTGAGTCCTGGCTGATACCGGAGTCAAAGGGGAAGTCTGGACGACGATGCGTATCTTTTTTGACAGGTAGTGTGCTCCTAACAATCTGATGTACTTTTCGGACATACCGTCATTTCGAAATGTGTGCCACAGTGACCTGTTTGTCAGCGCAGTTGAGTGCCTCACGGAGTTCGATGAAGCATGCCGTGATGAGTTGTTGGAACTTATACTTTTGTTCCAGTATTCGACAAAATTTAAAGATCTGATCAACACAATCTCTTTCACGACGAAGACCACATTGAAAATAGCAGATCCGCGCATCCTGAACAGCAACAACGTGATTACACAATATTTATCCGCTGATTGATGCAGCTGATATCTCTGCAGTTCGCATACATGGTTGCCACTCTTTTTTGACATAAGCAGGAGAACAGAGACTGTCCAGTCGTCGGAGAAAGAGTTGGGACCCCAAATACGATCAAATAACGTACCCAATAAACTTAGAAGAATTGGGAAGCAGGATATGCGCATTATTTGGGGCATATGACAGACGATAGAAGAGAATCGCGTGTACGACTATGTAACCTTCGAGATGAACCGGTAACACTGATTCAAGATATCGATGATTCAATTCAAATTAGGACCGATTGTTAAATGTCAGTGGATTGTTGAGTGAATAGGGCCAAATCCGATGTTGTCAAGAAACGATAAAAACTAAATTATACCCTCATTAGATTGTTAGATTAAAAAGATGGAATACCTGTTCCAGGAGAATTGGAGAAGGGCAGCAGCATCAGGTGAAGTAACAGTGGTCTCAGTTCTTCTATTGTTGTTTTGTCCTTGGAGTTTCCTAAGTATCATGTATGTCCGACCTGAAAATACTCTAATTATCAGGCTTGGTGATGGGTTTACATCTGGCCTGCCACATGCATTCAGCTATACTTTTCCTGTCCTTTTGAGTGAAGTCACTGAACTTATGGTGTGGCCTGTTGCTCGTTACTCAATTATTTACCTCCTCAATTATGGCTAGATTATATCGGGCTAGGCGAGCAGTAACAGATACTATAACTTTAAACATATGTACAGTCTCACGGTAGGGTGTTGATACCGATGTCGAACCGGGCCGGTAGTTCAGTGTGGTGATGAACACTAATTTCTCCTGACTTAGGTGTGCACAGTGTTTTTATGGAAAATAGACTATGCATATCTTTTTTCCCACACCAAAATCAAGCCTACATTTTTTATCAGTTTTTACCTTTTGACTTACCTAGTCAAACCGGTGGCACCTCTGCCTCATAGTTTTCTTGCCTGGTATAGGAAAATGAATTTTGTATTTGAGTGGCCTAAGCCGTTATTGACATCTTGGGGTCTCATACCTCACCAGCATTTCTCCCGTTGTCAAATATCAAACCAGTGTTACTCGCAATGTTATCCTATGGATTTAGTGCACCTTTCTACTGAAAATATTATTGCTGAATGTTTGCTTCCGTTTCACGCAAACGTGGCACAAAAGTCTAGGAAGCGCACGATAAACCAAGTGACGCTGTTTCTTCCTATCTAAATATTTCTTTCGGACAGAAACAGATCCTACCATGAATAACAGAAAACAGTGCACCTGCTCATTTATTTTATTATTTCCGCACTAAATGGGAAATATTTTGTGAAGTTTGCCCGAACCCAGTCTAGACTACACAATGTAAGTAACATTCGAGTTCATAGTTATACATACGCAATAATGCTCATTTTTCTACACATGGCTATATGATCTCAGTGTAATGTGCTAGTTGCTCTTTCAGGAATGATAAATTGCACAATAGACATTGTCGGATGAGTAAACACCTGTGTGACGGATTCCAAGTGAGCGGTAGTGATCAGACGGTCAGTATCACGGCTTTCGCACATTGGAGTCCCCAAATATGTTCCCATTGCAATCAGTCACTTCTCCCAGGCCCTTCAGGTGTTCCCTAATTGGTTGTGGCTATTTTCATGACGTTCTCCACATTCGAAGAGTAAATATCAAGAAAAATAACAAAAGAAGACTTTCCTGCATATTTCTTTAATTATCCATTTTCATATCGGGGTAAGATACATCCGGCTTTTCTGGCCTTCGAAAAATCATTCTTCACTCTCTTTATTATCATTGCGAGATTTGCTCGAACGCCCGTTCCGACAGCCCGTACGTGTAGCCGCAACCCTAAGTTAACCGATGAAAATGACCCACGGATCGTCCGTCTCAAACCGATGAACAAACATGACAGTTTACTCACAAAATGTATCATAGATTCAAGTCAGCCCTGGGCTCTAATTTCTGTTCTAAACAACCTCTGGAGTGCACTCGGAAGATAAATCCAAATAACCAGGAATAAAAGCGGCCGTGAAACTCTGTTTCACCCCTAGTGCATCCGATCCTAATGGATGTCTAAATAAATTCGCAAACGTCGGACGGAAAAAGTGGTGCAAGATTTTTCTGATGGATAGAAAAAATCCACAACCATTTAAAGCCAACATCTCGTCTTATTCGCCCCACAGGTAGTTTGCAACCTCGATCGATTCCTTTCGGAGACAATCTATGGTGCATAACACATTTTTCAAGATCCCAAGGTGACAGCTGGCCAGTTGGTCGGTTGCTCTTTTTGGGTAATATTTTACCAAAATATTAAGCCTTATATGTGTCATTAAACCAAAAATGAACGGGTCTGTTTTGATCCACATTGTAGTGCATCACTCTACCCGCATGATCGGTGTCAGGAGGGGGCGGAAGGGTACAAATGTATTACACACGAAGAATTATAGGTCGCTGTGATAAGATTCTTGAGGCGAAACCTTACATGAAGTGGAGGTGCGACAAAATAAAGTAGCGGGAATCGACAGTTAGGTTGCTATTCGAAAAGATTTGTACAGTCCTTTTTGCAAGGTACTATATAAATCAGCTCCATTCGGTTTGACGGTCGAAAACAGTCAAACGTTACTGAACGCTTTGATAATTTTTCAAACTGCTGGTATTTTACTTCAGGTTGACTTGCTTCAGAACATTTTTGCTCCGAAACCTGGCTCATTGATATTTTTATTCCACGTGTGGCAGAATAGTCAGGTGCCACTTGCATGTGAAATTAGCTCACGAGCAATAACCAGGAAGCTTCATGATTAATGCAGAGATGGAACCCAGCATATTGGACCCTGATTATTGAAGCCCAAAGCGGTAATTCATGGTAAGCAACATGAACCAACAAGCAATATGGGAAAATTACAAGTTATAAGCGTTGATGTAGATGAGACTGCTTGTCGTGATTTCTGCATTTGAATCTAGTGCAATAGTTTCTATCCCAAGAAAAAAGTTGATGTTTGGTATCTTGTCTCACTTATAAAACCCGATTTGAGAAAACACAAGTTGGCGAACAAGCTCGTTTTCAGTTGTTGGTGAATTTCGGCTATCATGAACTCGTGAACAGTTAAGCCATTTAACCATGGGTTTCTCGATTTCATTAATAAGATTTTTATTCAATTTCTCTTTTGATGGCAATTTTCTAACAGAACCGGAAAAGTCTGATCACTGATCAGCTTCACTCTCCTTACAGTCTTGCGTTGGACTACGTTCGTAACGAGATCTACTGGGTAGATGGTACCCGAGGCTCTGTGGACGCTTACCAGCTGAGTAGACAAACGAGACGAACGGTGATTCAGTCTACAGATTACTATCCAGTTTGGGTCGCAGTATTTGAAGACTGGGTTTACTGGTCTGACCAAAAACAGAATGCGTTGTTTCGTGCAAACAAACTGAACGGTGAGGAGCACAACTGTCCTAAAGTCTGTTTTGAATTATTTTCTATGGTTTTATCAGTGAGGAGCCTTTAGATACTTGGAATAACATGTGACCTTGAGGGAACTCGTGATTTTTCCCCATTCTTTGTTGTAGAATTCTACCTGTTTTCTGTAACACAAAATTTTGGAGCTGTGCGACAGATGATACTTCCACTTCACTTATCAAAGAACAAATTACTATAAGGATAGTATTGAAAAACGAAACATCAGTGTCAGCTGGACTCTTCAACCCTTAGAAGATAGCCGTATTCCTGTCTTTGGACCAGCGAAGCGTTCCACATATTTTAAACTGGTTCTTTATTGCACAACCATTTCATCCCTATTAGCAATCTCTTTTGTAATGTAAATTCACCATGGTATAAGTGGATTTATGCTTGTAAGTCAACGTCGCGTGAGGGCTATGTCAATGAGGCCGTTCTCCATAATCTATTTATGGCCAGCCCGGTTAGTCTAAACTGCTATGATACTTAGCTCAAATTCGTTCAACTTCAATTCTCCCTCCACCTTAGGCAGAATTATCGTGGACGAATACTACTGACAATTCCTAACAGAAATGAAACAACTGTACAATTATGCTCCCATGGCTGTCAGAGACGAATCGAGCATAGATGCTGCGTGGTGAATGGTTTTTGCAAGCACACTCAATCTGCCTCAGCTGAGAAATATTCTACGAATCTCAATAGTAGGTTAGACTTCGCACCAGTGCACAGAATTTATGCGTTTCGGAAATTCGGGACAGTGTACAAAAACAGAAGGCCCATATTCTCTGTAATCGAGCAATATTTCTTCGTTTAATATGTATATATTTACATATAGCCTAGGAGCAAAGCGTACCGTGCATTAAACCACACGCATACAACAGGTTGGTGGACCTTCTGTATACAAGTGCAGGGCTGCGAACTGCTGACAACTACAATCTTGATTGGTTCAAATGCAAGCCAACAGCAAGACGCAGGCATACTACGGTGATGTAAACAAAGCCCATAGCCGTCACGTTCAGAGGTGGAATTGGCCTTGGGGATAGCGATAATATATGGCCAAGCGGTGGTTGTATGTCTTTTTATCACAGAATCTCGAAATCTGAGGCGAGTCCTAATGACTATATGCAATCTACAACGTTCTTTGTTTTACTTAACTGACCGTATGTCGAACCAGCACGATTGGTTTCGAGGCATATAACTATGACGTTATTACGCCATCGCTCCTCTGCGAACTAACTATATTTGTTTCGAAACGTGGGAACAGCTTACTCGATAAAAACAAATCACCACTGTTTCGCACCAATTTCGTTGGACAGTGAACAATCGTGTATGGCGTAGAATCACCCCATATTTCTCGAGTCATGCTTCAAGGTCACTCACGCCACTCGAAGATTGGACTAGATTAACTGAGCACAAACTCGGTAGAGCTGAAACAAAAGAGTACGTAGGTGTGCGTTCGTGTGTATGAACGAACGAAAGAAAGGGGTGGACGTAATTATTTGAACTCTGCTTCATCTTACACAATCGGCTTATATCTCCGACCGCCTGGCCGCACTGTATGAGCGTGACCAACTTAAAGTGGACATAATTTTCGGTCAACAACTAGTACGGTCGTACGACCATATCCTGGCAATAGGCACATATATACATGCACACACACACAGGGACATGCTCATGCCAGGATAATCTGCTGCATAAAAGAAAGATTCAGCCGGAAACCCAGGTATGCTATGTAAAAGCATTCACTGACTCAATTATGCCTCATTTCTCACAGTACTGTGGGACTTGGCTAATCTAGGAGAGAACAAATCCGTCAATCAACTGCTAAGCATCGGAAACATGACCAAGCCTGAATGCGAGTGGGCCTGGAAACTTGGTACATCATTTTTGCAAAGCATCACTGGAACAAGATGGCAAGGGATATCCTATTCTGTGTAAACATTTGTTGTTCTCTACCCCAGAGTAGCCGAAACATAAAAACATGCAAATACACACAGGCAAACAGATATGAAGACACTGTTTGTAACAACTAATGGTTCTAGGTTGTCGTTCCAGTTTTGATCGTTAGAAAACTAGTCTTGAGAAAGGTTATCCGTGCTAGCCGAGACGTTGCCGAATGAAAAACTGTTCCGGCCATGGTGTGTCACTAAATTAGTAAATGTTTTCGTAAAACAATTTACATGGCTTATCGTTATTTCGACACATTACCAGTCGAACTCGGTTCCGACAGGGAAATCCTAATCGGTCATGAATCACCATTTCAATGAGGACAACCGGAGATTTTGACCCCGAAAAATGTGAAAAGAACCAAACGAGTGTACGGGTGCCAATGAATTTTTTCATCGTTTTTGATAAAAGGGTTTTAACTTTATTTAGTTCTGATCCATGATTTTCTTGTTCCCATGGTTCAGTTTACACCGCAATTAGTACCGTGTAGGGAGGGATGGGAAGACAGTTTTTCTGTAGTGGTTTTTCGTTAACCTTTGAGTGCTAATGACCGGTTTTCCAGTCCATGCGCTTTTTGGTTAGCTTAGATAGGCGATCTGTACATTCCAAGGTTTCTATTGGAGAGGCGGTCCGGGGAGTTCCTTTAATTCACGTATGTTAGAATGATGTATCCAGAAAGTAGAAACACTGGACCAACATACCTCTTTGTTAGAACACCTTTCCCTTGCTCTAAAATGACGAAAGCATTTTACGGAAGCGAGTGAACTGGTGGGGGATTTTTAAAACGATCACTCATTGGTAAACAATCAGGTACAACAACCAAATTTATCCCTCTAGGCAGACACGGCAGCATCTACTTACCATGACACGCATAAAATTCGCATAAGATATGCAAACATATGCAGGTATCTCGTCAACGTGGTAATTCGCTTTAGCCGATGTTTTCAGCACTAAAGCGATCTGTCGGGTTAGAACGTTCAAGCACACTTGACCTTTGGAGAAATAACATCTTGCCCTGAATTTTTCCCAAGTAGTTCCCTAGACAGGCACTGAACTTGCATTAGATTACCTTGTTCCGACAGAAATGCTCATCTAATCATGTCTTCGACGATAACACTCGTGTAGCGAAAATATTAACACGAATTCAAGTGCTCCATTTCCGCTGGTCACCTTTCAATCCCATCTCCACATTGTCCACTTCGGACGAAGCTTTCGCTTGCGTTCAGTCGGCAAAGAAACAGGAATGCACCTCCTTGCTCGAAATGCTTGCTTAGTATCACAGCGAGACAGTGTGATGGAGGTTTTATCGTCCTATACGTTATCACTGTCATCCGCTAAACATGAGCAATCTTAACCTGTAGATCTGAACAGGCCACCCAGATCTTTAGCACGGTCTGCGTATGGTCTCTCGCTCAATGAGCACTGTTACGGCTCGATTTTAGTTCATAATATGACAAACTGTAACTGGTACGAGTATAAGCGTGTTTAGTTATGTTGACGTTTTCCGAACCTTCCATATGGAACGTTCATACCAAAAGTTACTTAGAGATGGAAAGTTTAGTTGAACAACGTAATGCTGTTTACCGATGGACTGGTGAGAATAAACTAATCCGAGTGGGAATACCCGAATGGCGATTCTTAACAAGCCGAATAAAATGAGACTCACGGAGTTCCAACCACGAACTGCCGGTGAGTGAAACATTTCGCCAGATGCGTTTGTATTGTGTTGTGATCAACGTAGTTTTCAGGTACAAAAACCATAACCCTTGTGGTAAAATTCAGCAATTTGTCGATGAAGCGAATTGTTACGTATCGTCACAAGTCAAATTACCATTGCAAATCATGCGAATATATTCTTCAAAGGTCCACTGTCATCTGGGTTGGCAGAGGCTGCCCTCAGTGAACATCGGTCAACCTCTACACAGAACTTGTTCAGTTCCATACACACAGGAGCTTATGTTTTCGGCAAAATGAGATGGTGCATGCTGATACTTGCGCTAACAGCTAGAATTTGTTTGATTTTCGACCGCTGAGAGGGAGAGAATTCTAATTGAGAACATTTCCTACTAGTAAAAATGGCTTGTTTTGATCACCATTGGTCGAAGAAGGACCCAATGAAAGAAGCCGCCCTTGTCTGTCAGAAGATTAACTGCAACAGTACTAGAACCAAATCATAGATTATCGAAAAAAGTTCGATTTCGTTCCTTCTTTTTTTCCTTTATTTCTGTCAGCAGTGACTAGGCTCTTGTGTGATCAGTTGTTTTTACAGGA
The DNA here is from genome assembly GCA_008360955.1 of Fasciolopsis buskii. Lineage (NCBI taxonomy): Eukaryota > Metazoa > Platyhelminthes > Trematoda > Plagiorchiida > Fasciolidae > Fasciolopsis > Fasciolopsis buskii. The sequence goes on from LUCM01004076.1 coordinate 152,034, forward strand.
CGTACTGGCAACCAGCTGTACAAACACAGAATGACCTGAGAAATACGCTGTTTATCCTCAAGAAAGGACACCAATTAACTCAGTGGTTCAGTCATGTCACAAACTTTGAACTCAGAAACAGTGACATCGATGTGTTTATTTCATTCTCATCTTGGTACGAGGTCGACGGGCTATGTGCATCGCAAAGAGTATGCGAACTAAGCAAAGAATGTTGTGACTTCTCACTCGGTTTACGTTCAGGAATCTAAACCAGCGTGTGTATGCATGTTTCTGTGTTCGTTCCAGAACGGCTTGAAAGTGTTATCGACTTTTATAAGTTATTCCTTATTCGAAATGGTCCAACAATCTTTTGAAAGAATACTTACCTAGTCACGAAACCCATGCTATAGGTCATCTTCTATGTAACTGTTTCGACGGATGTATTAGGATGCATCATATCTAACTGTCGGAAGTTGCTGCGCATTATTGTCACACATTAACACATATATGTACAGGTGGCTGCCGAGGATTACACGAGATAATCTTTGACAGATTGCTTTAAGTGATGACATATTACCTCGAGCGTTCCTAGGGTGAAGATAGAATGGGCTCAGGCTCACTGCTAAGCACATTTGAGCGAGCAGCACCAGTGTTCAGGTGCATGGCAGAGTTTTACTTGGAAAACACTCTACTTTTAAAATACCACAAGTTTGGTGACGACATTGTGATTTGACGATCGTCGCTCATTTCCGCGCAATGCTTCTGTTCCTCGCCTATCTTGATTTAATGCATTCCACCGGAGACTGTGAGTTGAACCTTTTGATCACCAGTTTTACTGGAAGCCCGGATATCGTTGAACTTCTGATACGAATAGATCAAAATGGCTTTGAGGATGAGGATGGGGTCCGCGAAGCCTACCCAGTAATTGGGTTGAGTGTCGCAGGGGTAGGTTCCAGACCGATGATCTGTTGGTTAGGTTGGACAATCGGTTTAAGTTTATGCAACTATTAACGTAGCACCAATGCGCTATAGTCTTAATATCTACCTCCCATCGCCAACAACTAAAAGAGAAAAAAAGAAAAAAATAGTGAATGTCAACTGCAAAATAATAAGTTGAACAATTATCCAGAAGGGGAAAGATTTTGGTCGCACGAGTGCCACCTACTGCGACATTTAGCCACGCTGCCCACTGTCTCTAGCCGTTGCTCGTGGGGATATCGTGGACCCCAATCTGGTTGTCTATCTGAACCTACACCAGCCGGACAATTGGTTTCAATCTTTCATATCGTACAGTGATATCAGCCACTGGCTATCTCGAACCATCATCCAACTACAACCTGTCCTGGAGACCAGCGTAAAACAAGACAGTCGTTCTGTTGGCACGCGAAAAACGTAGCCCAACTACCTTAACCTACTTTGATTCATTGCCTAGTCTAAGGATTAAACGTTGGAACCCAGTTCCTTATACTTTACCTCTAAGTTACCGCCAAAATTTACCCATCATAGCCTTCCGGTAGTACGAAGACAAAGGTGTTCAAACACCGAAAGGCCTCGCTTATGTTCCCCCACCGATTAAGTTTCTGAACCGTATAGCATTAGCAACTTCACTGCTGCTGTGTAATTCCTACCTTTGATCGAAAACCGGATGTCACGCCGACAACCCAGAAGCCTCCAGTTGGTGAATGCCAGCCGAGCCTTCTGCACACGCGAAGATACCTAGTCCGCTATACGACCACTTGGTGAGGCATAACTGCTCAAGTAACTAAATCACTGCTTCACCCGATTCTTCCTCGGCCAAAGCCAACTGTTCGAAATCGGAGGTTGTAGAAGTGAGGCTGATTTCTCTGACACACCTGTCAATGCGCGGCAACGACACAAAAATACACGATCAATCGAGTTTAGAGAGGTTATAGAGCGCCGGAAGAGTTGCCACAAAATGAATATTTAGTCAATAAAACCCCGAATGGGTCGGAAACCGGTTTACTTCTCACGCATACATCTTTCGCGGGTACTAAGCAATTAGCGAAGAATAATGAGCGCGAACAGCTGGGAGATGATGCTTAAAAAATTGTTTTTCACATATGGACCTATCATCTTTGTAAATGGGTCCAGTCACCGATTCGCACTAGTGCTTAGGAATTTCCTCGCTTGCTTAGGTTGGTCCTTGGAATATTGTTAACCTCGACATTATCACTGTACCACCATCTTTGAAGAAAGATTGGGACGACCTATCTGGTCCAGGTGCCTTATACGTTTTATGAAACACTCCCCTGATAACCTCCATTTCTGATGCACCACTGGCATCCACATGCACTAGTTAACTAGTGGACATAAGTGGAAAGTCCACTGTGAGCTGCTCCCTAAAATCTTCCGCCCAACGCTTCATCCAGTGCTCCTGAGTGAATCACTAACCCACCGGGTTCCTTGATCACATAGTTTACACTTAGCTTCCGTGGACCCGTGTTCATAATCAATTGGTAAGGGTTGTGAATTTATCGAGAGCCGCGGTCTTTTTCACTTCTCTATATTTTCTCATCCACTGCTGCTTGCGGTCGGTTGACGTCTCAGAGAATGGGTCTGGCAGGCGATGAGGTGTGACAGGAGTATGGGGGATCTACTACCGGATCTTTTGTTTAAAGAATTTTGCAAAAGAATTGTTGGAAGGTCCTCAATAAGCACACTGTGAGAATCCAAGTTAGACAACCGGATGGCTTACAGTGCTTCGCAATATCAAATTCTCACCACGATCTACCATACCTATCACAAACTTTAGACGATAGGTTCCACTGGCTAAAAAAGAACACGAAAAGAATTAGTAGCGACGATACTCACGATTTATGAATGACCCCGAACCGTTGTGGATAAGCCAATACAATTAGCACCGGCACAGTTAAGTCACAGACTGTTGTAGTGACTTTTTGTCTACCACAAACTAATCACTGCAAATTACATACACGCTTTCTGTGCATAGGGGGGGAGGTCCTGAGCAGTAGTATTGTGTCTTAAGCACCAAGGTAGCTGTCGCCGTTTTTCTAGACAACCCTACTCTGTGTTCAAAAAGATTTATCGTAACCCCGCAACTTTTCTGGTTCATTTCCCACCCCAAAGCAGACACTAACGGGGCCACAGTTTACATAAAACATATTCATTTGATAAAGAATTATCAGGAAGTGACAGTTGTGATTCACCTACGAATTCTTTCACGGGAAGCTTACAGGCGCAAATTCAAAGCGAAAAAAGTAAGATTCTGGTGACGTTTGTCTATTCTAATTGTTGCCGTATGGTCATTTTTCGACAGAATAGTAATAGGTGCGCATACCTGATGGGGACAGCAATCGTAAAACCGGTCCTGTTCTTCCGAGGAACTCGTGCCCACTCGTGCATATGCAACCTATTTAATGTACGCATCCATGCATACATATATGTAAGACGAATGGCGACATATGTAGGGTGTGTCACCGGTACCCGCATGGAAAGGTAACATAATCTGAGATACAACTGAGAGAACCAAAATCACGTTTCTTCTCACACGGGTTAGATGTGAGCACATTATTCAGCAAGTTAAGGTTATTTCGGTCCCCATCCCCGATGCCTACGCTCATTCTACTTTCCGCTTCCCAGTAACGTGTAACTGACTACACTAACACTGCTTCACTTCTGAATCCTTTATCTCTTTATCTTTTATGAGATGATGACCGTAAAATTGTGACCGAATTGCGGACATCTGACTGTAGAAAAGCCTTGGCAAATGTGAATGGCGGTGTAGAATTCACAAATTTCAACCCTTATGACAAGTAATCTATCAATGAGATCTGAACGAAAACAAAAGTTTTACAACGTTCGAATATTTGCATTTTTCCCGGAGTATCAGTTGCAGTCTGTTTATAGTTGGTTGCAGACTTTAGACAGCAGATTTTTTGCATGCTTCAATCAAAGGGAGAGTGCCTTGCAGTAGTAGAGGTTATTATGCTTGACTGGAGTTGCGATCATAATTCTAGGAGATTGAAAGCATCATAAGAGTTGTCGCGCTCATCTTGTTTTTCCTAGTGCCTCCTCTTCGTCTGTTCCAAACAAGCATTAAATCTGGCAAAGGAACCCAATTTTTCCGTTCCTGTGCAATAAAGAGTCTTTATTATCTAACCCTAATGTGGAGCACCCTATTTGGACTCGCTTTTGACATAAATACTTTCGTTTGGATCGATTAGAAACTAGTGGAGAGTTAATTTTGGTTGGATACGAGTTACTTGTCCTGACGTTTGTTTGTAACGACTCGATTGTTTCATGTCACTTTAGTCAACCTAATCAAACTTGTTTTTGGAAAACTCCAAACTATTCGCTCTTTTTCTAAGTGCCGTTACTATTCGATCATGAATGTTATTGTCATTTTCACGCTATATTTGGTCGATCAAAAAATTTCACTTATCTTTCTTCCGTTTGTTTTAATCTCGTCGATTTCTAGTGTTCATTTGTTTGGTTTTTTCTGCTATTCAGGCGCAGATGTGGAACTGATGTTCCATGTGGCGAATCCGTTCAGTTTTCGTTTGCAGCATGATCTGCTTCGTCCCGTGTGGATTAACCGATGTGCTCGTCATTCATGTACACATTTGTGTCTACCCGTCCCGTTGCGTTCCTATCCAAACTACTCCGAACCATTTCGTTGCACCTGTCCGGACGGTTGGGAAACCGATCCTCGAGATTCCACTCATTGTCGTCAAATCAATTGGAACAACGAAAGCCGTATGGGCAACTGGACTGGCCTCTTGAGTCCAGGTTAGCATGTCCACCATTTCTATGTCTGTTTGTTAGTCAGCAACACTGAGTGGAAAAGTAGCGAGTTGGAGTTGTAATTCGTGCGTCTAAAATATTGTAAAACTTTTGTACAACTCGAAGAGTTAGATGCCATTGGGAATGCAATTTCTATACCAGAAATCGGAAGTCACGAGCCTCCATCGAATCGACAAGCTTCCGTTTACCGGATCCTTTGAACAGCCTAGATATTGATTGTTGAAGTCGATTTACGAAAGTAATGAACATTCTATTTTGTAGCAAAACTAAACTAGAGACCATGGGTGGGGGCGAAGAAAACACACGATTGTCCAATAGCTACCATAGTTTTGGCCTACCTCGTCATAATCCTAGGACGGACAATCAGCTGTGATGTCAAGTAGTATTGTATTGTATTGTATTGTATTGTATTTGTCGCCCTGGCGGATAATCTGTCGTAACTTAACGGGGCTTTCTAACACTTCATTTCTAACAATCATTTTCACAACTCACTATGGCGATGTGTTGGTCATCTGTCGGTCAGATCTTTTGACTGTTGAGTCACGTTTTGCTATAGATGAACTAACGATTGCCTTCCTCCTTGAAGGCACATCGGTAGTTTTTCCCATTCATTTGATAATTTTCCAATTCTAACTTGTCTTATTTAAGTCAATCTTACAACCATGAAGATTTGTTTAGATATGGATCTTTCTGTCTGAAGTAGACGTACTCTGATTGTGATATTAACAGCACAGTCGTACAATGTGAAGCACTAACATTGTGTTGGCTCCATCCTGTTCCATATATGTGTGCAAAGCAGAAGTTTGATGCAACTTCGGGTTTCTCCTCCAGTAGTCAGTTTTCTGTCACCCATGCTCGTTGGTGTCAGTCCTGTTCAACCAGCTCTAACCGCTACGTGTACAAAGTGACCACTTTGAAAACTTTGATTCAGAAGGCAGTTTGCTGAGTTCTGTTCCTAAAAGAATTTCTCGTTGAACTAGCCTTATTCACCCCGTTGGAGCTTTCGTAGTATCTGTGGATGTGATGCAGGTTTAACTCGTCGATAAAGACCCGAGTCAGTGAGCTGCGAAAGCTTTGGAGATTTTATGCTAATACCATATAGCCCAATATCCCCAGCGTTACCTCTAAGGATTTCACTGCTTACTGAAATTTCGGTACTTCAAGATGAATCAGTCGTTACGAAAAATCCCTTTTACTCACATCATTGTAAGCTTGCGCACTGCGAAGATGGAGAACTAAACTCACTATGACTGGATGATTTTACGGCACTTTTTGATCACAAAGTTTCGGGTAAGTCTGTTGAGATGTCCCCAACCAATTGCCACGACGGTCTGATTGTACGATAAAGAATAACCGGCTACCGTGGCCCCGAAACGTGAGAGTTTTTTCACTTAGCGCAGTCCTTTTTTTGAATCAGGATTCCCATCTTTTAAAATGTAATCGACACTTGCAGATTTCGAGTTTGTTCGGTTTTAGGAACAGTGAATGCCGTAAATTATCATGAATCAGTATCGCGCGCAGTCCAGAAGGAATGAAATTTCGACGGCATTTGTCATATAGTAAACGTGTATTTAGTAACTATTCCACTCATCCTCTTATTTGCAGTGTATTTTATCAAGCTCATATCATTAATAACCAGTTTACGCAATCACGTTTTGATCAAGTAAAAGATTCACAGTTTCATAGTTCATCGTAAACAGCCATGAAATCAGGCTTCGAATTTTTTCGCTCTCACAAATTTGGGTGTTTTGATAATACATAGCAGCATTATTATTTGTTCAGCAATTCATAACTTTACTTATCATTCCTGTTTCGCTCCAGTAAATGATGTTGATTGTCTGAAGCCCTTGACTACGTTAGAATCTCATGTCCGCTCGATTTTCGACTCGATAAGAATCGGTGAGCCGACCTCGTACGGTGGCCTGATCCAAGGTCATTGTTGCAACAGTATATTGGCCAGTCGGATAATTGATTTGGCCACCTGTCTTTGTCTCATTATAGTGTGGTGGAAATAAAATGCCCTTTTTCTCCGGCAGTCTGCCTCATCAATAAAGTAAATAGCGGTTGTCGAAGTTAGTTACAGAGGTTATGACTCACCTGCCCTAATGGCAAATCACCAGCCGAAATTTAGGAACATAATGTTTACCCATTTTCAGGAAGATAATGGGCGGAATATGGAAAACTGCGTGCAGCTGTTTACGAAGAACGTTTGTAACGTTCTGTAAAGCCAATGACTGCGGCAGTTACATAACCTGATAGCGGTCACGGACATATTATAATGGGATTCTACTACACAATTTTTCCGATTTGAAAAACAGTTCATTTCCGACGTGAAATTTTGATCTACTACTTTTATCCTGTGCCATGCTTAGGCATGAAAAAATTAGTAGAAAAGTCCGGGCACTATAAACTCAATCTAACCTGCGGTAGGTCAGGAATTCGGTGCTAACGATTGCAGATAATCCGACATATCGTGAGCTAAACTAGCCGTGAAGGCCTTATCACTTTGGCCTTGAGGATGTGCATTCGCAAACATTCTTTTTTCCGGTCCATTGTAGTACTGAGTCCGGCCCGAACTGGCACTTGTTCCCTCTTGCTTTGTTAACTGATGAATGGTGATAAACGCAGCAGCAGAGTACACTGTTCACACTTTTGCGACGGCGAAAATGTCGAACGAATATTAAGCTGCCAAGGTCAGATTTTTTGGCGTACACATCTCAAGCGGCCCTTGGGCCGGGTATGATTTTTCTTTTCAATGAATTTGCAAGCATGACTTTACTACTGAAATTTTGAGTAGTAGTATGCTCGAGTTATCAAAACCGGGTTGGAAATAAAGAAGACGTTTTATCCGAAATTAATTCCGTCTATTTCCTTTTCATATTTTAGTTGATCCGGACACTTTCTGGGAACAAAGAGGTGAGCTCGGCTACTGACCATCGTATATCGTATAGATCGGAAAATGTTTGTTTTCTTTCGCTTTTCGTTTGTTACGGGTCTCGTGTGAAAGAATTCATTTGCAGAACAAAATACATGCAGACGAACGCTTGCTGGGGCACTTGCCCAGTTATACATATTTGTACCAAGACTGAAAGTTAGACCTCGACTCCATAGTTAACCGTCGAACAAAATTCGCATGTACCTCAGCGGACTTTACAAAACATGTCTTCTTGAAAAGTATTATTCCAAACAAGATCGAAGATAGAGAGGAATGAACACTGGAAAATGTGGTTCCTAACCCTTTGTCTCCTTTCATGTGACGATCTTGTAGCTCTTTCTGGAGAGAGTCGTGACTTCTAACACTTGGAAACTGCCGTTAGATCTTATTTTTAATGAATCGCAGAGGGAAACAAGGGACATACTAAATTAAACAGCTTCACTATTTGATTTGTCAAACTCAAAAAGGCATTGGCTGAAGATTGCCACCGAATCTAAATAGCAAAAAGCTTGCCACAAATAAACTTAATAAACTGAGAACGTGGGATAGAGAAAAGGGCAACTAAGCAAGTATGGATTATACTAGTGGGTGCAGAAAATTTCACCATTTTTTTATGCCTTACAGCGAATACCAAGTTAGAATATTTGGGTGTGGGCTTCACACGTACTTCGGAACAACGAAGTGAATTTACCACAACTGGGGTTGCCTGAAAAAATGATAGATTCTTAGTGATTCTGAAGACTTTTAGACACGATATCAACGAATCGATTGCCGATGAAACTTCTGTAGATTTAGGAGTATAAGGCCCGCCATCAATGTTAACAATTATGGGCTTTAAAGCATTTGATCAATCTTGGCACGCTAAGTACCGTTGGAAAAGTAATCTTTCAGATACAGAAACGAAAAAGGAGGACAAACAAAATGTTTTGTTCCAACTAAGTGTGCATAGAACATGACGTTGAGTTTAACGGTGTAATCGAAGTTAACATACAGCTAGAAGATCTCGTATAAAATCCATATGATTTGACAGCTAGATGAAAACACGACGGCGTCCAAAGCACCAACTGAGACCGGTTTCAAGGGAATAGAAAAGCCAAGGACAACCTGTCCAATCAACTGAAGTATGAAAATAAGGATTTCGTTATACAAAAAATTACCTAGAAGACATTATTCAGATGGCTGTCGGGGCTAGGACGATCAGAGTAGTGCGAATTAAATACCTCAGTACACTGGGGCGTAGGCCTATCCATCCATTAATCTCTATTCAGTGAAACACTTTTACTACTCATGAGTAGCTCACAGCGATTACGGCATGAAGTGCGGACATGTAATGCGCGCTAGCATAGCGGAGACTGACGTACTTAAATGGTGCGATGCATGCAGGCAACAAAGACCCTTCCAATGTGCCACTGTCATGCCCATGAAGCTCACATATGATCATACCCGGTCGGTGAGACGTGGGATAAGGCTATATGACTTCGACACAACTGGGTGGTGGATTCGTGTGACAAGAACTCAGGCCTCAGAAGCTCGTCATGTTTGCACTCAACCGGACTGGGATGAAAATTGGATGGTAGTTGACAAATGGCTAGTGCGCCGAAGCGGCCCATTGCTGAAAACCCACACTGATTTGTTTTATTACGCAGAATACAGAAAACTGTATAAGAAACAGGCCGGCGATTCTTTGTTCGTCGAATTTGCGAACTGAGCAAATCAAGTCGATTCAACTCGTCCCAGACGGCATCGGTCTCTTTTTAAATTCTGGCCTCAAAATGATTCAGTTGAAACTTCTGAAAATATGAATCTTTGCCGGTTACCGTTTAAACAGTGTATCTTTCTGTGGATTATGCCCGTGATTTTAGCCCCGAGTCATTATTTGGCCGGCGGTGGCCAAACGGATAACGCCGTGGCGTTCGAACGGCAAGGTCGCGGGCCCGAATCCTTCCACAGACGGTCAACTTCCCCATTGCATCTCTTTGTCGGCCGCCGCATCATTCCTGAAGAATGATGTACATTATTATTTCATTAAAAAAGGAGGCAAAAGATAAAAAAAAAATAATTTAATAGCCTCCTAACATCAACAGTGGCGTAGAGTCGAGGTACTACGGCTGAACGCCGGTTCAGCTTACTACACTTAGACTAAGATTTTTTATTTACACTAATTTTGAACATTATTGTTTTAGGCTTCAGGTATTTAGCCGTCGATGGCTTTTTCCGTGATGCCTATTGATTTAAAGTAGTGGCTGATCCAAATGAAAAGTGATTTTAACAGTTTCTTAAAAATTCGTCAATTTAGGTTCGTGCGCCACGCGACACCGGCGACACCCTTTGTCTTATACTCCGAAAACTCTCGATTTTCAACCCGACTGAAGGGGCTACGGCGGAGTTGACCTGGGAAACAACCTGATGGGCTGCAATGCACTTGTGAGAGAGACATATGGGAAGATCAAGCATACAAAGTCTTCTGAAGGGCTTCCCCATGATGTTAAAATGAATACAATCTAAATACTAGAACACAGTCTACTACATTGGCGCAATCGAATAAACACCGCAGACGAGATGGCCAATTTTCGACTAAATTCCATTTGGAGTGGAACTATATGGTAGACCTTTCGCCACATTTGAGCATTTGCATGTGATTCAGCAGGCTTCAGACACTCAAGGTTTCTAAATCTCAAACAACTTCGCTCTAGTGGACAATATGAAGGGCAGATAGATCTGCAAAGTTGACGTGACTCATCTACCGTGTGAAGCACCCTTGTATCTCATCCTAACTCTGACTTCATCCATTAAACTAGCTCCCTCCCCTTCCATATATACATTTCACGTAAATGAGAGTGCTGTACCGGTCCAATGGCTCATGTACTCTTTGGATAGCTGGTAAACCTCGTTTTCTTAGATGGTTCAAACCCCCAACGGTTCGTCATAGAGCCAACCTAATAATTTGTTTTTTTTGTTTCCGTTTTATTAATGGTGTGACAAGGTTTAATAATCTGAGTCCGCAGATTGGACTGCCTGATTTCCGCCGCTTATCACACAAATTTTAGTTTTCGGTGATGCAAAATCAACTACTGGAGACCAAGTCAGTGTTTTTATTCTCCGTTTAGTCAATAGATATGCCAGAAATAATCGAATGTCATACACCGTATGTATGGACCAGCCTGTTTAGAGGTCTACGCTCATTACGTTTTCATGTGTGACGAATCGATTAGCTTTTGTTCGAGGCAAATAAAATTGAAAGCACTGCCTGGTGTATTATGAATGCGAATTAACTGCTCCTCTTCGGATGTGGAGCGATGGCAAAGTTTTGTGCAATATGGAACCGATTCTACGCCTTCTCGAATCCAACTGGCCTGTACGGAGTCATTGTACTCGATCCCTCTGCTTATATGAGCCAAGATACCCTTAAGGCACCAACTAAAGCATCCATGGCTCGAAGAGCGGCCAAGCAGTCAACATCCTGGTTTTCGGATAGGGGTGTTTTGGGTTCGAATCCAACGGATATTGGTCACTTGCTCATTCTGTACTCTGGAGTTAGTCTTGGCACCCTTCCGGGATATTGTACTTGTTGGGTACTGAATATAAAAGTAAAAGGAAAAAGGAATGACGAAAAATTCACAAAAAATATTTACTTTATTAACGTGAACCAAATGGAAGACGGCAATGTCGGACTATAAGAATGGGGTCTTATTCCTCTTATGCGCAAATAGTACTGTTTGGAACTACCTGCGCAATCAGTTCACTGGAAGCTTACTGAAAAAAAACAAAAACTAGTGGCACTGACAGGCATTACTAATGTGTGATTGTACGCCCCCCACAACGTAACACAACGGCGCTGGAATGTGACAAATATCATTTGGAAAAACGCCACCTTCCTTAGTCTCGAGCTGTCAAAACATTTTTTACTAGCGCTCCATTCATTTGCCCAACGTGGCACGTATCAGCTGGATTCGTAAAGTAAGAGGGAATGGAAAGCAAATCATCTGTTGAGTTCATTAGCTACTGGCAACCAATAGATAAGAAGGAAAATGACTGGTCATATTCGTACCTCGGCAGTTTAAATCTTACAACTGACCCAGCCCTATTGGTACTGAAAAGCGTCTCCAATCGGAATTCCGGGTACCAGGTGACATCATGGTCGTACGAATAATTGCGCGTTCGAATCCTCCCACCGCAGGCCAACTTCCCTAATTGGCAGCCCTATGCAGACCATGGCCCCCTTCCTGAAAAACGATATGCAGTTTCGTTTCATGAATAAAGGAAGTAAAAGATGAAAGAAATATATTCCCGGTCAAATAGAAAGGGAGGTCTTTGATAAAGCGGGAAGAAATATTTATTCACCTTCTTGTAAACATGACCTATTTTGACATATACTTACACTCAAATTTTCACCCTCTTTTTAGTTTTTCCCCGGCTTTATTTTAAGCCCAGTACAAAACCTGTCTTTAGTGTTAGTACACTTGTTGTGTATAAAGCCCAGACACGAAAATTTTATTGCCTGGATTAAAAGAAATGATGAGAATTGCAAGATTAGAAGCTATCATAACCCTGGGCTATAAGAACCATAGTAATTTGAAGTGGTACCTCCTTTCTGCCGCCGAACTGTGAAGCACATTTTGCACATAACGTCGATATTTTTGTACATTTCATTGTCAACGGAAGGTCATTCCCGTCTCAGGTGGTTTGACATTTCGCGCTTAGATACCGGCGTTCTTCGGTCCCCATAAAGCCTTCTGCGTAAAATGCGTCGGATAGTGTTCGTTGGTCTCGTGTGAGTCATATTGTTGGCTTAATCCTTTGGAACTGTAATCACTGAACATTGAGATTCAGAAACCATATGGGAAGAAACCAAATGTGAGTCACTTATGAAACCGAAGACGAAGCCTAACAAATTGAGCTTGTCTGTTTGCTCGGGGAGGTCTTTCCGTTTTCTTTTTTCTTCGATGTCGAGAACAATGGATCGGAATTAAGGTACGGTAAGATGCTAAATCACTTGGCGTGATATCTAGTGATTTCTTGCTCATTCTTCTTGCTGTCGACGACGTACGGGAGTCATGTAAGATATCAAACTCGTCTTTCTGTACTACAGATTTCCGCACACACCGCACGGTAACGTTCAGCTGTGAAAACCTACACAGAATTGCCACGAGTTATTTACTTGGGAGCATCACACAATGACTTTCATGTGTGTTAATTTTTCTCCGCATGTAGGCTCCGGCCGTCAAAATTCAACCCATAGCTCCTGCAGATTGGAATGTGCTTGCCGAGTCCAGTCATGCACTGACGCACCCACGATCCGTCACAACGAGACTGCACCTTGACCTGGTGTAACGGCTTGCGTGCCTCCATGACCCAGCGAGATATACAGGATAGTTTATCTCAAGCCGAATATCCAATCATGCCTGGAAGGTCAATGGGTAGAGGTCTGATGAAGTAGTCTCCTGGTCCTCCCAGTCGGGGTTTGATCTGAGTTAGCAGCTCAGTCTGGAAAACGAGTAGAAGAATAATCGATCCAAGTAGATGGGCTTCCACTCAGCTATGCCCCGCTGCCTTGCGGTCAGGTTCTCGTCAGAACCAAAGGCTTTGGTTGAGAACCCTAGTCGTTCTTCTGCTTAGCGGCTGGACTCCATTAATCCCCATGAGTTACACGACTACAAATAATTCCATATTGCATCGGTCGTCGCGCAGGCTAATCAGGACCGCGCTGCCCATTGCATCGAGCGCTGGTGGGGTGGGTAGTGATAAGTATGCTACTGCTCAGAGTTCCCTCTCTTTTATTCAACCTGTCTCTTCTGTCTCCAACCCAATCTGTTTGCCCCTTCTGCCTGCCAGTAGTGTAACACACTGATCACACGCCCGATACTCGCAACGGTTTATTGTCAAGTAGTGTAGTAGGTTGGCCTTCAGTTTTCTAGTTCACATTTTCTCAAGCCTCGTNTAGTCTCCTGGTCCTCCCAGTCGGGGTTTGATCTGAGTTAGCAGCTCAGTCTGGAAAACGAGTAGAAGAATAATCGATCCAAGTAGATGGGCTTCCACTCAGCTATGCCCCGCTGCCTTGCGGTCAGGTTCTCGTCAGAACCAAAGGCTTTGGTTGAGAACCCTAGTCGTTCTTCTGCTTAGCGGCTGGACTCCATTAATCCCCATGAGTTACACGACTACAAATAGTTCCATACTGCATCGGTCGTCGCGCAGGCTAATCAGGACCGCGCTGCCCATTGCATCGAGCGCTGGTGGGGTGGGTAGTGATAAGTATGCTACTGCTCAGAGTTCCCTCTCTTTTATTCAACCTGTCTCTTCTGTCTCCAACCCAATCTGTTTGCCCCTTCTGCCTACCTAAAGTGTCCCCACTCATAACACGCCCGATACCCGTAACGGTTCGTTGTCAAGTAGTGTAGTAGGTGGTTTTTGATCTCCCAGCCCACATTTTTTCAAACCTCGTCAGCCTCTCAATCTCGGTTCGTTCAATGTGTGCACTTTAATACAGGCTGGCCAACAGGCGCGTTCGGCTCCTACAGTGGACTCACTTTCGATTGATGTCTACTGCGTCAGTGAAACACGAATTCAAGGTTCGAGTAGAGTAGAGTAGTTCAACTAACTTTGCCAAATGTCTCGTCAAGATATTTTCTTCACACTTCAGGAGACGAAGCAGCTCAAGCTGTGGGTCTTGAGTGAGAAAGCTGAAGCAGCCCTTCTAGACTGGATCCCAGTCAACAGTCGCCTGTGCGCTATGTGACTGTAGGGATCAGTGAGTGTCCAGAAGGATAGTGGTGTTAAGCGCAGTCTATTTGTTACGTCGGCATACGCTCCAACAGAATGCAGCACTGACATGGAGAAAGACGGGTTTTACGATGACCTCCTCACTGTTGTTCGGAAGAGCAAACGCTCTAACATCGTAGAGGTGGCAGGTGATTTTAATGCACAAGTTGGAAAACTTAGTGCATCGGAGTCTTGTTTAGGTGGACAATGCGCCTTACCTGCTAAGCGAACAGACAACAGGAAAAGACTTCTCCGATTCTGTGCAGACAAGAAACTATTTCTATCTAGTACGAATTTCCGACACAGTTCGCGTCGCACTGCGACATGCCGTTCTAGCTCGACAGGGACTATGAGTCAGATTGACCATATTGCAGTTAGCTACCGTTGGCGCTGTTCTGTCTAGAACTAGATCATATTGGACGACGTACGTCGAATCGGAACATGCGTTAGTTTTAATGAGATTTTTGCTGCAGTTGAATAGCCATCGACACAGGCCACAAACCCGATTGGTTGTCGAACGTTTGTCTGATTCGGCTGTTTTAAACAGCTACGAACAGAAACTATCCGAGGAACTAAGAAATTCGACGAGCAGCAGTGTGGACGAGCAGTGTATTCTACTTAAGCAGGCCATGCATTTGGCAACAGAGTTCACTTGTGGTTCTAGATCTAGCGTCCATCAAATACACTGGATCTCGCGAAGGGTCGCTGGGTCTAAGGGAGCAAAAACGCGAGCTGCCTAACTGCAAGGAAGTGAATAAGGTGCATCGACAGTTGCAGCGTCAGTTGACGATAAGCTTTAAAAATGACCGCGAAGACTGTTGGGTTAAGGTAATCGAAGAGATGGAGGAAGCGGCCGCTTCAGGTAACAGTCAAAGACTGCTTAACCTTATGCGTGACAGCGGTGGGCAGCGAACTTCGATTAGTGAGGTCGTGCGCGATAGGAATGGAGAGCCCTTCCATGGTAGACAGGAAAGCCTGGACCGCTGGGCAGAGTATTTCAAGGATCAGTTTAGCTGCCCACACGCTAACGTATTTAGTCCGACGTCTGGATCTGTGAATCCTTGGGAGGTGTCTGTCGAACCCCCCACCGGAATCGGACAGGTAAAGCAGCCGTTCCAGACGACCCCCCCTCAGTTCTTTTCAAACTGGGTGGAGAAGCTCCAGCGAAATTCTCTACCTTCTTGATTCATGGTATTTGGAACGAGGAACGTATTCCGTCATCGTGGGTCGAGTCACTGATTGTACCCATCTTTAAGAGGGGCACACGGAGCAACTGCAGCAATCATCGTGGGGTTAGTTTAATTCTGATAGTTACTAAGGTGTTAGCTTCGATAATGCTTCGCCGTTTGACATTGATTGGCGAGAGTGATATCCGCGAACAACAGGCCAGATTTCGGCCAGGTCGAGGTTGCATCGACCAAATATTCACTCTTCGACAGATACTCGAAACGCCACACGCACCGCCGTCCTACGATCGTAGTCTACCTCGTCTTGAAGGTGCTTTCGATTCCGTGGATCGACCAGCACTATTCAGTGCTCTCCACCGGAAGGGTTTGCTAACGAAGTTTGTGAACCTGTTGCGAGCATTGTACTCGCATACCTATGATCGTGTGAGGGTATACGGTGAACTGTCAAGTTCATTCGAAACGACTACTGGTGCTCGACAAGGGTGTCTTATCTCTCCATTCTTGTTCAACTTCGTCACGGACGAGGTGATGGAAGATGCTTTAGGAGGTTGCCGGGATCTAGGAGTCGAAGTGGGAGGCAGAAGGAAGCTATGCGACCTAGATTACGCAGACGACGTCGTGTGCCTGTTTGAGTCTGCGGACCATGCACAACGCGCACTAGATAGACTGTCGAGATCGGTTGCTCGGTTCGGCATGTGCTTTGCACCTTCAAAGTGGAAAGTGCTGTTACAGGACTGGACGACAGTAGTCCCGAGCTTGATACGGGATGGAGTGGAACTAACGATTGTAGACCGTTTCACGTACCTTGGTGGCTGCCTGCCGAACGATGGGAGCACGACAGTAGAGACAAGCAGACGCATATCCAAGCCTCGAACGGCTTATGCTGTACTGAAGCACTTGTGGCGTCGGCCTGATATTTCACTGAAGTTGAAAGGTCGTGTGTACTGTGCCGCAGTGTGTTCAGTTCTGTTGTACGGTTGCGAGACGTGGAGTATGCGTGTGGAAGATGTTCGTCGGTTGGAGGTTTTCGACAACCGATGTCTACGTGGTATGGCTAGGATAGGATGGAGTGACCGGGTGAGTAATGTAGAGGTCAGGAATCTGGTATTGGGTACCACTTCTGAAAATAGCTTGTTTCAGCGTATGGAA
The DNA here is from genome assembly GCA_008360955.1 of Fasciolopsis buskii. Taxonomy (NCBI): domain Eukaryota; kingdom Metazoa; phylum Platyhelminthes; class Trematoda; order Plagiorchiida; family Fasciolidae; genus Fasciolopsis; species Fasciolopsis buskii. The sequence continues at coordinate 168,825 of LUCM01004076.1, forward strand.
CTTAGTAGACTACGCTGGTTGGGTCAGGTGTTGCGTATGGTGAACACTCGTCCACCGTGTCGTGCCCTATTTTGGGTTCCTCCCAAGGAATGGAAGAAGCCATGTGGAGGTCAACAGATGACGTGGCAACGTGGGATGAGAAAATGCACAGCGAACGTAGGTAAAATAAGTGTCTCATGTTTTCTTATTTGGGGTTCGAAAGATCCGTCAACTAGTCGGCTGGAGACACTGAAGGATATGGCAGTGAATCGCGAACAGTGGCGATCGTGTTTTTGCTTTCTGTCGACTCAGAATGATTGGAAGACTGCACTTGCACAGTTAAACTGTGTTAGCTGCAGCGGCATTTTATCTTTTCCCTCCCGCTTTTTATAGAAACATGTAATTTTGGGGAGAAGGCAGTGGTTGGTGGGGCTTGCCTTGCTGTTTAACGCTGAACGATGATGATGATCCAGACGTGAATCCAAAGAAAAACGTTTAAGGGTAATCATGCAGACGGGTTTGCAGAGTCTGCAAAGCACTAGGCAGCCAAATTTCTGTTTTGCGCGGTGAACTACAGAAATGACACATTGAACTCACTCGTCATATCACTGGACGCATACCTGAAAAATATTATGGTCATCCACAAATGGTCGTTGCGCCTTTACCATGGTTTCGCTTTTGATAACTCGACGGAAGTGAGTTTAGCAACATTATTTTCCCTGCAATCCCAAAGACAGATCACTCTCCGAGGACGGAACTGCCGCCTCAAACCCGATTAAGATATTCCCACTAAAACTCTCCCAAAAAGGGACAGTCCAACATGGCGAGTAGTATCAGTGGGTGAGGATACACAATGATAAACGTTCATTGCATCAAACAGACTAAATAATCAATTACACGGCGCCAAAAATGTCCTCCAATAAGGCACCTGGTTCACATGGGTACTGTCGTATGTGCTCGTACCCAGTCATCGTACCTATTGTCACACGATCAGAATGATCTGTTTTTTGGGCATCACTAAACCAATGAAGTTCAGCATGCGGCACGTTCACCTACCCAGTTTTGAATGAGTGATCCTGGTTCTTGAAAGAAGGTAGTCGTCGCATTTAAGCAGTGATCAGTCAAAGGGGGAAAAGTCTGGCATACTATACCTTTTCCGGCATTACATGGCTGTTCGACAGTGTTACCCAACCTGCCGGCGGTGGCCGAGTGGATCAGGTCGTGGCGTTTGAATGTGGAGGTCGTGGTTTCGAATTCTCCCACATCCGGTCAACTTCCCCACTTGGAAGCCCTCTGCTAGCCGCAGCCGCCTTCCTGAAAAATGTACATTGTCATTTCATTAACAAAGGAGGTAAAAAGATAGAAAGATAAAAGATCTGGTTAGCGTAGTCCTAAAACAGAATCCAACTGACTTAGGGACATTTGTGCGTCCGTACTGTAGGGCGAACTGATTAGTGTATCGAAATCTTCGAACAGATATGCACTTGTAAGATCTTGTGAAAATGCAAAATGTTCATATAGAATCCCGAACATTTTTTATATGAATCCGATAATTCCGAACTAACATGGGGAGTGGTATAATGACATACTGAAATACCGAAGTCCTCGATTCCCGAAACGCTGAAGGTCAACGGATTACATTGTCGGGAATGAACTAAAGAGTACGAGCAAAGCAGAGACCACAAACCTCCTCCGAGAAGTGGGTGACGAAGGAAAACCCCCAACTGGAAGACAAGATGCTCGCCAGAATCATCAAATCAAACAGTGATCATTTATGTTGGCGACGTATACCTCTATCGTAGCGGGATCGTCAAAAGAACACCTGCGAGATGGAAACTCTTCCATGGTAGCCTCTGTACGCCCAATCGAACTTAATAGCAGACATTTGGCACCATCTGAAAAGGGAGACTATACTAATGGAAAACTGGCAAATTCGTTCTAGCTGATCTGACAGAACTGGGGCCGAAATGCCAGCACCATCTGTTGATCTACTGGTTGGTATCGTGCCAAAACGAGTTGGGACTATTGTTTGCACCAGCCGAAAAATCCGAGGTATTAAGTTGTGTACCATAAATTTTCTCACAATATATTATTGCACGTGATTCGTTTTATAGCGATCCTCATAACCATCATTCGAATGAGCGGGATAGAAATTATCGCAAGGATCAACCGTTTGAACAGCACATTTTAGCATCATGTGCACTCACTAATCTACACATGAGCACATGCGCACATGTCCTGGTCATTAAATATACAGTCCACTTACTATGTGTCAACATATCTGCGTTCCTCATTTACCAGTCTAACTCTAGTTGATTTTGCTCAACATTTCAGCCTCATTACTTCTTGACTGGCTTGGAAACAACAGAGCCCGGTCAGCTGCTTCGACCGTATCCGCCGGGATGCTGAACAGTGTCAGTGGTTCTGTCATTCCAGTGGTAGTTCTCATCACTTTATTGGCTGCTTGTTTATTGGCTTTGGCTGCGTCGTATGTGGCCATCAGAAATTACCGTCATCATTTAAAGCATCAGCTGAACACACGACCAACCTCGCAAGGCAGTTCTAGTGAGGCAAAACTCTTACTCACCTCCGGTCCGTTCACTCATTCCGTGACTGATGAATCAAGGCCTTGGGCAAACAGTTCTGAGCAAAATTCCGTAGACCAAGAGTCCAGCGAGAGGACGCGAGTACAGTTTCACATCGATTCGAGTTCGGCTTTGTTAAATCCCAAGGCGGACGGTGACTGTTGACGGTTGACCGTCGGACGTCTTCATCTTCCTCCTCCCACCACTAAACGCCGCCATATCTCTCAGACATTGTAGCCGGTTAACTACCTCTTGTCTTCAAAATTCCATGTTTATTTGTTTTTCAAGTAGATTTTACCGATATTGTAAATGAGTCCTCTGATTCTATTCATCATTTATGTACGCATAATTTCACCGTTTCTCGAACTCTTTCCGCGGGTGAAACTACAGTCAAGCACACCTAGATTTATACACTATTTGATGGGTGCTGTGCTTTGCTTTCATGACTGACCAAAGTAACTGGGAGCCCAGTTTCATCGGGACTCTCTTTTTCCCTTCCGGTTCACAGAAAGTTTTCCAGTGACCAAAAACTAAGGTTGCACACCAAAGACCATAGAACTATCTTTATTGCTTTCAGTATATCTTTGGGTGCCAGCGTCTCTGAGCAAACCACTGTTTTCGTTTCACACATTTTTCTGAGTCCGATCCATGACTGCCGGCATCCAGAATAATCGGACGTCTGTGCATTGGTGAAAAGCATAATTATTTTTGATTTAACTGTAAGATCCCCGTGGATTCCGGATTTTCTGAAGCCACTCTCACGACTAATTTTTACCAGCAAGTGGTCGTGTGATAGTTCTCCCGGGTCATGTTTTGCTTTATATTGTACCGATTTTGTGTGTATGAATATTCAGAAAAATTGTGTCTTGTCCTCTGTACGCCTCGAGTGTTCGTAAGCTCAGGGTGGCTACGGATTTCCTTTAGTGATTACTGGTGAAGCAAGAAATTTTCATACATTGTCTCGCATGCTCTTTAGCGCGCTCGATTAATTACTCACTCATTCACTCGCTCACCTGATCATTCAAACGCTGACTCACTCATTCATCAATCAAACCGAAGCATTCGCTGGATGAACTCGTCCGCTGATCAAGTGACCTCACTCTCAACTGCAAGCATAAACCAAGGTAAATTGCAGGTAACTTGACGTATTGTTTAGGGTCAGTAGCTTTCCGTACCTGATTCCACAAAAAAATAATGACACCCGTTCATTAGTCCTTGAAAATGAGATTGGCTATTGGGGTGTTCGTCCTCGCTAAACGGTTCTGGGACAGGCGAACGCGCACAGCTATACATAGCGACATACTACTGATTTCCTCCATGTTCTAACTTAGGCGGGGATCTACTAGTTATAAAGACATTAACTGTCGAAATTTCACAATAAGCATTTTTATCTAACTGTTATTTCTAAAGAAATCCGGTCAGTAATTGAAAGATTAGCGAATGCGCATTCATTGTCACGTGCCATAAGAGCAATGATAACTTAAACCAGTGGAATTAAACGCACACGGTATTTCATTACGACTTATAAAAACCAGTTAACGAGTGTGTGGGGGCATGATAAGGTATGTCTGAATTTGGGATGTTTCTAATTCGTTCCCTGAATTTAACATATACAGCTCTGTACGGACTGTGTGAGCCTCTAGTTCGGTCATTTCTGACCTCTCGCTGGGCCTTAGTGCAAATATGACAGTTTAAAAAGCGAATATCGAAATCCTAAAAGCTCCTATCTCAATATAAACATTGACCACACCAAGAATGGTAAGCACCATAAAAATCCCCGAGTAGCTTAACATCAAGGATGATCCAACAATCACATCTATGTGGAATCATCCCAACCAGCCGATGAACTCCAACAATGCGACACATGTTGATGAAACACTATGGCAACACTACAGGAGAAAATGTCTTTCTGTTTTCGATCTTTTAATAAACAAATATTTTCTTCAGTAAGTGTTACCCGAGTTAGTTTAATAAGTACTGAAAAAAATGCACCGATCGCTAGGGTCATAACAACGTCTTATTTCGATTTCGTATTGATTTGCCGTCATATCACATGTGCCAGTCGGACGACGTACGTGTGCTCAGTGCCAACGGCATCTTCTTCGCTTTGGAAGAATTGAAAGTAAACATTGCATGCGGGGACACACTAATCAAGTGTGTAAAACCATGGTGAAGTTTTCATCGATCCTGATATCATGACAATTGTAAGTGCGAAGGATATGATAAAATCGGTCTGATGCACTTCGCTCTACCATATGCTGTATTATATGAAAACGTCTAGCATAGCTTTAGCAGCGTCATCTTAGACGTGGTAGATTAAGACGGTTGCGCGGAGTAAAATGATAAGCGAAAAGGAATAATAACCAACGAAAACATTGTCTTCGACTCTGTGTTGTGCTTCGGCAGGTAATTCACAACTGAATGAAAAACTGAGAAAATGGTGTGCGCGAAGTTTCAGATTCTCATGAGCACGTGATTGAAACATGACAGTAGTACGCACGCTCCTTTGGGCTCATTGTTGAGGAAGCACATGCAGACAAGCAGACGACAACACTATCCTACCAGTTGTGTTCGAAAATTCGTCTCAGAAACCTAGTTACTGCCTATTTAGTAAGGTATTATAACCCAAATGATAATAGTAATAGTAATATCCATCAAAATCACGGTGTTTTATAGCAAGGACGAAATAGGTCGAGTTTATGGGGCATCTTTGTCGAACCCCAAAGGCTGAAAATTTGAAATTTCTTCTCGAAATCTCGTTTGCACCATTTGCATACATTTATATACGTTGATCAATATCAAAGTCAAGGAAGTACTTGGCCGTCAAAGGCAGTGTGCCATGAGTTAACAGAGGTTTTTGTTGCAACAATTCAGTGTTGTATTGTGCATTTAATAGCAGTTGCGGTACACAATGAATTCGCTCAAAACAAAAAGGCTCAGATATGCGGATCAGCTAGTCTATAGACTCAGCTTTATCGATGGGAAAAGAATCAAACTGCAAATGACGATAAGGAAGCTGTTTACCCCGGGTCCGTTCAAATGGAAACAATCGGTAGAAATCGGTATACGGTTTTCAGTCATTAAGGGCCATACGGCTTAGTGTTCACCAGACTCAGTGTACGTTGTCTTTCCAGTCCAATTCTTTTGTTGCATATGCATTTGCGCATTTCAGTATTCAGTGCATGGGGCGCACTACCAGGCGCCTGTCGACTTAGCGTGACGCATTGACTGACTGTTCTCCTCCAGGGCACAATTAGAAATATATCTGGCTGTACCAAGTAACCCTTAGGCAAACAAGTACAAAATATCTGATTAACGATCACTTTTAGAACGATGTTATCAGCAGCAGCAGCAATAACAGCAACAACAACAAACAACGAAAACAGAAACAACAGTTCAGAAGGAGTATTAGGATTTGAAACGGCCGTACTGACTGTGATCGTTTGGAATAACGGACATACTGATGTTGCCCGAAACGAAGTATTGTACAGACGGAAGAAAGACCCAAAAATTAGAAATTGTGTTCAACTGTATTTTCAAATCATTGACGAACTACCACTGAGTCAATTGTAGTCACGTAAAGGTCATCTTTCTCGCTCGTAGGTCGTCGTAGTCTGATTGGCTGGTTTGTGGATGAAAAAAGATACTTAAGCCCCACCACATTGTCAGGCGACTTCGATGTGATTCCATCACATTTTTGTTGAGCAACTATGCAAACATTATTATTATTGCTGACATCACCAGCTATGATAATCGGACTTCTGAAGCTTGAATTATGCAGCATAAAAACAATAAATTGACTCAATAACATAAACATAAATGCAAATATCTTCCGTTTCCTTAATAGAACTGCTATTAGCTTGTTAAGTAACCCACTAGTCCTTCTCGATCTATCTCTCACATCAACTGAGAACCGATATTTTGACCATTTTTTGTCAACCATTTTGCGACAGCAACAGATTTATTGTTTGTTCTGACCTGAATATAGCTTATTTAAGCAGAGAAACGGAAGTAAAATACTGAGTTCTAGGCCCATTTAGGGTCATTCAAGTCATACTAACCAAATAAATTGTTCATAATTTTCTGGAGGCATAACGATCTCTGTAAATCCTGACCCAACATTCACTTATTTATGAGACTTCAAGACCGTGATTTGAAGGGAATGTTTCCAACAAATGCCCACAGTTTGACCTTTCAGCCTATGTTCCACTGAATTGTTTGCAGAAAAAAACCACAATTCCCGTGACCAAAATTTGTGTGTCACAACCAACCGAAACTTGTCCCGGTCATTTGACCATAGCACATTTTTGACCCTGGTTTGCTTTATTGATTTTTTCGTACCCATTCATTATGGTCACCCCAATGATATATCGCTGACAGACAGTTGTTCATCCAGACCACGAACTTCCGGCAAATTAAACTCAACGGCCTGGCACTTGAACCAAATGATATAATGACAAAGTTACTACTGTGTTTCACGACCACCAAGATCACGAGCATCTCTACCAAAAATACTAATCGCTGGAAAATCGACAAAAAGGAGAACGAAATCAACGGATGCTAAGACATCTAAGCTTGACTAAATGTCATCGATTATTCATCATATTTGGGTGAGTAAGGTGAGCACGAATAGATATGAATGGCGGTATTCAATTTATCGTTGTTATTTTCATCGGCTAACCAGGAAGTCTGAACATTTGCAACAGTACGCGACGAGTACTATGCTATGTCTCGTTCGGTTTCGGCAACTCAAGTTTCGAATGCAAAAATCACCGAGTCTTGACGTAAAGTAAATTCTACAGGGATTCCTTAGGCTAAGTAAGATACACTGGACCTGATAAGCAACTGATCCCATGGTCTACATGCCAGAGAAAATAACGGTTTTCGGAAGTTCGTTCGTTTCATTATTATCCAGCTCACTACATCCGAGCATTTCAGGCGAACGTATTGCGAATATACACCAAGACCAGCTGATGTATAACTTCCGTTGTTCGTCACAAACATTTTACTCGGTACCGCTCGTGAAAACGTATTTCTAGGTGGTACAAAATAATCAAGACCTGAAGATCCGTTTGAAATGAAGTTGCCAATCACAATCTTATTAAGCAGAACTAGAGATTTATCCTGTACAGTGATTCCGAGATATCTGGGAGTGTGGCAGTAAATCGATTTGACAGAAAGACTCTACCGAAGTTATATGACACTGATCAATTCACTCGTTGTGATAAGCTACCGCTTCATCGTTTTTTCTATCGAAGATTTCAAATTTGAGAACACTTTTATCGAGGTATCTCAAGCTCCACCAAATTTTGCGAATTTCGTGAAAGAACCGTTTATCGCTTCTTCAAAGTTAGACAATTCGAATTTTCTTGAATGGTTACCTTTATTCTTCTACGAAGCGATTTAGAGAAATTGCTCACTGGCGGAATCAGTCACTCAATCGACTTGCGTTTGATTGGTTACCAGTGTGCATACGCTCAGAGTGTGCTTGTATTCATGTTTTTTCTCCTCGCTAGCCATTTTTCTCGCATTATGTTTGCCCACGCAATGTCTCGATTAGAAACTCATGGTGTTTGCTTACTCCGACATTGTCTCATCAAGGGTCACGAAGGCTGCCCGTCAACAGGTTGTCAGGAAATTAGGTCACAGGCTTCTATCCAGGCGGTCGGAAACACGGAATTCCAACCTGAAGGTTTTGAGTTCGAATCCTTGCACAGCAGGTCGGGTTCCCCATTTGACAACCCTCAGTTAGACGTGACGCCTCTCGTGACATACAATGTAGATTTTTTATTTTACGACTGAAGAAGGTAAATAGGAAAGGATGAAAGAATGTGTGCATCAACTGTGAATCTAGTGTTGTCACGTGTTCTTGTGTACTATGTGGGGCCCACTTACACGCGAGTCAGTTTGTGCTGCCAGTCTCGGAGGCCTAAGACTGCATGATATTTTGATTTTGTGAGCTTGCTAACCGTACGGCATCACTCGCAGACATTTAAACGAAATTGAAGAGAATGGACATAGTCGTGCTGATATTAAATATGACACTCTTCCCAAACACGTGAATGGCTGATTGCAAAAAAATTCGAAAACAAACCGTGAGCCCACTTAACCTATCTGCATGTTGTACACAAGAAGTTGGAAAATCTCAGTTTCAAGCTACTTATATTGATATCCAAACAGTATTATGAGACTGGGTTCGCATACGAATCTGGAGGACGAATATCAACAAAGAGACATTTGGCTTCAACGAGCCTGACGTTTTGCTTTAGAATTTATCATATAATTAAGAAGAGATTGACTAGATTTGGAAGCGGAATGCGATTATTTGAAGATCATCAAGGGAAACTTGATTTATGGGTTATCAGCTGGCCGGCGGTGGCCAAACGGATATCATCGTGGCGTTTGGATGTGGAGGTCGTGGGTTCGAGTCCCCCACCGCCGGTCGAATTCCCCAATTGGTAGCCCTTTGTTGGCCGTGGTCTCCTTCCTGAAAAATGACGTACATTGTTATTTCATTACTAAAGTAAGTAAAAGACAAAATAAATTATCACCCTCAGCAGTCTGCAATTCCCCAAAAACACTACGTGAACGAAAATGATGAGTAATCAAATTGGTAGGAACTATACTAAACTAATAGGATATTTTTTTTTAAAAAGATAGGGTGCAATAAAGGTGCGATATATTTATAGGTTGAGTTTGGGAAATGTCATACACGGTAGAAATGCACCGGTTGCATCCATTACTGTATCCATATTTCTCTAAGTTGGAAGGTTGTCCATATTTGGACCAGTTCTATCCAATCTAACCGTTGGTGATTTCGTATTTTTACATTCCGGAAATAGATCATAGAATAGATCGGGATTATGCGTTGAAACGGATAAAAACCATGAAACATGCTTTGCCTTCTGCTACGGTCTCTATATGCAAACACTGTGCTTGCGTTACATTTGACGAATGATGTGGAAATCAGACAGCATAGATTGCCGGGACAGGCAATTGGGGAAAATCGATGAGGGATGAAGTAAAGTGTAGGAGAAGAAACTGACTGACTTACGTGAATTTTCTTTTCGCGAGGAAGATAGATGAAAAAAAGAATTAAATTTAGTTAACAAAATGCACGAACACAAGTCTTCTGCTGGGGGTGGTTTGAGAAAACCCGCTAATAGGTATGTGCTCAAAATTCATTGAATTGATAGCCGACAGCTAATGATAATGAGTCCACATTGTTTCACAAAAAACAGACTTGATGAATAATCTCAGTTTATCTTGGAAAGAATAAGTGAGGGAAAATTATTTGCTTCGGACAAACCAACCCTCAGAATTGAATGACGCAAAATTAAACGATTTTCCCGAAGTATTAAGTCAGTATTATGTGATGCTGACTCATTGGCGAACAGAAGCTGGAAACAAGTGAGTCAGACCTATTTGTGTTTTACGAGAATAGTGAGTAGGCAACGTGCTAGCAGAAAAGGATTTTAAGTTTATAAACAACTTCAAAAATCCGAAATGGAACGTAGGGTCAGGAAACTTCCCGGAGTACGTATTATCAGATTGATAAATAGGCCACATCATCCGCTCTAAGGTTTAGGGATGTTGAACAATATCAGCTGGGACTAACTCAAATTTGGTCCTTTTTTAACATCAATGAACGAACGACTGTCCTCCCGGAAACAAACAATGATCAATAGCTATTTCAATCGATCTCAACGTGTTCTGATGGTTCTTACGAAACTAACCTTGTCCTTCGAAAGTGCTTTTGAAGTACTTTTAAAAAACGATATATTTCACCACTGAATTGCGATTGAGTTTTAGAGCCGCTCATTGTTGCAGATTTCGTTCGAACTAGGAAGATATTGGGATATCGAAAATTTCATCTCGGGAACATTTTTAAGAAATAGAATACTATCAAGGCCACGCCTGACTCGAATTTATACAATAGTAATTCTAGTGAATTTCGAAGTTCATCGTCCTAGATCCAACCCCTTTCACTGTCGATTACGTCGCGTGTGGGATTCTTTTAATGGTATTCAACTCTCATCAAGGAGCAGATTAACAGAAATAGGCCGTCGGCTATGATGAAAATTAAAGGCGTTTTGTTTTGGTGCGATGAACCATGAACTACTGAGGGAGGATTGTGTCAGGAATATAGGACTCCCTGACAGATCCTTTTAGTATCAAGCGAATGTGAGTGGGCCAAGAATTTGATTTACTAAAGTCAATATGATCAACGCCCTCGGTAACGTGTAAGTTTAAAAGTTAACGCATGTTTAAAGGTAAGTTTGACAAGTAACCGTCGAGCTAAGTCTGTAGGCTCCCCAAGTTGCACACCGACACGATAAATTGCCGTTTTCCTCTGCATTTTGACAAGAAGATTTGTTATCTTCTTTGTAAAAATGAAGACCATTTCTTCCGAGAACTTCGCGGCATTTTCTGAAGAGAAAAATAAAGTAATTACAAATTCCTTTGACTAGAACAACTAGCAACCCCTTACTTACCAGTCTGTAGTCCATTTAAACAAGCGGCGACTTATCCTTGCCACTTTTAAATTCGACCCATAAAAAATTGTCCGATAAGACGAGCTTCTTTCATTAAGTGTGTTAGTGTCATTTGGAGCACCCTTGGAAATGGAATATCTACGACGAAAACCATTTGACCTGCACGATTCCCCCTTAAATTAATGAGTAAATTAGGGCCAAGTCTGAAAAACCAAATCTGGACAGTTATTCTGCTAAAAACAGTCCAAGCCGTAGGACTGTTTACAGTATGTGCCAAATGCATTGTCCTGTAGTTATTCAAAGCTTAAATGGAAGCAATAAACTTCGTAAGTTTGACCTGATGATCTACCACAGCCCAAGGTCATTTTGACATTGTGAAATGCTGTATTAGGGTCCCACTGATCTGAAGTGATGTCCGTTGGTGATGAACGTCACTAGCATCCTAAATGGTTTAATTGTACCCCAAAAGTTGCACTGTTCTGCATTGACAAGGTGGCCGTCTATCACTTGGAGACGCGTGACGGTGTTGATGATATCATAGGCGGCAGATGGGGTATAGTGGATATCGAGCCACTACTTCACTTTTCCATTAGAAATAAATTAAGTCACTTGGCACTTTGCTCATTTTGCCGTTTTCCTCATCAATACTACGTACACTTGAAAGATGTCTCAATGGACATCAATCCATTTGTGTAAATAGAAATGAACGATGGTTTCCGTCGACAGGAACATAAACTTCATTCCATTTAGGCAACTTCCCGCGTACAAACATTATACATACATACATAATAACACTATGCACATATTCTAGTATCGTATTTGACGAGAGAGTAATTCATTACTTGAGGAAATTACAAATCAATCTGTGGACTACACTTCATGATTGCTGTTGACCAATCGTGCTGCCATTACTGATAGCATCTGTATACCACATACGTGCTCCAATGTTACCCTATAGATCAAAGCAGTCCACGATGAAACAAATTACCCAGAACCGATAACAAGCTAGAGATTTTAACGAAACGAGAAAAGGATGTAAAGTGAGAAAGTCCACCTTACATGTTATTCAAATTAATAATAGGATAATAGAAAGACCTAGCTGTAATCTGAAGCTTAGTCAACCTTTGTGGGTCGCATATTGCTATTGCCGATGAGAGCATAGTGCCCCGAACGGTTTCACACCCTCTAACTGTATATCAGAAATGCGTCGGGATAATTCGGGACTTTTCAAGGATCGCACTCGACTCCACTCTTGAATAAAATCTCAGACGCTCCCCCAGTGTGCGTTTCGGTGTTCAAACTATCACCCAGTCCTAATGATTTTGGTAAATCCCATTCTTGCGTCAATATCTACCAGCAACTACTCATTCTTAAAGTGTCGATTGCAACTGCAGCCCCGCCTTCATCCATTTTTTACGAGGTAGCGCGTCTGTTATATTGATACATGAGGTAGTGACACACAATTCGATCAGTAGCACTGGGGTACGGATATGGACTGACAGTATGAACGCAATCTACACAAAGAAAATGAACCGGAAGGTTATGACAATTGGAAGATGCCTTCGTTCTGGTTGTTACAAATCGTGTTTACATACAAAGTACTATCTTCAGGCCAATGGCATTTGAGGCATGCTTGTATTTCTTGTTCATGTCCCACCAAGTTCTGATTGGCTGACTTCAGTGAAGCTGTACAAGACTGCAAAATGGGATTCACATTTGGATTCGCCACCAAACCGTGGCATCATTTCTTCGACTTGAAACATTCGGTCACCTTCATTAGTCTTGTTCTGCTCATAAAATTTCCCCATTGCAAATTTTGTCACCTCGATAGTCTTTTCCGTAGGTAAAGACCGTAGGTTAAAAATAGATGAGTAGATATTTCTAGAGGTTTTCACTTTAGCTATGTGCTAACAACTGGTGTGCTAATCCATTTCATCACATCTGTAGCAAATAAACATTAGTTAGGTTCCAATACTCTTGTCTTTCTGCAATCCATCTGAAATACGGAAACGATCACTCCATTTTTCATTGTACGTTAGCACTCATTTTTAGCCGAATTCTGTCGACCGACGGTCTGTGGACCGTAACACACTGCAGCCTAGCTGGTTTGCCCGACCATGTCGAGACTAGGGTTATCGTGCGACGGGTGATCAAACTTTCAACCACTTGAAATTTTCAGAACCGACTTCGTACTAGTTAGATTGCAGATGACGGTCCAGACCGGATTGAACTCGCGGATTTCACACCGATTATGCAGACAAACATGTTCAACGGTTGTCCATATATTTTGTACGGGTAAGACTTGAGACTTCTAGCATTTCTCGTTAGGCTATCGTTTCCCTCATATTTGTGCACTTCGTAAATATCCTCTTATTCACAAGACGGATGAAAAATGGAGAAACTGAAAATCGGATTGGACTTCGCGGCAGGTTCAGGTTTTTTAACTGGAATCGTGGTGGTATTTTGTGCATGTTATCAAACAATTAAGCCCGTAAATTTTTTATTGGACCCCTGTACAGAGCGTTACAGCATAACGTAATCAGTACGCACTTAGTGAACATTTATCTTCGAATCACCAAATCTCAATCGATAAAGTAAAAATCGAAATTTGTAGACAAAGGATTATGAGTTCTAATGAGAGCGAAACTTGAGTCTGGTGTTTCTCGAGTGTAGGGTTAATCGGACAGTCTGAGGTGAGGCGTGAAAGGAAGAATCCGAATGGCAGCCAGCCAAGCAAATAAATTGTGAGGAATACAATGCATTGAGCTAGAGGGAAAGTTTTGCATACACAGTTACCGATGAAGTGGAGTAACAGGCTGAAGAAGGCCATGCGGGTTAATATCAAGGTAGACTAATACTCAGAGTCAAGCAAAGCGCCGGCTTAGGCAACCGGATAAGCATAACCTCACTAAGCGCCCGTAGGTTGAGATTTCTATTAGGCACTAGCGCTTTGAAACATTTTGACCCGAGGCAACCAGGAGCTTCGCGACTAAATGGACCGGTGGGCTTACAAGCGGACTGACAAAGGACGTGTGGTACATTAGAATCGGCAAAGCAGCCTGAGTGATTCTGAAAACTTAAATCTTTTAGTGGTTTTTAACAGAAGCAATTATGCGACTGGGTAAGCATGTCTGATGACCGATCTACGATTTCTGTTAATTCGGTTAAAAATTGGTCACCTCTAAGTGGCAAGGCAGTAAAAACTTGCCTCTTCTAGGCTGACTGCTTTCCTGCATAGCTTCATAACTCACTCCCCCCGGATGCTGTTCAATGAAATTTTCCGGATAACTATTGATTAGTAACGTTCGTTTTATGAACCCTTCTTCTTTTTGTACTTGGTTATGGGTGCAGAATTTTTGTATTCTTTTTAAGGGAGTTTCGACTAATTCCCCTTTGTACGCCACTGGTGCAAAACTGGAAAGTTGTCAGCCAAGTCCACTCGAAGAAGGGCTTTTAGGGTAGATGATGCATTACAGCCTTAAGCCCAGACGTCTAGTTAATAAAGTATCTAGAAAAAGCAAACGATTGTCTTTTTTCTCTTTATCAGAAACAGGAAGATTTGAATGGATCAGCTTCAGGGTGTTGATCAGTGAGGTGAAATTTTCTTCATCAAAGAAAATTAGGATGTTGTCAACGTAAGGTCCGTAAGAAAAGAATTTTAGAATATTGACAAAGGGTTTTTGCTTAATCACACGCAGAAACACACCTGATAATATTGGACACCAAGAATATCTCCCATAGGCACACCACCACTTTGCTTAAATGTTTTTTCCGCATAATTAAAACGGTTGTTCCCGATGCATAAAAGAACAAAGTCCATTAGTGTGCTCAACGGGAATGGGTAGGCGAAAGTTGTGTGAGGAAATAAAATCACACGAAAAATCAACTGTTTAAAGAGGAGGTACTTTCCTAAAGAAAATGGGAGTCATTATCGACTGGTCGGAAATCACTGAGACGTCGCTGAGCAAATCTGACAGTTTAGATGAATCTCTTAGACAAAATGGTATTGGCCGTCCTCGAACGGAGGCAAGCATATCCACAAGCCATCAAGGAATTTTTGTGACAAGCTGAGTTTGGCATTCATAATAAGAAGTCTCGATGCAGCTACGGATTCGTGAATTTTCGATGATTCTAGCAAATAGAGCGTTTGTGTCCCGATTGGTTTCAAACTGTCATAAACCTTTTCGTATATAAAATCGTGTAGGAGCATAACTTGAGGCAGCCATGATATCTGCTTTTTTATCAGCGCTTTGTTATTCCGAATATAGTTTGGTTTGCATTGTTATATGTCCTCCCAATATTTTATTCTTTTTTCATAATTACGACGCCTGGCCTTGTATCTGGCCGGAGAATCAATAAAGTGCTAATATGTTTGAGTTCTTCCATGATCTCTAATGTTCTAGTAGTAGACAACACTATTAGTGTATAGGAGAAATTTATTGCTAAGAATTATCAACTGATTTACCCATGCATAAACTAACAGCGTCGGAGTGCGTATGGGGAGATCCCAAATTGATTATAAATCGATCGCAAACTGAACAAGCGATTGTAGCTGTTTTAAGCCACACTAAGTTTTAACTCAATCAAAAGCAAGTCCTGCTACCTAGTTGTCAACTGGCAGTCAGAAAGATTGAGAATGTATGCATTTCTTTGTTGGGAAAAGTGGACATTCATGCGGATTTCGCAAGCTTCCTTCCAGAGTATTCGTTGTTTTTGATCTGGTTTCTCCCGTCATTTTTCTGGAACAGTTCTCGAACTTTATTCGGCACATCAGAGATAACCTGTCTGTGATAGCCACAAAATATTGCTGTGTATCGATGGACTTGCGCGTCTTTTCACATGATTTTATGTTGACATTGGTAGTTCTGCGGAGGTCATAAGGGTATTCCTTTACAATCTCTCTGGGTACAAAAGTTTCACGAATCGACTTGTAAAAATACATGAATGAATGCATTCTTTGTGAAAGATGATATATGGAGTATGTCCTCTTTTCTTCTTGACAAATGGAATGAAGGGGGCTTAGAGCACTTCAGTGGCAGACATTTATCTCTATTTCCGTGGTTGTGTTCGGTCAGCATCAAGTGAGACATAGCTGTTAAGCAATTGACATCAAATAAATATATGCATCGGCATCAATTTGTTTACGGATCATGGGTCATGGGAACCTTAGCCTAAGACGAAATTAATAGGGCAGAATGAAGATAGGGGAAAGAACTACTGCGTAGAGTTACCCAGAGTTATGTTAGACTTTTTTATTATTTTTCTTTATATTTTGCTTTATTTATTAAACAAGGAATAACGGTGCGCATCATCTTCAGGAATGGAGCTGTGAACAACAGAAGGCTGCCAAGTGGTTAAGATGACCGGCGGTGGGAGGTCTCGACCCCGCGACCTTCAGGTACAAACTACACGAAGATATCCCTTTCAGTACCAACACTAATCAGCACGTCCACATTACTGGGACTCCACCAGGACTGGTGATTTCTCTGTTGGGTCAACACTACCCTGCTACCCAAACCGAAGTAGAGGGTTGACTTAGCGGACCCTACCCGACACTTTGACCAAAGGGCTAACCTAAAAGGCAGCAAGATAATCTATAATTCTCCTAGCTCACTCGGAGACTGTGACTGATGCCATCCTTCGTAAATTGTTCTGGTGTACTCAGACATTCTGGGTTCGCAGTGCATCTCTCCCCACAGATGCTGGTGGGTATACGGCCGTATGCTCTGTGCGCCGTCCGTGATTGGTTTAGAAGTATGGTTTAACAATCCCCTCTAGATTGATTACCAAAGGTCCGTCAACCTGGTAGAGAACGCAGTGTGTTCACCTTCGTTCCAGCAAATTGGTGAAAAACCAGCTACGATAAGAAGCCGAGGTTGTTTTGAGGTGTACATTCATTTGGGACCATTTCGAGAGAAGTTCAGAGTGAGTACCCAACTCGGAGCCTTAAACACCTACCAACGACGGTTCTGAGGCATTTGGATGCAACAGCAGAAATATGGAGCAGCGAAGACCATTCTCATATGGTTTTGGTGACGATTAGTAAACAAACAATGCTCAAAGGGCCCTACAGAAGAATAGAAAATATAACTGGATATAGCCCATTAGTCCCCAGTCAATCGTCCAAATGATTGCTAAAGGTTTGTGCTTAGGATGACCGAAGCAGTAGCTAGTTAACTGCCTTACTTAGACACAAAAACGTCCTTTCAAAAGACTCGGGCTGCTGCATGCAGGAAGCATTAAACGAGTTAATGATACACGATGGAACTTCAAAGCCAAAAAACTGTCTTTTTTAATATCTTGTGATCATTTTAGTTACTTTATCAGTGGTGCGACGATGCACAAAACTCAAAAGAAGTAGGCTGTCAGATGGGAAATCAGCTTTCGGAGAGAGGTATCGAACTCGCGACACGTAATCAAAAGTCACGAGGTTAGCCGATGGACTTATTTAGTTTTTTTTCATCGCAATATGGAGTACACAATTAGAGTCAACAAGTTTATACCTTTCACGTTGTCCCGGCAGCTCAAAGCTAAGGTGATGGAGAGAAGTGTCAACCTCCGACCGAGGCTTGTCCGACTTTGGGCAACCCCAAAGCCCGAACCAATCATGCGTTTGGACGCACAAGCATTCTTTGCACACTGTTGGTGAGGCTTAACGAGGTGCACCTCAAAATCTGAGTATTAGCGTAATCATAGCCGTTCTCCTCACTCCTGACCGACCCACACAAAAACCCACACACAAACCCACAAGTATGTTTTGCCTACGAAAATATTCATATCAGGACGCACGCGTCAACCAACTCCAAATGTGTCTTCTGGTCTATTACACTCAATACACACTCCGGGATTTTGTTTGGACATGACTGACGTCGACAATTTCTTATTGTACGTTTGAAAATTTTCAGTTGTTCGTTGTTTACCTCAGTTTACTCGGAATACCATGAAGAACCGATAGGCAGTAACTGAAAAGGCCTTACGCAAGGTGGCCAGAATATAACTTGCAATGTGTCTGATTGATGTATCTTACTGGTAGGTCACATATACATGGCTGGCATCAGTCTCACACACTGTTGGCCTTTTCTTTACCTCACAGCCCCTCATCTAATCATTTCTTGATTTGACAATACGAATGGACAGCGGTAGTTTATTGGGTAAACGCCAGACGGCGGATAGTGATTAGTAGCGGTGCTCCAGATGTCCCATCTTGTACGGGGCTCGCAAGCAATGAAACAGTCCGATTCAAGTCGCTTTGCCGAGACAAGAGTATCATGCAATAGAGGTAGGTGATATTTAGATTAAGAAATTAGATGACGATTTGCCGTTGTCTGCCTCCGCAAGCTCTCTGGACAACTCGACTTCGGGATCAATTTCATTGTGATCGTGAATTAATTTCAATTTAGTCGATTGGATCTTCACAGGCCTTCTCTGGCGGTATTCTCTGAACGTGTATGATAAACCAAATGAAAAAGAAACGCAAGCATTTTTTGTGATATTCTTTGGAGCGGCAAAGGTCTTTTCTCTAAGGCGAGAGATTTCGCGGTAGATATGTGTCTCGATAAATGACCCCATTTTTTAAGTCACTTGATTCTTACATTTGCTGTAAAACATTCTGCCCTAATAATGGTTATGAGAACATTGGGACGTAAAAACATGGTGTATTGTGAATAAATCGAATAGTGTTTCGTCACCGGCAATCCTAACAAGCAAGAGCATTTGTGAGATGCTACTAACCAGGCTGTGATAAATCTTCGTGCAAACCGCATGACGTGGCTTTGTTGTCGTCTGAAACTATGACTGGCCAATCAGAGTAGTGACTACTCACGAACGCGAACAGTGAACATTCCGCGAGCGCCATTGGACCAAAGCAATTCTGCTAGTGATGTCTTTGTCTAGTGCGCAAACCTGGTAACCAAACCTCAATGTGGTTGTGAACTGCATTGGACTTCGTGCTGTCTTCAAGTACGAGCCCTTCTAATGCACGCTGGTTATTCAAATTGCTGCGTTTCTACTGTCGATCATAGTCCTTGCTACCATTTTTAAATAACATTACCGGCGAGCATCCACTCGACATATGTTACTGGTATTTCACCTCAAACTGTATTCGGGACATTTTTAAAACTCTAAATATGATGTTTCTTTCAAAATAGTCCCGAGTGCTTTTAACTGGATTCCAATTCCGTGACTTGGGAGACCATAGACGCGGGCTTATCCCGTCGGCATTCTCGTGACGATTCTCGTTCAAAAGAACATCCGTTGTCGTTTTAGTATACATGTTTGCCCCTTTGGTGATTTCTCTTCCTCATTCACTTTCTAAAAAATCACATTATATTCCTCTTGCTCATTATGGTGCATCCGTATTCCCAAATTTCCGTTAATACAGAGAACTTGAGAAACAAAGAACATGGATTTTTCTCCTCGCCCTGTTCCATTAGACTGCAATATGCATTTTCTTCAAACTGAACGTTTCTGGACAGTGACAAACTTATTCCGTCAACGGATCTATGGTACCATTAATCCCTAAATACCCTGTTGATCATTTTTACATGTTGAATACCAGCGTTCTTACCTGCACACCACGTGCGATCTCAATGTGAAAACAAAATCGTTGGTAGCGCCAACTGACTAACAATGGGAGGATGTCGATGCAATCAAGTTAGCTAACCTCTCCGCACGGGACGCTACGACCACTTCGCCGAGATCAAATGACAAGAAGCACGATAAAAGACTCGGAGGTCATGTGGAAAGATCAGGAGAAACCGAGCACTTGAATGGGGCATTTCGGCGCTACTTGTAGATATCAAATTCATTCACACGAACGTGAAATAATTTCGATACCTACCGTACTGCACCCTTTCGCTCCATGAATTTCTGATATCCGTGCACCAGGCCTGTTGGGCATGCATAATCATTCAGCGTCACTGTTGGGTTGGAAAATTTACACTGCAATTGGTAATAACTGATTTATTAGTATTTTAAAAGGGTACCACTTGAGATATCTGAATCATTAACTGACGTTCAATAATTTTCCTCTCTTTCATCGTTGACAGAAGAATTTGGTATCTCGGTGAAATCAACGGATTCTCAGCGTACTTCCGTTGAGTGAAATATGACGTAGTCGAAGCTCATATGTAGATTTAATGTTTGATGTCTGTTCCCACTGCGAGAATGAGAGCTCAGTATTTATTAATGTAAACAGGGGAACTGGGAACTTTTCTGTGTTGTGGTGTAAATCAGGACATAGGTACATGCACCTGGGTGCGTCCCTGGGTAGCGGATAATGCAATTGACATCATTCAGGCGGTTGGCTATGAATAAGTTAGGCTCCGGACCACCGAACAAGCGGCCGCGGAAAAGCAGCGTCAGTGTCGAAGGTGTATTAGTTTTTCACGTGTCATGAGCTTTCCCTAAAAAATACCACAAGAGCCCGCTCGTGACACTGTAAAGTGGCGAGTGTGCCCCCCCCCCAACCAAATAAGGCCATTGCTCCTTGTCGTGTCCCACTGACCCGGCGAGATTTCTAGAAGAAGTGTGTGTACCGATCACCTGGCCACCGGCTCATCTAGAATGATTCTGCTACCTTGCAGAAAGAGTTTGGTTGCGCAAAGGTTAGAGGTGCACCCGCAAAGAAAAAGGCCTACAGCAAATCACACAGCATTCAATAACGGAAATGAAAGTGACTAATCTCCGGACCCACATTTCTCACATTCTGCCCTCGTTCCTAAGGTTCGCTCAGCCCAACTGACAAAAAAATTATCAACGAATGACAGTTGTCGTTCTTCTGTGGACTCTTCGACGAAGAGCTTCCATACACACTCCTCTTGCTACAGATTCGATTATGGTGAGAAATATCAATCAATTCGGAGTGTACAAGTATGTGGATGTTTGGACAAGAGAGCATCGGGTACGCATACCTGACGAGCGACAATAACCGCAAAACCGGTCGTGTGCTCCCGGGCGAATTTTGTTTACGCATCCAGATACTACTTCCTGCTTCTATATATATATATATATATATATATATATATATA